>OX387716.1:94966318-94973818 GCA_947577245.1 Andrena bucephala
AGGATCGGGTCGATGTATTTCCCCGTCGTTGCGCGTGTCCTCGCCTAGCCTCCCCTATTCGTTCCCACCCTATGGCCACGTTCCGTCGACACACAAGAGTGTTTGCGCCAAACATCCGATGAGAAGCATGATTGCTCCACGCGTCGTTTAAAACGCTTCTGTACCCCAGAATCCTCGTTGGCGCGGCTGCGCGAATTTGAACTTTGACGAACCGAAGGGCGCCGATGCCGCGAAAGGTGTGTAAGACTCTCCTTCGTAGAATGGAAGAAAATGAGTCTCCCCGATCGCCCCATGTCTTTGTCGCGTTGTTGGTCGATCGTATCCGAGACCGCGGGTCTCACCGGTCGTCCAGTCCACGGAAAAGCTTATTTTCCCACAATGTTCCCTCTGCTACGAGTCACTGCTCGAGGCGTGATGAAAGGGATAGCGCGGAATCTCAAAGCTAATAATAGCGGACGGACGTTAAAATAAAAACCGGTGGTCGTTCCGCGCGAGTCTCCTCCCGGATCGGATCGACGATGCGCGACGAAAAAGACACTTTGGCGTGGCGAAAATGGATGATAATACCTTTTCACTGAAATCGTGCGATGGCACCTCTGGATACAAGAGATCGATCACACATCGATCCGTCGTCGGGTCCGGCTACGAGCCGGGATGTGTACGGGGAAAAAGAAGATGTATGTGCGTGGCGTGATGCCGTATATGCGCGGTGCGCATGGGAAACTGCGAGCGAGCAAGGGAAGAGGAAGAATCTGGAGAAGTTTTGTGTATATCGTTCTTCTCCTTTTATTCTTCAGCCCAGCTTCTCGTACGGCCCGGCCCTGTCGTCTGTGTCAACGAACTACGCGCACACCACCCCGTACTCCCGCCGGGAGACCCGTTCGAGATGTACAATATCCAAAAGAGGGAGCACGATTTATAATATCGGAGGCACGCGCGCGCTTCTCCAAAAATATCTTCTCTCTACTTCGCGGTCTCGGCTTTTTTCTCTTGTGGAACATAATTTTTTATATATATACACATGTATAAAATAACGATTGACGACCTCAGAGTAGGCGAGATTACCCGCTGAATTTAAGCATATTACTAAGCGGAGGAAAATAAACTAACAAGGATTTCCTTAGTAGCGGCGAGCGAACAGGAATTAGCCCAGCACTGAATCCCGCGGTTCCGCCGCAGGGAATTGTAGTGTTCAGGAGGATCCGTTTATCCCGTGACGTCGCACCGCGTCCAAGTCCATCTTGAATGGGGCCACTTACCCGGAGAGGGTGCCAGGCCCGTAGCGACCGGTACGCGTTTCGGGAGGATCTCTCCATAGAGTCGGGTTGCTTGAGAGTGCAACCCTAAGTGGGTGGTAAACTCCATCTAAGGCTAAATACAACCACGAGACCGATAGCGAACAAGTACCGTGAGGGAAAGTTGAAAAGAACTTTGAAGAGAGAGTTCAAGAGTACGTGAAACCGTTCAGGGGTAAACCTGAGAAACCCAAAAGATCGAATGGGGAGATTCATCGTCGACGAGGCTGGCTCCCGTCGGTGCGCGATACTCCGGGTGGACCTTCGTGGTTCCATTAGCGAGGGTACACCACCGGCGGCGAATGTTCCGGCCACGTGGTCGTGCACTTCTCCCCTAGTAGAACGTCGCGACCCGTTGCGTGTCGGTCTACGGCCCGAGCGGTTGCCTGTTTCGTTGCTCCCAGAGCACGCGACAGACCCTCGGCCGCCCGGCCGGCTGCGCGACGGTACTCTGAGACGGTATCGGGCCGCAACCAATCCATTTTCGAATGTGTGTGCGTCAGGCCCGCCGCAAGCCCGGTCAGTTCTTACCCGGAGGCACGGACCTAGTGCCGTCCCCGGGCCTGGCCAGCTGTTAGCAGGCGGTGTCCTTGGACTGGGCCGCCAAGCTTCGAATTACCGGTCGGCGACGCTACTGCTTTGGGTACTCTCAGGACCCGTCTTGAAACACGGACCAAGGAGTCTAACATGTGCGCGAGTCATTGGGAGAAAGAAACCTAAAGGCGGAATGAAAGTGAAGGTCGACCTATGCGTCGACCGAGGGAGGATCGGCCGCGTTACGATGCGGCCTCGCACTCCCGGGGCGTCTCGTTCTCATTGCGAGAAGAGGCGCACCTAGAGCGTACACGTTGGGACCCGAAAGATGGTGAACTATGCCTGGTCAGGACGAAGTCAGGGGAAACCCTGATGGAGGTCCGTAGCGATTCTGACGTGCAAATCGATCGTCGGAACTGGGTATAGGGGCGAAAGACTAATCGAACCATCTAGTAGCTGGTTCCCTCCGAAGTTTCCCTCAGGATAGCTGGCACTCGCTCGTTCCTACGCGAACGTGTGCGAGTTTCATCTGGTAAAGCGAATGATTAGAGGCCTTGGGGCCGAAACGACCTCAACCTATTCTCAAACTTTAAATGGGTGAGATCTCTGGCTTGCTTGGATCATGAAGCCACGAGATTATATTGAATCAGAGTGCCAAGTGGGCCAATTTTGGTAAGCAGAACTGGCGCTGTGGGATGAACCAAACGCAGAGTTAAGGCGCCTAAGTCGACGCTTATGGGATACCATGAAAGGCGTTGGTTGCTTAAGACAGCAGGACGGTGGCCATGGAAGTCGGAATCCGCTAAGGAGTGTGTAACAACTCACCTGCCGAAGCAACTAGCCCTGAAAATGGATGGCGCTGAAGCGTCGCGCCTATACTCCGCCGTCAGCGGCAAGTGGGGAGGGACGTGCCACCCGCTCGCGGGTGACCGTCCTCCATGAAGCCCTGACGAGTAGGAGGGTCGCGGCGGTGTGCGCAGAAGGGTCTGGGCGTGAGCCTGCCTGGAGCCACCGTCGGTGCAGATCTTGGTGGTAGTAGCAAATACTCCAGCGAGGCCCTGGAGGACTGACGTGGAGAAGGGTTTCGTGTGAACAGCCGTTGCACACGAGTCAGTCGATCCTAAGCCCTAAGAGAAATCCTATGCAGATGTGGTGTCCTAAAACAGAGTTTTTTTTGAGACACACACCCGTTGGGCGAAAGGGAATCCGGTTCCTATTCCGGAACCCGGTAGCGGAACCGCAAACCATTCGGGCCCTCGCAAGAGTGTTCGTCGGGGTAACCCAAAATGACCTGGAGACGCCGTCGGGAGATCCGGGAAGAGTTTTCTTTTCTGTATAAGCGTTCGAGTTCCCTGGAAACCTCTAGCAGGGAGATAGGGTTTGGAACGCGAAGAGCACCGCAGTTGCGGCGGTGTCCGGATCTTCCCCTCGGACCTTGAAAATCCAGGAGAGGGCCACGTGGAGGTGTCGCGCCGGTTCGTACCCATATCCGCAGCAGGTCTCCAAGGTAAAGAGCCTCTAGTCGATAGATTAATGTAGGTAAGGGAAGTCGGCAAATTGGATCCGTAACTTCGGAATAAGGATTGGCTCTGAGGAGCGGGGCGTGTCGGGCTTGGTTGGGAAACGGGTTTGGTTGACGAGCCGGGCCTGGGTGAGGTGAACGGTCGGGATTTCGGTCTCGCATCCGGGATCCGAGCTCGGTCCCGTGCCATCGCCTCCCGCGGATCTTCCTTGCTGCGAGGCTTCCGTGTCGGTTTCACCGTCGTGGTCGTCCTCTTCGGCCGCCATTCAACGCTCAGCTCAGAACTGGCACGGACTAGGGGAATCCGACTGTCTAATTAAAACAAAGCATTGCGATGGCCCCCGAGGGTGTTGACGCAATGTGATTTCTGCCCAGTGCTCTGAATGTCAACGTGAAGAAATTCAAAAAAGCGCGGGTAAACGGCGGGAGTAACTATGACTCTCTTAAGGTAGCCAAATGCCTCGTCATCTAATTAGTGACGCGCATGAATGGATTAACGAGATTCCCTCTGTCCCTATCTACTGGACTTGCCAAGATGGCCGCCGTGAGTACAGACGCGTCGCGAGTCGCTCCGCAGAATTCTCTCAGTGCAGTGGTTTATTCTTGCCAAAAATTTACACCGAATAGCAGAAAGTGAAGCGCAAGTGATAGCGATCATTCTGTGACAATAAGCAGTGTTTTCCATTCAGTGAAACGGATACTACATACGAAAACAGTAAGCGTGCTCAGCAGACTTCATTTTGACCGCTTCGCAACGCCGCCGTCGCGTGGGGCTGGCGCCACGAGCGCCACCGCGGGCGATTCAAAAGTCCAAAAGTGCAAAAAGTGCAAAAGTGCAAAAGAACAAATTGTGCAACGTACACCTGAGTGCAAGTGGTGATATATTGCAACGCATATAGACGATTATTTTTTTGCTTGGCCCTGGCGAAAGCAATACGACGCTGGAAGTTGTTAAATACCAGTGCAAAGTCTAGACACTTTAAAAACCAAACTAGAGGAACAACACGCCGCTGGCGTCTGTGCTTCTGCGGGCGGTAGCAATACGCCGCAAGAAATGTACAGAAGTATGCCCACATGCCCCATCATGGATGAAACGGTGATGGAATATGAGTCGAGCGAAAGCTCAAAGAGGAAGGTTACAAGAAAAAGGAAAGATAAATCTGCCGACACAGAAACTGAGTCAGACTTCCAGGACAGGGCCCCCGGAAAAACTGTCGGCACGAAAAAGAAACGTTCTGCAGTCCTCTCAAAGGAGTGGATCGATGACTCCTCGGACGACGAGGCAAAGGAAGCAGACTCGACTATCAGGTCTAAAACGAGTGTTATGACAGCCAAAGAACTAGTAGAAATCTGCAGCACACTAGAAAAGGCACCGTGCACCTCAGGGATCATGAAGGCAAAAAATAAGGCTCTGGAAATTCAAAGCATCCTGATGCACCTCCTAGAGGAAAACAAAAGCCTGAGATCTAAATTAAAGGAAAAATTGGATATTAAAGAGCGCATCAGCATCCTCGACACGACTTTAAATGGCGCGGTTGCAAAGTTATCGGAACTCAGACAACACTTCACGGAACCCAAGCAGACATACGCGCAGAAAGTCAAGGTTACGTCAAAAATCGTGCCTGCCCGAGCAGTTAAACCACCGAGAAACCTGGTCACCATCTACCCAGGAGAACAAAGCAAAATAGAAACGAGCGAAGAAACCAGGCAAATAGTTATGGCAAGTATAACTCCAACGAAGGAGAAGCTGAAAATTAGAAGCCTCCGAAACATAAATAACAACGGAGTTATACTGGAAACGGAAACCAAGTCTGACTTGGAATTTGTCCTGCAAAATGAGAAACTTCGCAATGCTGGCCTCAAGACAGAACAACCTGCAAGAAAGAAGCCAATGATGATTATCTACGGCGTCTCCAAGGAAATCACTGAAAAGGAACTGACCACGGCCATAAGACAACAAAACACCGAAAACATCTCCAAAAGTGCCCTCGCAGAAGAACTTGAGCTGCGCTTCAAAACTGGGGACAGGAACAGAGACACCGTAAACTGGGTGATAGAAGTATCCCCAACACTCAGAGAAACACTAAGAAAGTGCAACCGGATTTTCATTGGCTGGCAATCGTGTCACATAAGGGACTACATCCCGGTAAGTCGCTGTTTTAAATGTCAATCTTTCGGACATATCTCAAAATTCTGCAAAGCAACCACCGATACTTGCGGGCATTGTGGCAAAGACGGGCACTCCTTTAATTCATGTCCAACCAAAACGCTGTCACCGATCTGCGTTAATTGTAAGAGAGCAAACAAACCCTGCAATCACTCATCTAGAGCCAAAGACTGTCCCGCTTTTAAATTCGCGGTTGAAAATTATTTAAATAAAATCGATTATGGTAACTAAGCCCCAAAACGCGACAGTACAAATGCAAAAGCTTAAAATAGCTCAAATCAATGCACAAGGTTCCAAGACCGTAATGGACGAGCTAAGACAAGCAGCACATGTAAATCAGACTGACATACTTCTGATACAAGAGCCATACTGCTTTCAAAACAAAATAATAGGTCTTGGCATGGCAACTAGAACCGTCACCGATAATAAAATCTTTGCGAAAATCAAAACCGCAGCCCGAGTTAAAGCGGCAATCGCCATCTTCAATAAAAATGTAAATGTTCTAAAACTAGAAAATTTAAGCAACACGCACTTTGCCTGTGCGGAAATCAGCACTGATACAGATAGTTTCTACCTCGTCAGCGCGTACTTTCAGTTCTGTGAAAAAATCGAACCATACCTGCTGCACCTAGACATGACCCTAAAGGCTCTCAGGGGGCAGAAAGTAATCCTTTGCATGGATGCAAATGCAAACTCCACCCTGTGGAACAGTAATCTTACCGACGACAGAGGGGAGGCAGTAGAAAATCTCATAGCACAGCACGGCCTGTTCACACACAACGAAACCTCAGAAGCTTATACCTTTGAAAACGCCCACGGAAAGTCAAATATAGATATAACACTATCAACAAACCTCTGGCAAAACAACATATACAACTGGGAAATACAAACAGAAGAAACAACTAGCGACCATAAAATGATCACCTTTGACATAAAAACCACCAAATCTAACTTCAGCCAACGCAAGTCGGACCGCTTTAACATTAAAAAGGCAAACTGGGAGAACTTCGACAAAGTACTCCACGACAAAGTCAAACGTGAATTTGCAAATCCGGACTCATTTGCAAACTCGAACCCCCAAGAACTTTCCGAAAAGCTCGAGAAAATAATCACTGAGGCCAGCGAAAGTACCATTCCGAAAAAGACCATCTTTTCGAAATCCGTTCCCTGGTGGACTACAGCACTCACCATGCTAAAAAGGGAAGTCTGCCAAACCAGACATAGATACCAGAAATCTAAAGACAACCCGCGCCGCCAAGAACTCAAGATGCAATACAATAGAACGCGCAACAAATACACCTCCGCCAAACGAGCAGCTAAAGTGGAAAGCTGGAAAAATTTTGTATCAAGGAAAGGAAACGAGGACCCATGGGGGCCTGTCTACAAAATCCAACTAAAGAAAATCAAGCTGGAGAAAGCATGTGAAAGCTTGAACTTGGGCGACTCGCAAACGAGAACTTGGAAAACGACAATGACAGCGCTTCTCAACAATCTAATGCCTGACGACGACGCGTCCAAGGAAACACGCTGGCACACTAACGTGCGAGAAGAAACACAGCATCCCCCTGACACAGAGAACTCACCTCTCTACGTAGAGCAGGATATTGTATCCGCCATTAGGAGCCTCCGGAATAGAAAAGCACCGGGACCAGATATGCTGGACGCCGAAATTATCAAGCAAGCCTGGCCGAACATTAAAGAAATTTTAATATCACTAATGAATAACTGCCTCACACAAGGTGTTTTCCCCAGACAATGGAAGCAGGGTCTAATCAAAATTCTCCTAAAAGGGGAAGACAAGGACGCAACTAATGCAAGATCCTACAGACCCATCTCCCTCCTATCGATCATGGGAAAAATCCTTGAGAAATTAATTTCCAAGCAATTAAAGGACCTGTTTCACAATCACCCGGACACGTCAGATAGGCAACTCGGTTTCAAGCCCGGAAAATCGACAGAGGATGCCATAGTGAAACTAAGAG
>OX387716.1:94983818-94986318 GCA_947577245.1 Andrena bucephala
CCATCGCGTCGACGTGCATCCCGAGTGTCGCTCGCTTAATCGCGCGCCCCGATAGCCAAAAAAAGGGACCGGCTGTGAAGCTTCGATAGCGAAAGTCCGATTGGACCGATCGAGGCCGGCCGTGCGTCCGCTTTCGGGGAACGGCGACGATAAAGAGAGAAGAGCGTGTGTTGTAATAAGTAGAGGATGCTGCCGCGTGCGGTGGTCGGTCCCCGCCCCGAGTACGCGATTACGGTTCTCGTACCCAGCCGTGTATCTCGAAGGTTTTTAAATGAATATGTACGCTCGGCCGTCGATCGTGTCCACGGTGTTTCCGCGGTACGCTTCGACGGTGTTCCCGTCCTGGACAAAAATCACACACAGTGTCGTCAACGCTGGCGACGCCCGGACCTCCTTCGCGCGCTGGTTGGAGGCGCACGGGCCTCGGCTTCATCCGAACCGAGAACCAAAGATAATAACGAACATATTTAATAACACGATTACCCTGAACGGTGGATCACTTGGCTCGTGGGTCGATGAAGAACGCAGCTAATTGCGCGTCAACGTGTGAACTGCAGGACACATGAACATCGACATTTCGAACGCACATTGCGGTCCACGGATACAATTCCTGGACCACGCCTGGCTGAGGGTCGTTATCACATACAAAAGACTGCTTGCGTCGGTTCTGCGTATCACATCCTCGCCGTCTCGCGTTTCCGACGATGTAACGCGTTTCAGAGTCGGGTCGATGATACACGCGAGATACGCGACGTACGAGCGAAAATTGGGCCGTTCGTCGGCGTTTGCAACGGCTCGCGTGAGAATCGTGAAGCGTGTACTCTCTCCCGTGCGAGAACCAGAAAGGAGAGAAGCGAATGTGATGAATGATCGCGCGGGGACTCGCGTGCGTGCTTTCACGGCGTTGTGCGTCGTTGTTTTACAACGACCGCCCGTGTGCTGCACCGCTCCCTGGATCACACACAGCGGCCTCTCCGCTCGCACTGGTGTTGTAGAATTCGCCTTCACGTCCCGCGCGAGATCTTTTACCGTGCTACCGACGTCGCCTGAAATGAAAAATTTGTCCTGAGAAAGAGAGAGCCGAGAGAGATAGATAGATAGAGAGAGAGAGAGAGAGAGAGAGAGAAGAGCGCGGAGTGCGCGGCATATGTGCGCCGATCTAATATCGTCGCGTTCACGCGGCCCCAGGGATTTTAAAAAGAGGGTCGTCGTTGACAAGTGAGAGAGAGAGAACAGTCTCGATCGATACATCGAGGGCACCGACACTCGTTCTTCGGGACGCCGTGAAGATCCAAGGATGATGGTGTACATGAATGGAGGCGCTGTGCGGGATAACCACTCGTTAACAGGATCGGGTCGATGTATTTCCCCGTCGTTGCGCGTGTCCTCGCCTAGCCTCCCCTATTCGTTCCCACCCTATGGCCACGTTCCGTCGACACACAAGAGTGTTTGCGCCAAACATCCGATGAGAAGCATGATTGCTCCACGCGTCGTTTAAAACGCTTCTGTACCCCAGAATCCTCGTTGGCGCGGCTGCGCGAATTTGAACTTTGACGAACCGAAGGGCGCCGATGCCGCGAAAGGTGTGTAAGACTCTCCTTCGTAGAATGGAAGAAAATGAGTCTCCCCGATCGCCCCATGTCTTTGTCGCGTTGTTGGTCGATCGTATCCGAGACCGCGGGTCTCACCGGTCGTCCAGTCCACGGAAAAGCTTATTTTCCCACAATGTTCCCTCTGCTACGAGTCACTGCTCGAGGCGTGATGAAAGGGATAGCGCGGAATCTCAAAGCTAATAATAGCGGACGGACGTTAAAATAAAAACCGGTGGTCGTTCCGCGCGAGTCTCCTCCCGGATCGGATCGACGATGCGCGACGAAAAAGACACTTTGGCGTGGCGAAAATGGATGATAATACCTTTTCACTGAAATCGTGCGATGGCACCTCTGGATACAAGAGATCGATCACACATCGATCCGTCGTCGGGTCCGGCTACGAGCCGGGATGTGTACGGGGAAAAAGAAGATGTATGTGCGTGGCGTGATGCCGTATATGCGCGGTGCGCATGGGAAACTGCGAGCGAGCAAGGGAAGAGGAAGAATCTGGAGAAGTTTTGTGTATATCGTTCTTCTCCTTTTATTCTTCAGCCCAGCTTCTCGTACGGCCCGGCCCTGTCGTCTGTGTCAACGAACTACGCGCACACCACCCCGTACTCCCGCCGGGAGACCCGTTCGAGATGTACAATATCCAAAAGAGGGAGCACGATTTATAATATCGGAGGCACGCGCGCGCTTCTCCAAAAATATCTTCTCTCTACTTCGCGGTCTCGGCTTTTTTCTCTTGTGGAACATAATTTTTTATATATATACACATGTATAAAATAACGATTGACGACCTCAGAGTAGGCGAGATTACCCGCTGAATTTAAGCATATTACTAAGCGGAGGAAAATAAACTAACAAGGATTTCCTTAGTAGCGGCGAGCGAACAGGAATTAGCCCAG
>OX387716.1:94988818-94996318 GCA_947577245.1 Andrena bucephala
ATCCGACTGTCTAATTAAAACAAAGCATTGCGATGGCCCCCGAGGGTGTTGACGCAATGTGATTTCTGCCCAGTGCTCTGAATGTCAACGTGAAGAAATTCAAAAAAGCGCGGGTAAACGGCGGGAGTAACTATGACTCTCTTAAGGTTTCCTGAGGAAACCGGAAATGAATACGCGGAAGACAGCGTGGATAAGACAACGAATAAATACGCAGATAACAACGCGGATAAGACTACGAATAAATACGCGGACAATAGCGCGGATAAAACAACGAATAAATACGCGGATAAAACAACGGATGAATTAACGAATAAATACGCGGATAAAACAACGGATAAATACGCGGACAATAATAAAAATAGGAAGGAAAGTAAAACTAGCAACGAACCGGTGGGTGAAATCGTATGTATTACCCTATCCTCATCGGATGATGAATATGAAGATGCAGTAGAAGATAATCTACTCACTAACCCCGAAAATGCTTCTAATGACCCAAATGACCCGTGGCATCAAATGCTACGAACAACCATAGAGGCCAATGGAGATACCTCAGAAACGATCCTGGCAATCTATGACCAGCTAATGAGTATCTGGTCCATATCTTCCAACAATCTACCCGAACTCAAAGAAAAGTTAGATATATTTGTATCGTCAATGCTAACTGAGTTCCTTATAGATAATGCTAACGAAACTGATAAAAATGGCAGTAGTAGGAACAGAAATAATAAACATGATAAGTCAAGGAAGGATAGAAGAAAAAATAACAGTAAAAACAACAATAACAATAATACCGGTAATAAAAATAGGAACGCTCGCAGAAAATATCAATATGCGAGATTTCAGGACATGTATAATAAATGTCCCAAAAAGTTAGCAGACATGGCAGTTAACGACGATCAGTCACCTTTAAACCCAGTGAGACAAGTACTGCCCCCAGCCAAAGATATTGAAGATCTATACAATCGCCTGTGGCAAATCCCAGGACCCACTAATCCTCTAGGTAGGAAACAGGTAATTCCATTTGAAATTACAGAAACGTTCTACCCTATTACCGAGGAGGAAATAGTGGAGCGCATAAAATTATTAAAGAATAAAACAGCAAGTGGTCTTGATGGTATTCAGAAGCGACACATACAAAAAAAAGGAATGCCGAAGCTGCTGTCTACATTATACAATATGTTATTGTATGCCAATCATTACCCCAGCAGTTGGAAAAAGAATCGTACCACGCTCATCCCTAAGATTGGAAAAGATCTTAATAATGTGACAAATTGGCGCCCAATAACAATTAGCTCAATTCTTAGCAGGAATTTCTCAGCAATCATAGATAAACGCTTGAGAAAATTCATAGTGCAAAATTTCCGTCAGAAGGGATTCACCTCGGAAGATGGCTGTAAATATAATATTGCTTTATTTAACGAGGCCATAGCCACGGCAAAAAGGCAAGGCGGCGGAGTGTTTGTAGTTTTAGATATATCTAAGGCATTCGATACAATTCCACACTCCATGCTGCGTATTAGTCTTGAAAAAAGAGGTGTTCCCGAACAACTTATTACCCTAATAACAAAAATGTACGATAATTGCTCAACTGAAATACGCGCAAGAGGCGACGAAAAGGTAAAAATTAAAATATTGAGAGGTGTAAAACAGGGTGACCCTCTGTCGCCTCTACTATTCAATCTGTCCACAGAGCCATTGCTTGAAGTATTGGAGGAGAAGACGCGAGGCATAAAAGTAAATGGCACCAACCTTCCAGTGCTTGCTTTTGCAGACGATTTAGTACTTCTGGCTCAAGATGATGAGGAAGCGCGAAAGCAATTAGAATGTGTGGCTGAATACCTGGAAAATCTAGGTATGAGTCTATCCGCCAATAAATGCGCATGTTTTCAAATAAAAAGGTTAAAAGACACTTGGTACATAAAAGAAATGCAACTAAAAGTAAAAAATGAGGGTATACCAAATGTGGACCCGGGCGAAATCTTTAAGTACTTGGGCGCAAACATGGGCCCGTGGAAGGGCTTGTACCGCGAGGTAGTGGTGCCGGAAATTATTAAAACAATTAAGTGCGTAAGGAAGTTTGCCCTAAAACCGTACCAAAAGATAGATCTCATTGAGAACTATATTTTGCCACGATTTATATATGGCTTATTAGTAAGCCCCCCAAGTGATGCAGTTTTAAAACTGCTAGATAGCGAGATAAGGTCGCAAATTAAAGAAATTCTGCACTTGGTGCAGTCAACAGCCACTGGTTTCTTTTATACACCGAAAGCCAATGGGGGACTAGGACTACCTAGATTTGAGCATATAATCAAATTATCCATACTGAGGAACTCGATTAAAATGAAAAACTCATTAGATCCATCTGTATCAGGCTTGTTTAGCGAAAAAATTGAGGACAAGCTGAAATCTATTGCTAACTCAATAAGGATAAACTGGCCGACCACAATCAAAGATATTGAAAGGGCAAGAAGACGGCTTAGAAATGAGAATATAAGTCAGTGGTCAAATCTTAGTAGTCAGGGTCAAGGCGTGAATGAATTTAGAAAGAGTAGAATAGGTAACGCCTGGCTGAAAGAACAATATTTATTGAAACCCTCTAGATACATAGACGCCCTACGCCTTAGGACGAACACCTTCGGGACTAGGGTGGTTTTAGCGAGGGCAAATAAAAACGTGAACACCGCATGCAGGCGGTGTAACGCACAACCCGAAACATTAGGGCATATACTGGGCCTATGTATACACACCAAAGCCCTCAGAATAAAACGACATGATGAGGTCAAGAAATTCCTAGCTGAAAAACTTGCAAATAAGTATGAAGTAACAGTAGAACCAACCATTAAGGCGAGCGGTAATCTGTATAAGCCGGATCTCATAGTGAAAGGTGAGAAAGGCACTTTCATAATCGACGTTACGGTCCGTTATGAAAATCGTGATTACCTGCAGAAAGCCGAAGAGGAAAAAGAAAATAAATATAAGCCGTGCCTTGAGCATGTAACGCGAAATATTCACGACAGCACTAACAAGGTCCTACCTGTCGTGCTAGGAAGTAGAGGAGCGGTGCCTCCATCAACTGTAAGGAATCTGAGGTATTTAGGTGTTAAATTTAAAGATATTAAAACCATAGCACTTATGGTAATCAGATGCTCTATAGAAATAGCGAACATCTTTATCGATTATGATAAAGTATAACCTAATTATAAGCTATAAATAATAACCAACAGCATTATCGCTGTGACAGGATTTTGAGCATTAATTTATCTATTTTACTTAATTTTAAACACTAAGCTATTTATTTTTACTAATTTATTTTATTTTATTACGTAATGAGTTGTAGAACATCGACAACCTAATTTTAAATTGACAAGGTCAATATATTGAATCAATTTTAATATTTACCCTACGAGGGGGTTCCTCGGAAGTATGTCATATGTTCTTTCAAGAATAGGCACAGGAAATAGCCAAATGCCTCGTCATCTAATTAGTGACGCGCATGAATGGATTAACGAGATTCCCTCTGTCCCTATCTACTGACTTGCCAAGATGGCCGCCGTGAGTACAGACGCGTCGCGAGTCGCTCCGCAGAATTCTCTCAGTGCAGTGGTTTATTCTTGCCAAAAATTTACACCGAATAGCAGAAAGTGAAGCGCAAGTGATAGCGATCATTCTGTGACAATAAGCAGTGTTTTCCATTCAGTGAAACGGATACTACATACGAAAACAGTAAGCGTGCTCAGCAGACTTCATTTTGACCGCTTCGCAACGCCGCCGTCGCGTGGGGCTGGCGCCACGAGCGCCACCGCGGGCGATTCAAAAGTCCAAAAGTGCAAAAAGTGCAAAAGTGCAAAAGAACAAATTGTGCAACGTACACCTGAGTGCAAGTGGTGATATATTGCAACGCATATAGACGATTATTTTTTTGCTTGGCCCTGGCGAAAGCAATACGACGCTGGAAGTTGTTAAATACCAGTGCAAAGTCTAGACACTTTAAAAACCAAACTAGAGGAACAACACGCCGCTGGCGTCTGTGCTTCTGCGGGCGGTAGCAATACGCCGCAAGAAATGTACAGAAGTATGCCCACATGCCCCATCATGGATGAAACGGTGATGGAATATGAGTCGAGCGAAAGCTCAAAGAGGAAGGTTACAAGAAAAAGGAAAGATAAATCTGCCGACACAGAAACTGAGTCAGACTTCCAGGACAGGGCCCCCGGAAAAACTGTCGGCACGAAAAAGAAACGTTCTGCAGTCCTCTCAAAGGAGTGGATCGATGACTCCTCGGACGACGAGGCAAAGGAAGCAGACTCGACTATCAGGTCTAAAACGAGTGTTATGACAGCCAAAGAACTAGTAGAAATCTGCAGCACACTAGAAAAGGCACCGTGCACCTCAGGGATCATGAAGGCAAAAAATAAGGCTCTGGAAATTCAAAGCATCCTGATGCACCTCCTAGAGGAAAACAAAAGCCTGAGATCTAAATTAAAGGAAAAATTGGATATTAAAGAGCGCATCAGCATCCTCGACACGACTTTAAATGGCGCGGTTGCAAAGTTATCGGAACTCAGACAACACTTCACGGAACCCAAGCAGACATACGCGCAGAAAGTCAAGGTTACGTCAAAAATCGTGCCTGCCCGAGCAGTTAAACCACCGAGAAACCTGGTCACCATCTACCCAGGAGAACAAAGCAAAATAGAAACGAGCGAAGAAACCAGGCAAATAGTTATGGCAAGTATAACTCCAACGAAGGAGAAGCTGAAAATTAGAAGCCTCCGAAACATAAATAACAACGGAGTTATACTGGAAACGGAAACCAAGTCTGACTTGGAATTTGTCCTGCAAAATGAGAAACTTCGCAATGCTGGCCTCAAGACAGAACAACCTGCAAGAAAGAAGCCAATGATGATTATCTACGGCGTCTCCAAGGAAATCACTGAAAAGGAACTGACCACGGCCATAAGACAACAAAACACCGAAAACATCTCCAAAAGTGCCCTCGCAGAAGAACTTGAGCTGCGCTTCAAAACTGGGGACAGGAACAGAGACACCGTAAACTGGGTGATAGAAGTATCCCCAACACTCAGAGAAACACTAAGAAAGTGCAACCGGATTTTCATTGGCTGGCAATCGTGTCACATAAGGGACTACATCCCGGTAAGTCGCTGTTTTAAATGTCAATCTTTCGGACATATCTCAAAATTCTGCAAAGCAACCACCGATACTTGCGGGCATTGTGGCAAAGACGGGCACTCCTTTAATTCATGTCCAACCAAAACGCTGTCACCGATCTGCGTTAATTGTAAGAGAGCAAACAAACCCTGCAATCACTCATCTAGAGCCAAAGACTGTCCCGCTTTTAAATTCGCGGTTGAAAAT
Organism: Andrena bucephala; assembly: GCA_947577245.1. Taxonomy (NCBI): domain Eukaryota; kingdom Metazoa; phylum Arthropoda; class Insecta; order Hymenoptera; family Andrenidae; genus Andrena; species Andrena bucephala. The sequence continues at coordinate 94,994,195 of OX387716.1, forward strand.
TATTTAAATAAAATCGATTATGGTAACTAAGCCCCAAAACGCGACAGTACAAATGCAAAAGCTTAAAATAGCTCAAATCAATGCACAAGGTTCCAAGACCGTAATGGACGAGCTAAGACAAGCAGCACATGTAAATCAGACTGACATACTTCTGATACAAGAGCCATACTGCTTTCAAAACAAAATAATAGGTCTTGGCATGGCAACTAGAACCGTCACCGATAATAAAATCTTTGCGAAAATCAAAACCGCAGCCCGAGTTAAAGCGGCAATCGCCATCTTCAATAAAAATGTAAATGTTCTAAAACTAGAAAATTTAAGCAACACGCACTTTGCCTGTGCGGAAATCAGCACTGATACAGATAGTTTCTACCTCGTCAGCGCGTACTTTCAGTTCTGTGAAAAAATCGAACCATACCTGCTGCACCTAGACATGACCCTAAAGGCTCTCAGGGGGCAGAAAGTAATCCTTTGCATGGATGCAAATGCAAACTCCACCCTGTGGAACAGTAATCTTACCGACGACAGAGGGGAGGCAGTAGAAAATCTCATAGCACAGCACGGCCTGTTCACACACAACGAAACCTCAGAAGCTTATACCTTTGAAAACGCCCACGGAAAGTCAAATATAGATATAACACTATCAACAAACCTCTGGCAAAACAACATATACAACTGGGAAATACAAACAGAAGAAACAACTAGCGACCATAAAATGATCACCTTTGACATAAAAACCACCAAATCTAACTTCAGCCAACGCAAGTCGGACCGCTTTAACATTAAAAAGGCAAACTGGGAGAACTTCGACAAAGTACTCCACGACAAAGTCAAACGTGAATTTGCAAATCCGGACTCATTTGCAAACTCGAACCCCCAAGAACTTTCCGAAAAGCTCGAGAAAATAATCACTGAGGCCAGCGAAAGTACCATTCCGAAAAAGACCATCTTTTCGAAATCCGTTCCCTGGTGGACTACAGCACTCACCATGCTAAAAAGGGAAGTCTGCCAAACCAGACATAGATACCAGAAATCTAAAGACAACCCGCGCCGCCAAGAACTCAAGATGCAATACAATAGAACGCGCAACAAATACACCTCCGCCAAACGAGCAGCTAAAGTGGAAAGCTGGAAAAATTTTGTATCAAGGAAAGGAAACGAGGACCCATGGGGGCCTGTCTACAAAATCCAACTAAAGAAAATCAAGCTGGAGAAAGCATGTGAAAGCTTGAACTTGGGCGACTCGCAAACGAGAACTTGGAAAACGACAATGACAGCGCTTCTCAACAATCTAATGCCTGACGACGACGCGTCCAAGGAAACACGCTGGCACACTAACGTGCGAGAAGAAACACAGCATCCCCCTGACACAGAGAACTCACCTCTCTACGTAGAGCAGGATATTGTATCCGCCATTAGGAGCCTCCGGAATAGAAAAGCACCGGGACCAGATATGCTGGACGCCGAAATTATCAAGCAAGCCTGGCCGAACATTAAAGAAATTTTAATATCACTAATGAATAACTGCCTCACACAAGGTGTTTTCCCCAGACAATGGAAGCAGGGTCTAATCAAAATTCTCCTAAAAGGGGAAGACAAGGACGCAACTAATGCAAGATCCTACAGACCCATCTCCCTCCTATCGATCATGGGAAAAATCCTTGAGAAATTAATTTCCAAGCAATTAAAGGACCTGTTTCACAATCACCCGGACACGTCAGATAGGCAACTCGGTTTCAAGCCCGGAAAATCGACAGAGGATGCCATAGTGAAACTAAGAGACCTGGTAGAGGAGACACAGGAAAAATACGCAATAGCACTCCTTTTTGACATCACCGGTGCTTTTGATAATGTCTGGTGGCCGAGTGTACTGCGGATCTTGAAAAAACGAAACTGCCCCTGCAACATATACAACCTCGTTAATAGTTACCTCTCCGAAAGGTCCGCGAAAATAAACAGCTGCAATGTAACCGTCGAGAAATACCTAACGAAAGGCTGCCCCCAAGGGTCAATCCTCGGGCCGCAGTTCTGGAATCTTATTTTTGACGAAGCAATAGAACTAATAAGGAATACAGGTCACGAAACTATAGCCTACGCCGACGACTTAATCGTGCTAATCAAAGG
>OX387716.1:95001318-95003818 GCA_947577245.1 Andrena bucephala
CCAAACAACCATTGATCCCCGTTCCTCGTTCCATTGCGAACGTATTACTCTGATGGTTCGACCGCGGTCGTCGCGCTGGTTTTCGAGAAAATCGCGAAAAACTCCAATAGCTCCGAAATACTTCAAAGTCCTCCGGCACCGTCTCCCGAGAAAGCCCCAAAAAAAATCGTCCGATCGACCAAACAACCATTGATCCCCGTTCCTCGTTCCATTGCGAACGTATTACTCTGATGGTTCGACCGCGGTCGTCGCGCTGGTTTTCGAGAAAATCGCGAAAAACTCCAATAGCTCCGAAATATTTCAAAGTCCTCCGGCACCGTCCCCCGAGAAAGCCCCAAAAAAAAATCGTCCGATCGACCAAACAACCATTGATCCCCGTTCCTCGTTCCATTGCGAACGTATTACTCTGATGGTTCGACCGCGGTCGTCGCGCTGGTTTTCGAGAAAATCGCGAAAAACTCCAATAGCTCCGAAATATTTCAAAGTCCTCCGGCACCGTCCCCCGAGAAAGCCCCAAAAAAAAATCGTCCGATCGACCAAACAACCATTGATCCCCGTTCCTCGTTCCATTGCGAACGTATTACTCTGATGGTTCGACCGCGGTCGTCGCGCTGGTTTTCGAGAAAATCGCGAAAAACTCCAATAGCTCCGAAATATTTCAAAGTCCTCCGGCACCGTCCCCCGAGAAAGCCCCAAAAAAAAATCGTCCGATCGACCAAACAACCATTGATCCCCGTTCCTCGTTCCATTGCGAACGTATTACTCTGATGGTTCGACCGCGGTCGTCGCGCTGGTTTTCGAGAAAATCGCGAAAAACTCCAATAGCTCCGAAATACTTCAAAGTCCTCCGGCACCGTCTCCCGAGAAAGCCCCAAAAAAAATCGTCCGATCGACCAAACAACCATTGATCCCCGTTCCTCGTTCCATTGCGAACGTATTACTCTGATGGTTCGACCGCGGTCGTCGCGCTGGTTTTCGAGAAAATCGCGAAAAACTCCAATAGCTCCGAAATATTTCAAAGTCCTCCGGCACCGTCTCCCGAGAAAGCCCCAAAAAAAATCGTCCGATCGACCAAACAACCATTGATCCCCGTTCCTCGTTCCATTGCGAACGTATTACTCTGATGGTTCGACCGCGGTCGTCGCGCTGGTTTTCGAGAAAATCGCGAAAAACTCCAATAGCTCCGAAATATTTCAAAGTCCCGAGAAATTATTTTCGAATGTCGTTTTGCACCTAATATATATCGTGGTAATGTTCGCGGCGATTGTTTAAAATAATTCGTTTAGTCGGTTTACTCTTGTCTCCGACGCTCTCCGCGGCTAAGTCCCAACGTGCCGGGCGAACGGGCTGTTGTAGCGGCGGTTTACACCCATAAGCGCCCGTGCTTAAGGTACGGCGGCGCCGGCGTTCCGGCCGGCCGTTCGGTATCTATAAGGGAGAGCGACCGTCCGAGCGTCTCGGTCGGAACAGCGTTGGGCGCGTGGCTATTCTATGACCTCGGTTGAGAAGCAGTTACCGCTCCTCGAGATTCTGTCTCGACTGTTCTTTCCGTGTTGCGTTTCGGATTTCTCCACACAGCATTACCACGGGTCGGTGTCTAAGACCGAATGGCCCTTATGTGGTGAGCGTCCAAAAGTGACGTTGGTGACTCGTATGCAATTCTTTGTATGCTTGTACGACCTCATGCATTCAACTCTTTATCCACGCAGATGGACGATTTAAACTTAACAAAACGCTAAGAAAGGCTAGCGTCGGGTACATATAAAGTATCGAACTAAAAGTTCGAACTTTGAAAGAGGGAGAAAGTAGTTACAAACCCAAGAGGTGTCAGATCTCGATATGCCTGGCGCGCACATTACGTGCCAACTCGTTATGACCAGCATGGCACGATTCGCGCTTTCCCGTTTGCCCAGCATGCACTTGTCCGCGCTATTACGTACATGACCAGCGTGAATGGTACGCGCTTTGTCGATATGTCCAGCGTGTAGTGGTCCGTGCTTCTACGGTTGATGCTAGCGTGCGTGTAATCCGTGCTTCCCGATGGATGCAGCGGCACGCGTGATACGCGCTTTATCGAGCATCCGATGCCATCCTTATTTATAAGGGAAATTTAATGAATTTTGTCTGAATCCAAGATCTTTCTGTGAACGTATATAAAAGGCACATATCCGATTAACATATTAGTCAGTGGAAGAATCGAAACGATATGATGTCAAAGTATAATAAAGGAGGAGAGTGCAGAGAAAGGCACATAATCATATCCGATGGAGTTAGTCTGTGGAAAATCCTAGGATATATATGGTGTCTAGAAGAAGTATAAAGGAGAGTGGAGAGGAGTGAGCGAGAGGAGAAGAGAGAGTAAGGAGGAGGCGGCACATATCCGAGATAGAATTAGTGGAACAAATCGAGGATATGATGTCTAAAACTGCACGCTGATGTGCAAGTTTTAATGAAATCAAACGTGGGGCATCGTCGATCCGTCTCTAAAAGAGCGGACGAC
>OX387716.1:95006318-95008818 GCA_947577245.1 Andrena bucephala
GGCGTGTGCCGTTATTATATACGGCACCACCCCGTGTCTGTGCGTGTTGTCTGCGCGAGCCTGCATAGGCTCGTATCGAGAAAGGAGAGAGAGAAGAGTCACTTGCTGCGATCCAATACAGGGACGAAAACACACAAGAAGCGCCCCGAGTGTGTTGCGGTAAAGCGCGCGAGAAGACAGAGAGAGCAGAGGAACGAGCCGCCGTCGAAGCCTCGGCTTCGCGACGTCTCTCTCTCTCACTCTCGACGAGACGCTTCTTCCACTCGCATCCCGCTTCCCCTCAGTTTTGGTCGCGCTCTCCGAAAAGTCCTGTGACGGACACTCTCCTCGGAGAGGGATCCGGGTAACCTAGGGCGGCGGCTCGCACCATCCATCGCGTCGACGTGCATCCCGAGTGTCGCTCGCTTAATCGCGCGCCCCGATAGCCAAAAAAAGGGACCGGCTGTGAAGCTTCGATAGCGAAAGTCCGATTGGACCGATCGAGGCCGGCCGTGCGTCCGCTTTCGGGGAACGGCGACGATAAAGAGAGAAGAGCGTGTGTTGTAATAAGTAGAGGATGCTGCCGCGTGCGGTGGTCGGTCCCCGCCCCGAGTACGCGATTACGGTTCTCGTACCCAGCCGTGTATCTCGAAGGTTTTTAAATGAATATGTACGCTCGGCCGTCGATCGTGTCCACGGTGTTTCCGCGGTACGCTTCGACGGTGTTCCCGTCCTGGACAAAAATCACACACAGTGTCGTCAACGCTGGCGACGCCCGGACCTCCTTCGCGCGCTGGTTGGAGGCGCACGGGCCTCGGCTTCATCCGAACCGAGAACCAAAGATAATAACGAACATATTTAATAACACGATTACCCTGAACGGTGGATCACTTGGCTCGTGGGTCGATGAAGAACGCAGCTAATTGCGCGTCAACGTGTGAACTGCAGGACACATGAACATCGACATTTCGAACGCACATTGCGGTCCACGGATACAATTCCTGGACCACGCCTGGCTGAGGGTCGTTATCACATACAAAAGACTGCTTGCGTCGGTTCTGCGTATCACATCCTCGCCGTCTCGCGTTTCCGACGATGTAACGCGTTTCAGAGTCGGGTCGATGATACACGCGAGATACGCGACGTACGAGCGAAAATTGGGCCGTTCGTCGGCGTTTGCAACGGCTCGCGTGAGAATCGTGAAGCGTGTACTCTCTCCCGTGCGAGAACCAGAAAGGAGAGAAGCGAATGTGATGAATGATCGCGCGGGGACTCGCGTGCGTGCTTTCACGGCGTTGTGCGTCGTTGTTTTACAACGACCGCCCGTGTGCTGCACCGCTCCCTGGATCACACACAGCGGCCTCTCCGCTCGCACTGGTGTTGTAGAATTCGCCTTCACGTCCCGCGCGAGATCTTTTACCGTGCTACCGACGTCGCCTGAAATGAAAAATTTGTCCTGAGAAAGAGAGAGCCGAGAGAGATAGATAGATAGAGAGAGAGAGAGAGAGAGAGAAAGAGCGCGGAGTGCGCGGCATATGTGCGCCGATCTAATATCGTCGCGTTCACGCGGCCCCAGGGATTTTAAAAAGAGGGTCGTCGTTGACAAGTGAGAGAGAGAGAACAGTCTCGATCGATACATCGAGGGCACCGACACTCGTTCTTCGGGACGCCGTGAAGATCCAAGGATGATGGTGTACATGAATGGAGGCGCTGTGCGGGATAACCACTCGTTAACAGGATCGGGTCGATGTATTTCCCCGTCGTTGCGCGTGTCCTCGCCTAGCCTCCCCTATTCGTTCCCACCCTATGGCCACGTTCCGTCGACACACAAGAGTGTTTGCGCCAAACATCCGATGAGAAGCATGATTGCTCCACGCGTCGTTTAAAACGCTTCTGTACCCCAGAATCCTCGTTGGCGCGGCTGCGCGAATTTGAACTTTGACGAACCGAAGGGCGCCGATGCCGCGAAAGGTGTGTAAGACTCTCCTTCGTAGAATGGAAGAAAATGAGTCTCCCCGATCGCCCCATGTCTTTGTCGCGTTGTTGGTCGATCGTATCCGAGACCGCGGGTCTCACCGGTCGTCCAGTCCACGGAAAAGCTTATTTTCCCACAATGTTCCCTCTGCTACGAGTCACTGCTCGAGGCGTGATGAAAGGGATAGCGCGGAATCTCAAAGCTAATAATAGCGGACGGACGTTAAAATAAAAACCGGTGGTCGTTCCGCGCGAGTCTCCTCCCGGATCGGATCGACGATGCGCGACGAAAAAGACACTTTGGCGTGGCGAAAATGGATGATAATACCTTTTCACTGAAATCGTGCGATGGCACCTCTGGATACAAGAGATCGATCACACATCGATCCGTCGTCGGGTCCGGCTACGAGCCGGGATGTGTACGGGGAAAAAGAAGATGTATGTGCGTGGCGTGATGCCGTATATGCGCGGTGCGCATGGGAAACTGCGAGCGAGCAAGGGAAGAGGAAGAATCTGGAGAAGTTTTGTGTATATCGTTCTTCTCCTT
>OX387716.1:95011318-95021318 GCA_947577245.1 Andrena bucephala
CGTGGAGGTGTCGCGCCGGTTCGTACCCATATCCGCAGCAGGTCTCCAAGGTAAAGAGCCTCTAGTCGATAGATTAATGTAGGTAAGGGAAGTCGGCAAATTGGATCCGTAACTTCGGAATAAGGATTGGCTCTGAGGAGCGGGGCGTGTCGGGCTTGGTTGGGAAACGGGTTTGGTTGACGAGCCGGGCCTGGGTGAGGTGAACGGTCGGGATTTCGGTCTCGCATCCGGGATCCGAGCTCGGTCCCGTGCCATCGCCTCCCGCGGATCTTCCTTGCTGCGAGGCTTCCGTGTCGGTTTCACCGTCGTGGTCGTCCTCTTCGGCCGCCATTCAACGCTCAGCTCAGAACTGGCACGGACTAGGGGAATCCGACTGTCTAATTAAAACAAAGCATTGCGATGGCCCCCGAGGGTGTTGACGCAATGTGATTTCTGCCCAGTGCTCTGAATGTCAACGTGAAGAAATTCAAAAAAGCGCGGGTAAACGGCGGGAGTAACTATGACTCTCTTAAGGCGGTTAGCGCCCGGCTCAGGGCTCAAGTGGCGCGGCTACACTCCCCCCTAAGAGGTGCGGCCCTACGGCCCCCTTAGGCGTGAGGCAGTGGGCCCCCTTGAAGCTTTGAGTAGCGTGGCGGGGCACTCCTTAAGGCAGCCGAAATACTGGCTGTCCCAAGAAACCTGCGGACTTGGGTGAGGTCTCTAGCATGTCCTATAGGCGTGGTTGGCCTTGAGCCAAGCCGCGGGGTGCTAGGGCGTAGTTACAAGGGACGTATGCGAATACATAGCCTCTGGCGTCCTTAGTCGTGGGAGGTACCTCCAAGTTGGGACTACGCCGGGATACCCAGACGTGGGTATGCAGAATCCTCACACGACGGGAGGTGGCGTTCGAAACCCGCAAAAAATTTGTGGATAGAACGCGCCTCTTTTGAGTTCCCAACGCGCTCGCTTTGCGAGGTAATTAATAGTAAGAGGTACATACGTGCCTCTCCAAAGAACAATGCCTGGTGGTGCATGGCAAAACTATCGTAGCCAACATAGTCGGCACGAAGAAACAGCTCTCTGAGCAAAAACTGTAGAAAGAGGTGCAATAGAAGTATTAAATAACAAGACGAAGTCTTGCATAATCAAAGACGATTGCATGGGGGCCCTAACCTGCTTGGCAGGAGAGGCCCCCAAATTTGCGTTAATCGATCTCGAGCAAACCGGCTATAAAGCCGTCTGGGGCGGTATTATCCACCATGGCAAAGCAATACGCCGCCAATACTCGAAAATATCGGGTGGCAAAGCAATACGCAGCCAGTACTTGCAAAATCCAGCGTGACGGCAACGTCCGGGGTGGAGCAGGAGACTGGAAAGGCGAAAGGAAGGCAAGAGGAGGGCCTCGCAGAGCAAAGCGTCTTGGGCGATGACAAACTGGCATACACCTGGAAATGAGATGGAATGGATTGGATCAATGTACCCGGCAAACAAAATTTACACCTACCTAATGTATAGTAGTAACGAAGACGAAGCAGCCTCGGACGCTGGAGCCCACGGTCCCGGGTCTCCAGTGGCGGACTTGTCCGCTAACCGTGAGGGGACCATAGACGAAACCAGCAATGCCCAAGGACAAGCAAACGAGCAGATAGTAGTGCTGCCGCTGGGCAGCCCCATCCGATGCAAGGGGTGTTCTAGGGAGCATCGTGACTGCCAATTCTTGAGCTCAAGTGACTTCGCAAAGCATGTCAGCAAGCAGCATGGCCAAATGCTAATCTTATGGTCATGCGGAAAGTGCGAAAAATCGTACAAAAAAGCACACGCTTTGGCATGTCACATTCCCAAATGTATGGGCCCTAAAATGGCTTTGGAAAAGGAATATAGATGCAGCGAGTGCACCGACTCATTTAGCTCGCAAAGAGGGCTCTCCACCCACGAAAGACATAAGCACCCCGCAGTTAGGAACTCAAAACGTAAGGGCACGGTTGGGACAGCTGCAGTGGCGGCCAGGAGAGGAGCCAAGGCCTCTGTCTGGTCGGAGGAGGAAACTCTCCTGTTAAAAGAGCTGAATCAGCGATTCCAGGGCAGCTCTCAAATGAACGCCCGGATGAGGGAATATTTCCCTAACAAGACGCTTAAGCAAATTAGCGATAAGCGAAGACAAATTAAGCCTCCACCAGAGGAGGTTGTAACAACTGATTCTGACCCTGAATCAATTGACCAGGAGACCGAGGAGGTGTGCGCACCTCTTCGAGCCGACGAAACACGCCGAACGTCAGTTGAAGATAACGACTGGCGTGAGGCACTAAAAATTGCAGTCGTCACCGAGCGAACAGAAGCCGCAGAATGGTTATCCATCCAAGACCGGTTAAGGGAGGCAGCGATGAGCGAGGCCCAAGACGGTACTATAATGGATGAGATAATAAAAGACATGGTGCAAATTCTGGTCGGCAATAAGGCGGCTGAGCCTACAAGGGCAAATAAACAGGGCAACAAAGGCCCCGAGGGCCCTAATGGAGCCAGGAGGAAAAAGGATAGGACAAAGGAGGCCAAATATAGATACGCTAAGTACCAAGAAGCGTACAACAAATGTCCTGGTAAATTGGCAAACATGGCAATGGAAGGGAAGGATTTGGTAGATGGTGAAGAGGGCACCATTTACCCAGACACGGTTGCAGTTAGAGAACTGTACACCAAGCTCTGGGGGACCGCTGGACCCCAGTGGAAGGAAATGGCCCGGGGTAATGACCCACACACAGAGGTTGTAATGGGCGATCTATGGACACCCGTAACAGCCGATGAAATAATAAAGAAAATGGCCAAAATAAAAACAAATACGGCGGCAGGCACCGATGGTGTCAAAAAAGCCGACCTAAGAGGAAGGGGAACAGTGCATATACTGTCCCAACTCTTCAACACACTCCTTCTCAAGGAATTCTTCCCAGCACACTTTAAGCAGAACAGAACGACCTTGATTCCTAAGCCAGGCAAGGACTCAAGTGATCCCGGCAACTGGAGGCCGATTACAATCGGCTCTCTGCTCGGGAGACTATTCTCTAGCGCAATAGATAGCAGGTTGCGCAAGATGGTAACCATATCTGACCGACAGAAAGGCTTTAAAAACGAAAACGGTTGCCGACATAACATCGCGATCCTGAGCTCCACCCTGGCCGCAATGAAGAGCGACGGGGGCGGAATACTCACGATCGTGGATGTCTCCAAGGCCTTTGACACGGTACCCCACGCAGCGCTTGGCCCGACGCTAGCAAGAAAGGGGATACCGAGGAAGGCGAGAGAATACATTGAGAAAATGTATGAGAATTGCAGCACCTCCATAAGAACAAAGGAGGGAGGGTCAATGCACATAACCCTCAAACGTGGAGTAAAGCAGGGAGACCCCTTATCTCCGCTACTCTTTAATATAATAATGGACCCGATAATTGAGGCCATTAACGAAACCTCGCAAGGAGTTAACCTGGAGGGAAGCAATGTGGCCATATTGGCCTTTGCTGACGACACTGTTCTCGTTGGCAAAGACAGAAAAGAAGCGAGCAAACAGTTGGCTCAATTGTCCAAGTATTTGGACAACCTGGGGATGGAGCTGTCCATCCCGAAGTGTGCAGCCGTAGAGGTGATGGCGAAGGGGAAGACCTGGTATCTGCAGGACCCTGAAATGAAACTGGGTTCAGAGGGAGTCCCCACGATTAAAGCGGAGGAGACCTCCGAATACTTGGGAGTGACTCTGGACCCCTGGATCGGGTTCAGAGTAAGCAAAAGTAAGATTGCAAAGGTAGTTAACGCAGCCAACGCAGTAAAGAGGATGGGGCTTAAGCCCCATCAGAAAATAGAATTGATCAGAACTTATCTGATACCAAAGATCATATATGCGTTGGTGGCGAACCCACCTCCAATGACAACATTGAAAGAGTTCGATCACGAAATCAAGCAAGTGATAAAGAGCATCTTAAAACTCCACCCGTCAACTGCGGATGGGATAATATACGCTGACAGGAGCCATGGAGGTATAGGCCTCCAGAGAATTGAAAACATCGTCAAGTTGGCCGTCATCAGAAGCGGCATAAAAATGCTATCGTCCACAGACGATGCAGTGAGGAGCGCACTGCAAGGCCAACTAAGCGTTTTGGATAAATACGCTCAATCATTGGGCATAAAATGGCCTGCCACAATGGACCAAGTGGAGGAGGCAAGAAAACAGGCCAAAAGGCAGGAAACGGAAAGATGGAGACAGTTAATCTCCCAAGGCCAAGGAGTAGCAGACTTCTGTCACGACAAAGTGGGAAATGCCTGGCTTTATAATCCCAAGCTACTAAAGGCGTCAAGATACCTTGACGCTTTAAAATTGCGAACTAACACGTTCGGCACAAAAGTTGCGTTAAGACGCGCTAATAAAGACGTCGACGTAACTTGTAGAAGATGCAGGGCTCAAATTGAGACCCTAGGGCATGTGCTAGGCAATTGCTTACACACTAAGCCAATGCGCATCAGGAGACATGATGAGATCAAGGACTTTATTAAGGATCAAGTAGCATTGCGCTGCACGGTATTTGACGAGCCCACCGTGAATGTAGTCGGAGAGTTAAAAAAGCCAGATCTGGTTATCAAAGACCAGGATAGGCTGATAATCGCCGATGTCACGGTGAGGTATGAAGACAAAGACAACCTACGGAAGGCATTCTTGGACAAGACGTCCAAGTACAAAGACACGTTGGAGTTCATCAGAATAAAGACCAACTGCCTTCAGGCCTGCATAATGCCCATAGTGGTGGGCACAAGAGGGGCGATGCCCGCTAAAACGCAAAAGAATCTAAAAGCCCTAGGCATGAGAAAGAAGGACATGGTCACCATCTCCTTAATGGCCCTCCGGTCGTCGCTCGAAATATCGAACGCGTTCTTAGACTACGACCGGATAAGGTAAGCAATAGTTTAATCGAAACGACCTGGTGGGGCAACCTACCGGCAAGCCGAATGTGATCGTCCTTAAATGTGGACCAGGCGCCGGAGCGGAGATGCACCATGCGTACGTACATGGTGACCGCCCGGGCCGGTAAGTTATGATGTGAACGTCCCACTCGACAAACCAAGGAGCGGGGTAGCACCGTGCGTATGTACTCGGTGACCGCCCTGGTGCCATAAGGTATGTATGTTTGACCAAGCTTGGAGCGGACTAGCACCACGCGTGGGTACGTGGTGACCGCCCAAGCCAGTAAGTTAAGTAAATTATTTTAGAACGAGGTAGCTGCCGCTGATCAATTCGAACAGCCCGCCTGGCCTTTACACCAGACGGTGCGAGTCATGACCACTATTGTGGGACATGGCGCGGAGCGGGCGACTACGAGTAGTAGAAGCCCGGGCGACGCCTTCGCGTGGCTTTCCCTGAACACGATTATCGTGACCAAGTTCGCCTCCCCTGCGAGGGACTCCGTTCCTAATTTTTCTGGGCTCGTAGGCAGAGCCCTTGGCAGGGAACGCAAGAAAGTGGAATTCGTTAAAGTTTTATATAATTGTTATTGGCCCCAAGTTGGGGACAACTTGACACCTCACGAGGTGGTGAATGAAACCCTCGGAAGTATCCGGCCGCCCGCGGGCGCATCCGGACAGATTTTAGCCAAATGCCTCGTCATCTAATTAGTGACGCGCATGAATGGATTAACGAGATTCCCTCTGTCCCTATCTACTGACTTGCCAAGATGGCCGCCGTGAGTACAGACGCGTCGCGAGTCGCTCCGCAGAATACTTATAGTTCAGTGGTTTATTCTTGTCAGAAATTTGAACGGAATAGCAGAAAGTGAAACGCAAGTGACAGCGATCATTCTGTGACAATAAGCAGTGTTTTCCATTCAGTGAAACGGAAACCCCAGATGAAAACAGCGAGTGTGCCCAGCTAACCTTATTTCGGCCGCTTCGCAACGCCACCGTCGCGCGGGGGCTGGCGCCACCAGCGCTACCGCGGGCGATTCAAAAGTTCGGAAGTGGAAATAGCGCGACAAGTGCCAGAGTGCACATGTTTACATATATTGCAACGCATACAGACGTTTTAATTGGCCTTTCCCTGGCGTAAGCAATTAAGACGCGGGGAGCTAGTGAAGTGCCAGTGCAAAGACCAAAAACTTTAAAAAAATTAAAAAAAAAATATAAAAAAACTTTAGAAATAAAATCAGTGGAAGCAATACGCCGCGGGCGTCTTGTAACTTTCTCCTGCGGGGGAAGCAATACGCCGCTGGCGTCTGTACCTTTCTTATGCGAAAGGAAGCAATACGCCGCTAGAACGATACAGAAGTATGTCCACACGCCCCATCATGGGGGAAACGCCGATGGAATACGAGCTGAGCGAAAACCTAAAGAGGAAGCTTACAAGGAAGAGGAAAGATGAATCCGCCGACACCGCAACGGAGTCTGATATCCAGGAACCAACCCCCGGCAAAACCGCCGGAACGAAGAAGAAACGTTCCGCATTCCTCTCAAAGGAGTGGATCCCCGATACCTCGGAAGACGAGGCGGAGGAAACAGACTCCACTCACAACACAAACACGAGCGAAAAGACTGCCAACGAACTAGTTGAAATTTGCAGCGCCATGGAAAAAGGACCGACCACCTCAGGGATCAGGAAGGCTAAGAATAAAGCCCTGGAAATTCAAAGCATGCTCAAGGACCTGTTAGAGGAAAACAAAAAACTGAGATCTCAAATAAAGGAAAAATCGGATATGAAAGAGCGCATAAGCATCCTAGACGCGACACTAAACGGCGCTGTTGCCAAGTTATCGGAAATTAGACAACATTTCACGGAACCCAAGCAGACATACGCGCAAAAAGTAAAGGTAACGTCAAAGATCGTGCCTGCCCGAGCAGTTAAACCACCGAGAAACCTGGTCACCATATACCCAGGGGAAAAAAGCAAAATAGAAACGAGCGAAGAAACCAGACAAATAGTTATGGCAAGCATAACACCAACAAAAGAGAAACTAAAAATTAGAAGCCTCCGAAACATAAATAACAACGGAGTAATACTGGAAACGGAAACCAAGTCGGACCTGGAATTTGTGCTGCAAAATGAGAAACTTCGCAACGCTGGCCTCAAGACAGAGCAACCTGCAAGAAAGAAGCCAATGATGATTATCTACGGCGTCTCCAAGGAAATCACCGAAAAAGAACTGACCACGGCCATACGACAGCAAAACACCGAAAACATCTCCAAAAGTGCCCTCGCAGAAGAGCTTGCGCTGCGCTTCAAAACCGGGGACAGGAGCAGAGACACCGTAAACTGGGTGATCGAAGTATCCCCAGCACTCAGGGAAACACTAAGGAAGTGTAACCGGATCTTCATTGGCTGGCAATCGTGCCACATTAGGGACTACATCCCGGTAAGTCGCTGCTTTAAATGCCAAGCATTCGGACATATCTCGAAATTCTGCAAAGCAACCACCGAAACTTGCGGCCACTGCGGCAAAGATGGACACTCTTTCAACTCCTGCCCCACCAAAACACTGCCGCCGATCTGCATTAATTGCAAACGGGCAAACAAACCCTGCAACCACTCATCCAGAGCCAAAGACTGTCCCGCTTTTAAATTCGCGGTCGAAAACTACTTAAATAAAATTGATTATGGTAAATAAAGCCCGAAACGCGACAGTACAAAAGCAAAAGCTTAAAATAGCTCAAATTAACGCACAAGGCTCCAAGACCGTTATGGACGAGCTGAGACAGGCAGCACACGTTAAGCAGATCGATATACTTCTTATACAAGAGCCATACACCTTTGAAAACAAAATAATAGGACTAGGCATGACAACTAAAACGGTCACCGATACCAAAACTTTCGCGAAAATCAAAACCGCGGCGCGGGTGAAAGCGGCAATTGCCATTTTCAGTAAAAACATAAACGTCCTGAAACTAGAAAATCTAAGCAACACGCACTTTGCGTGCGCAGAAATTAGCACCGACACAGACAGTTTCTATCTCGTCAGCGCATATTTCCAATTCTGCGAAAAAATTGAGCCATACTTGCAGCACCTCGATACCATTCTAAAGGCCCTTAGGGGACAGATAGTAGTTCTATGCATTGATGCAAATGCGAACTCCACCTTATGGAACAGCAACCACACTGACGACAGAGGGGAGGCAGTAGAGAACTTTATCGCGCAACACGGCCTCTTCACGCACAATAAAACTTCTGGAGCACATACCTTCGAAAACGCTCATGGAAAATCAAACATAGACATAACAATATCAACGAACCTCTGGCAAAACGACCTCAATAACTGGAGAATACTAACGAAGGAAACAACCAGCGACCACAAAATGATCACCTTCGACATGGAAACCACCAGGTCTAGCTTCAGCCAACATAAGTCAAGCCGCTTTAACATTAAAAGAGCAAAATGGGAGGAATTCGACAAAGCACTCCACGAGAAAGTCGCAAGCGAATTCGCGACCCCGGACACATATGCAAATATGTACCCCCAGGAACTCTCTGAAAGGCTCGAGAAGATAATCATGGAGACCAGCGAACATACCATTCCGAAAAAGACCATCTTTTCAAAATCCGTTCCCTGGTGGACTAACGCACTAACCCTACTAAGAAGCGAAGTCTGCAGAACCAGGCACAAGTACCAAAAATCTAAAAAATCTAAAGACGACCCACACCGCCAACAACTCAGAGCGCAGTACAATAGAACCCGCAACAAATACACCTCTGCCAAACGAACAGCTAAACTGGGAAGCTGGGGAACCTTCATCTCAAAGAAAGGTAACGCGGACCCTTGGGGACCTGTCTACAGGATACAACTCGGAAAAGTCAAGCTAGAGAAAGCCTGCGAAAGCTTAAACATAGGCGAATCACAAACGAGAACCTGGAAAACGTCAATGGAAGCGCTTCTCAACACCCTAATGCCCGACGACGACAAGTCCAAGGAAACACGCTGGCACGCTAAAGTGCGAGAAGATACATTGCACCCCCCCGACACAGAAAACTCATCACCCTATGATGAGCAGGAAGTAGAATCTGCCATCAGGAGCCTTCGAAACAAAAAAGCACCGGGACCAGACATGCTAGACGCCGAAATTATCAAACGAGCCTGGCCTAACATAAAAGAGATCCTAACATCACTCCTGAACAGCTGCCTCGCACGGGGTGTTTTCCCCAGACAATGGAAGCAGGGCCTTATCAAAATTCTCCTAAAAGGGGAAGATAAGGACGCAACAAATGCAAGATCCTACAGACCGATCTCCCTTCTGTCAATCATGGGAAAAATCTTGGAGAAACTAGTTTCCAAGCAATTAAGGGACCTCTTCCACAATCACCCGGACACATCGGACAGGCAATTCGGCTTTAAGCCCGGGAAATCCACGGAAGATGCCATTGTCATGCTAAGGGACCTGGTAGAGGAGACACAGGAAAACTACGCGATAGGAATCCTTTTTGACATCTCCGGTGCGTTCGACAATGTCTGGTGGCCGAGCGTGCTGGTGAACCTGAAAAAGAGAAACTGCCCCCGCAATATATACAGCCTCATCTATAGCTACCTTTCCGAGAGAACCGCGAACATAAACAGCTGCAACGTAACAGTCAAAAAGGACCTAACCAAAGGCTGCCCACAAGGGTCAATCCTCGGCCCACAGTTTTGGAACCTTATCTTCGACGAAGCAATAGAACTCATAAGGAATACAGGCCAAGAAACCATAGCATATGCCGACGACATAATTGTACTAATCAAAGGGAACTCGCGACAACACCTAGAGGACCAGGCAAACGCAGTCACGAAAACACTCCTGAATTGGTGCAAAAAACAGAAAATGCAACTCTCCGCCTCCAAAACTGAAATGATACTGTTGAAGGGCCTGCTGGACATAAAACGACCCCCCACAGTCCGGATAGCAGACAAGTCAATAAAGATGCCGAAATCAGTCAAGTACCTCGGAATTCACTTAGGCACTAGGTTCAATATAACACCACACATTAAGTACATATGCGAAAAATCAAAGAAAACCTTTAACGCTCTTGCACGCA
>OX387716.1:95026318-95031318 GCA_947577245.1 Andrena bucephala
CCCCAAAAAAAAATCGTCCGATCGACCAAACAACCATTGATCCCCGTTCCTCGTTCCATTGCGAACGTATTACTCTGATGGTTCGACCGCGGTCGTCGCGCTGGTTTTCGAGAAAATCGCGAAAAACTCCAATAGCTCCGAAATACTTCAAAGTCCTCCGGCACCGTCTCCCGAGAAAGCCCCAAAAAAAATCGTCCGATCGACCAAACAACCATTGATCCCCGTTCCTCGTTCCATTGCGAACGTATTACTCTGATGGTTCGACCGCGGTCGTCGCGCTGGTTTTCGAGAAAATCGCGAAAAACTCCAATAGCTCCGAAATATTTCAAAGTCCTCCGGCACCGTCCCCCGAGAAAGCCCCAAAAAAAAATCGTCCGATCGACCAAACAACCATTGATCCCCGTTCCTCGTTCCATTGCGAACGTATTACTCTGATGGTTCGACCGCGGTCGTCGCGCTGGTTTTCGAGAAAATCGCGAAAAACTCCAATAGCTCCGAAATATTTCAAAGTCCTCCGGCACCGTCTCCCGAGAAAGCCCAAAAAAAAAATCGTCCGATCGACCAAACAACCATTGATCCCCGTTCCTCGTTCCATTGCGAACGTATTACTCTGATGGTTCGACCGCGGTCGTCGCGCTGGTTTTCGAGAAAATCGCGAAAAACTCCAATAGCTCCGAAATACTTCAAAGTCCTCCGGCACCGTCTCCCGAGAAAGCCCCAAAAAAAATCGTCCGATCGACCAAACAACCATTGATCCCCGTTCCTCGTTCCATTGCGAACGTATTACTCTGATGGTTCGACCGCGGTCGTCGCGCTGGTTTTCGAGAAAATCGCGAAAAACTCCAATAGCTCCGAAATATTTCAAAGTCCTCCGGCACCGTCCCCCGAGAAAGCCCCAAAAAAAAATCGTCCGATCGACCAAACAACCATTGATCCCCGTTCCTCGTTCCATTGCGAACGTATTACTCTGATGGTTCGACCGCGGTCGTCGCGCTGGTTTTCGAGAAAATCGCGAAAAACTCCAATAGCTCCGAAATATTTCAAAGTCCTCCGGCACCGTCTCCCGAGAAAGCCCAAAAAAAAAATCGTCCGATCGACCAAACAACCATTGATCCCCGTTCCTCGTTCCATTGCGAACGTATTACTCTGATGGTTCGACCGCGGTCGTCGCGCTGGTTTTCGAGAAAATCGCGAAAAACTCCAATAGCTCCGAAATACTTCAAAGTCCTCCGGCACCGTCCCCCGAGAAAGCCCCAAAAAAAAATCGTCCGATCGACCAAACAACCATTGATCCCCGTTCCTCGTTCCATTGCGAACGTATTACTCTGATGGTTCGACCGCGGTCGTCGCGCTGGTTTTCGAGAAAATCGCGAAAAACTCCAATAGCTCCGAAATATTTCAAAGTCCTCCGGCACCGTCCCCCGAGAAAGCCCCAAAAAAAAATCGTCCGATCGACCAAACAACCATTGATCCCCGTTCCTCGTTCCATTGCGAACGTATTACTCTGATGGTTCGACCGCGGTCGTCGCGCTGGTTTTCGAGAAAATCGCGAAAAACTCCAATAGCTCCGAAATACTTCAAAGTCCTCCGGCACCGTCTCCCGAGAAAGCCCCAAAAAAAATCGTCCGATCGACCAAACAACCATTGATCCCCGTTCCTCGTTCCATTGCGAACGTATTACTCTGATGGTTCGACCGCGGTCGTCGCGCTGGTTTTCGAGAAAATCGCGAAAAACTCCAATAGCTCCGAAATATTTCAAAGTCCTCCGGCACCGTCCCCCGAGAAAGCCCCAAAAAAAAATCGTCCGATCGACCAAACAACCATTGATCCCCGTTCCTCGTTCCATTGCGAACGTATTACTCTGATGGTTCGACCGCGGTCGTCGCGCTGGTTTTCGAGAAAATCGCGAAAAACTCCAATAGCTCCGAAATATTTCAAAGTCCTCCGGCACCGTCTCCCGAGAAAGCCCAAAAAAAAAATCGTCCGATCGACCAAACAACCATTGATCCCCGTTCCTCGTTCCATTGCGAACGTATTACTCTGATGGTTCGACCGCGGTCGTCGCGCTGGTTTTCGAGAAAATCGCGAAAAACTCCAATAGCTCCGAAATACTTCAAAGTCCTCCGGCACCGTCTCCCGAGAAAGCCCCAAAAAAAATCGTCCGATCGACCAAACAACCATTGATCCCCGTTCCTCGTTCCATTGCGAACGTATTACTCTGATGGTTCGACCGCGGTCGTCGCGCTGGTTTTCGAGAAAATCGCGAAAAACTCCAATAGCTCCGAAATACTTCAAAGTCCTCCGGCACCGTCTCCCGAGAAAGCCCCAAAAAAAATCGTCCGATCGACCAAACAACCATTGATCCCCGTTCCTCGTTCCATTGCGAACGTATTACTCTGATGGTTCGACCGCGGTCGTCGCGCTGGTTTTCGAGAAAATCGCGAAAAACTCCAATAGCTCCGAAATATTTCAAAGTCCTCCGGCACCGTCCCCCGAGAAAGCCCCAAAAAAAAATCGTCCGATCGACCAAACAACCATTGATCCCCGTTCCTCGTTCCATTGCGAACGTATTACTCTGATGGTTCGACCGCGGTCGTCGCGCTGGTTTTCGAGAAAATCGCGAAAAACTCCAATAGCTCCGAAATATTTCAAAGTCCTCCGGCACCGTCTCCCGAGAAAGCCCAAAAAAAAAATCGTCCGATCGACCAAACAACCATTGATCCCCGTTCCTCGTTCCATTGCGAACGTATTACTCTGATGGTTCGACCGCGGTCGTCGCGCTGGTTTTCGAGAAAATCGCGAAAAACTCCAATAGCTCCGAAATACTTCAAAGTCCTCCGGCACCGTCTCCCGAGAAAGCCCCAAAAAAAATCGTCCGATCGACCAAACAACCATTGATCCCCGTTCCTCGTTCCATTGCGAACGTATTACTCTGATGGTTCGACCGCGGTCGTCGCGCTGGTTTTCGAGAAAATCGCGAAAAACTCCAATAGCTCCGAAATATTTCAAAGTCCTCCGGCACCGTCCCCCGAGAAAGCCCCAAAAAAAAATCGTCCGATCGACCAAACAACCATTGATCCCCGTTCCTCGTTCCATTGCGAACGTATTACTCTGATGGTTCGACCGCGGTCGTCGCGCTGGTTTTCGAGAAAATCGCGAAAAACTCCAATAGCTCCGAAATATTTCAAAGTCCTCCGGCACCGTCTCCCGAGAAAGCCCAAAAAAAAAATCGTCCGATCGACCAAACAACCATTGATCCCCGTTCCTCGTTCCATTGCGAACGTATTACTCTGATGGTTCGACCGCGGTCGTCGCGCTGGTTTTCGAGAAAATCGCGAAAAACTCCAATAGCTCCGAAATACTTCAAAGTCCTCCGGCACCGTCTCCCGAGAAAGCCCCAAAAAAAATCGTCCGATCGACCAAACAACCATTGATCCCCGTTCCTCGTTCCATTGCGAACGTATTACTCTGATGGTTCGACCGCGGTCGTCGCGCTGGTTTTCGAGAAAATCGCGAAAAACTCCAATAGCTCCGAAATACTTCAAAGTCCTCCGGCACCGTCTCCCGAGAAAGCCCCAAAAAAAATCGTCCGATCGACCAAACAACCATTGATCCCCGTTCCTCGTTCCATTGCGAACGTATTACTCTGATGGTTCGACCGCGGTCGTCGCGCTGGTTTTCGAGAAAATCGCGAAAAACTCCAATAGCTCCGAAATATTTCAAAGTCCTCCGGCACCGTCTCCCGAGAAAGCCCCAAAAAAAATCGTCCGATCGACCAAACAACCATTGATCCCCGTTCCTCGTTCCATTGCGAACGTATTACTCTGATGGTTCGACCGCGGTCGTCGCGCTGGTTTTCGAGAAAATCGCGAAAAACTCCAATAGCTCCGAAATATTTCAAAGTCCCGAGAAATTATTTTCGAATGTCGTTTTGCACCTAATATATATCGTGGTAATGTTCGCGGCGATTGTTTAAAATAATTCGTTTAGTCGGTTTACTCTTGTCTCCGACGCTCTCCGCGGCTAAGTCCCAACGTGCCGGGCGAACGGGCTGTTGTAGCGGCGGTTTACACCCATAAGCGCCCGTGCTTAAGGTACGGCGGCGCCGGCGTTCCGGCCGGCCGTTCGGTATCTATAAGGGAGAGCGACCGTCCGAGCGTCTCGGTCGGAACAGCGTTGGGCGCGTGGCTATTCTATGACCTCGGTTGAGAAGCAGTTACCGCTCCTCGAGATTCTGTCTCGACTGTTCTTTCCGTGTTGCGTTTCGGATTTCTCCACACAGCATTACCACGGGTCGGTGTCTAAGACCGAATGGCCCTTATGTGGTGAGCGTCCAAAAGTGACGTTGGTGACTCGTATGCAATTCTTTGTATGCTTGTACGACCTCATGCATTCAACTCTTTATCCACGCAGATGGACGATTTAAACTTAACAAAACGCTAAGAAAGGCTAGCGTCGGGTACATATAAAGTATCGAACTAAAAGTTCGAACTTTGAAAGAGGGAGAAAGTAGTTACAAACCCAAGAGGTGTCAGATCTCGATATGCCTGGCGCGCACATTACGTGCCAACTCGTTATGACCAGCATGGCACGATTCGCGCTTTCCCGTTTGCCCAGCATGCACTTGTCCGCGCTATTACGTACATGACCAGCGTGAATGGTACGCGCTTTGTCGATATGTCCAGCGTGTAGTGGTCCGTGCTTCTACGGTTGATGCTAGCGTGCGTGTAATCCGTGCTTCCCGATGGATGCAGCGGCACGCGTGATACGCGCTTTATCGAGCATCCGATGCCATCCTTATTTATAAGGGAAATTTAATGAATTTTGTCTGAATCCAAGATCTTTCTGTGAACGTATATAAAAGGCACATATCCGATTAACATATTAGTCAGTGGAAGAATCGAAACGATATGATGTCAAAGTATAATAAAGGAGGAGAGTGCAGAGAAAGGCACATAATCATATCCGATGGAGTTAGTCTGTGGAAAATCCTAGGATAT
>OX387716.1:95033818-95043818 GCA_947577245.1 Andrena bucephala
GACCGCCAGACGCGAGAGAGCAGAGAGCAGCCCCCTCTTTGAGAACGGGACGATAATAATACGAACGCAATCACGAGAGCGCTCGCGCGAGGTTTCGCGGAGAGGGCCAGTCGTTAACTGGATCGGGAAAAACAAGACCCGTCGTTGCGATTGTCCTCTCCGGTAACCCGCCGCCTCGTCGATTCGCGTTCACCTCGTATCGGAGGCGTGTGCCGTTATTATATACGGCACCACCCCGTGTCTGTGCGTGTTGTCTGCGCGAGCCTGCATAGGCTCGTATCGAGAAAGGAGAGAGAGAAGAGTCACTTGCTGCGATCCAATACAGGGACGAAAACACACAAGAAGCGCCCCGAGTGTGTTGCGGTAAAGCGCGCGAGAAGACAGAGAGAGCAGAGGAACGAGCCGCCGTCGAAGCCTCGGCTTCGCGACGTCTCTCTCTCTCACTCTCGACGAGACGCTTCTTCCACTCGCATCCCGCTTCCCCTCAGTTTTGGTCGCGCTCTCCGAAAAGTCCTGTGACGGACACTCTCCTCGGAGAGGGATCCGGGTAACCTAGGGCGGCGGCTCGCACCATCCATCGCGTCGACGTGCATCCCGAGTGTCGCTCGCTTAATCGCGCGCCCCGATAGCCAAAAAAAGGGACCGGCTGTGAAGCTTCGATAGCGAAAGTCCGATTGGACCGATCGAGGCCGGCCGTGCGTCCGCTTTCGGGGAACGGCGACGATAAAGAGAGAAGAGCGTGTGTTGTAATAAGTAGAGGATGCTGCCGCGTGCGGTGGTCGGTCCCCGCCCCGAGTACGCGATTACGGTTCTCGTACCCAGCCGTGTATCTCGAAGGTTTTTAAATGAATATGTACGCTCGGCCGTCGATCGTGTCCACGGTGTTTCCGCGGTACGCTTCGACGGTGTTCCCGTCCTGGACAAAAATCACACACAGTGTCGTCAACGCTGGCGACGCCCGGACCTCCTTCGCGCGCTGGTTGGAGGCGCACGGGCCTCGGCTTCATCCGAACCGAGAACCAAAGATAATAACGAACATATTTAATAACACGATTACCCTGAACGGTGGATCACTTGGCTCGTGGGTCGATGAAGAACGCAGCTAATTGCGCGTCAACGTGTGAACTGCAGGACACATGAACATCGACATTTCGAACGCACATTGCGGTCCACGGATACAATTCCTGGACCACGCCTGGCTGAGGGTCGTTATCACATACAAAAGACTGCTTGCGTCGGTTCTGCGTATCACATCCTCGCCGTCTCGCGTTTCCGACGATGTAACGCGTTTCAGAGTCGGGTCGATGATACACGCGAGATACGCGACGTACGAGCGAAAATTGGGCCGTTCGTCGGCGTTTGCAACGGCTCGCGTGAGAATCGTGAAGCGTGTACTCTCTCCCGTGCGAGAACCAGAAAGGAGAGAAGCGAATGTGATGAATGATCGCGCGGGGACTCGCGTGCGTGCTTTCACGGCGTTGTGCGTCGTTGTTTTACAACGACCGCCCGTGTGCTGCACCGCTCCCTGGATCACACACAGCGGCCTCTCCGCTCGCACTGGTGTTGTAGAATTCGCCTTCACGTCCCGCGCGAGATCTTTTACCGTGCTACCGACGTCGCCTGAAATGAAAAATTTGTCCTGAGAAAGAGAGAGCCGAGAGAGATAGATAGATAGAGAGAGAGAGAGAGAGAGAGAGAAGAGCGCGGAGTGCGCGGCATATGTGCGCCGATCTAATATCGTCGCGTTCACGCGGCCCCAGGGATTTTAAAAAGAGGGTCGTCGTTGACAAGTGAGAGAGAGAGAACAGTCTCGATCGATACATCGAGGGCACCGACACTCGTTCTTCGGGACGCCGTGAAGATCCAAGGATGATGGTGTACATGAATGGAGGCGCTGTGCGGGATAACCACTCGTTAACAGGATCGGGTCGATGTATTTCCCCGTCGTTGCGCGTGTCCTCGCCTAGCCTCCCCTATTCGTTCCCACCCTATGGCCACGTTCCGTCGACACACAAGAGTGTTTGCGCCAAACATCCGATGAGAAGCATGATTGCTCCACGCGTCGTTTAAAACGCTTCTGTACCCCAGAATCCTCGTTGGCGCGGCTGCGCGAATTTGAACTTTGACGAACCGAAGGGCGCCGATGCCGCGAAAGGTGTGTAAGACTCTCCTTCGTAGAATGGAAGAAAATGAGTCTCCCCGATCGCCCCATGTCTTT
Source organism: Andrena bucephala (assembly GCA_947577245.1). Classification (NCBI taxonomy): domain Eukaryota; kingdom Metazoa; phylum Arthropoda; class Insecta; order Hymenoptera; family Andrenidae; genus Andrena; species Andrena bucephala. The sequence continues at coordinate 95,036,037 of OX387716.1, forward strand.
GTCGCGTTGTTGGTCGATCGTATCCGAGACCGCGGGTCTCACCGGTCGTCCAGTCCACGGAAAAGCTTATTTTCCCACAATGTTCCCTCTGCTACGAGTCACTGCTCGAGGCGTGATGAAAGGGATAGCGCGGAATCTCAAAGCTAATAATAGCGGACGGACGTTAAAATAAAAACCGGTGGTCGTTCCGCGCGAGTCTCCTCCCGGATCGGATCGACGATGCGCGACGAAAAAGACACTTTGGCGTGGCGAAAATGGATGATAATACCTTTTCACTGAAATCGTGCGATGGCACCTCTGGATACAAGAGATCGATCACACATCGATCCGTCGTCGGGTCCGGCTACGAGCCGGGATGTGTACGGGGAAAAAGAAGATGTATGTGCGTGGCGTGATGCCGTATATGCGCGGTGCGCATGGGAAACTGCGAGCGAGCAAGGGAAGAGGAAGAATCTGGAGAAGTTTTGTGTATATCGTTCTTCTCCTTTTATTCTTCAGCCCAGCTTCTCGTACGGCCCGGCCCTGTCGTCTGTGTCAACGAACTACGCGCACACCACCCCGTACTCCCGCCGGGAGACCCGTTCGAGATGTACAATATCCAAAAGAGGGAGCACGATTTATAATATCGGAGGCACGCGCGCGCTTCTCCAAAAATATCTTCTCTCTACTTCGCGGTCTCGGCTTTTTTCTCTTGTGGAACATAATTTTTTATATATATACACATGTATAAAATAACGATTGACGACCTCAGAGTAGGCGAGATTACCCGCTGAATTTAAGCATATTACTAAGCGGAGGAAAATAAACTAACAAGGATTTCCTTAGTAGCGGCGAGCGAACAGGAATTAGCCCAGCACTGAATCCCGCGGTTCCGCCGCAGGGAATTGTAGTGTTCAGGAGGATCCGTTTATCCCGTGACGTCGCACCGCGTCCAAGTCCATCTTGAATGGGGCCACTTACCCGGAGAGGGTGCCAGGCCCGTAGCGACCGGTACGCGTTTCGGGAGGATCTCTCCATAGAGTCGGGTTGCTTGAGAGTGCAACCCTAAGTGGGTGGTAAACTCCATCTAAGGCTAAATACAACCACGAGACCGATAGCGAACAAGTACCGTGAGGGAAAGTTGAAAAGAACTTTGAAGAGAGAGTTCAAGAGTACGTGAAACCGTTCAGGGGTAAACCTGAGAAACCCAAAAGATCGAATGGGGAGATTCATCGTCGACGAGGCTGGCTCCCGTCGGTGCGCGATACTCCGGGTGGACCTTCGTGGTTCCATTAGCGAGGGTACACCACCGGCGGCGAATGTTCCGGCCACGTGGTCGTGCACTTCTCCCCTAGTAGAACGTCGCGACCCGTTGCGTGTCGGTCTACGGCCCGAGCGGTTGCCTGTTTCGTTGCTCCCAGAGCACGCGACAGACCCTCGGCCGCCCGGCCGGCTGCGCGACGGTACTCTGAGACGGTATCGGGCCGCAACCAATCCATTTTCGAATGTGTGTGCGTCAGGCCCGCCGCAAGCCCGGTCAGTTCTTACCCGGAGGCACGGACCTAGTGCCGTCCCCGGGCCTGGCCAGCTGTTAGCAGGCGGTGTCCTTGGACTGGGCCGCCAAGCTTCGAATTACCGGTCGGCGACGCTACTGCTTTGGGTACTCTCAGGACCCGTCTTGAAACACGGACCAAGGAGTCTAACATGTGCGCGAGTCATTGGGAGAAAGAAACCTAAAGGCGGAATGAAAGTGAAGGTCGACCTATGCGTCGACCGAGGGAGGATCGGCCGCGTTACGATGCGGCCTCGCACTCCCGGGGCGTCTCGTTCTCATTGCGAGAAGAGGCGCACCTAGAGCGTACACGTTGGGACCCGAAAGATGGTGAACTATGCCTGGTCAGGACGAAGTCAGGGGAAACCCTGATGGAGGTCCGTAGCGATTCTGACGTGCAAATCGATCGTCGGAACTGGGTATAGGGGCGAAAGACTAATCGAACCATCTAGTAGCTGGTTCCCTCCGAAGTTTCCCTCAGGATAGCTGGCACTCGCTCGTTCCTACGCGAACGTGTGCGAGTTTCATCTGGTAAAGCGAATGATTAGAGGCCTTGGGGCCGAAACGACCTCAACCTATTCTCAAACTTTAAATGGGTGAGATCTCTGGCTTGCTTGGATCATGAAGCCACGAGATTATATTGAATCAGAGTGCCAAGTGGGCCAATTTTGGTAAGCAGAACTGGCGCTGTGGGATGAACCAAACGCAGAGTTAAGGCGCCTAAGTCGACGCTTATGGGATACCATGAAAGGCGTTGGTTGCTTAAGACAGCAGGACGGTGGCCATGGAAGTCGGAATCCGCTAAGGAGTGTGTAACAACTCACCTGCCGAAGCAACTAGCCCTGAAAATGGATGGCGCTGAAGCGTCGCGCCTATACTCCGCCGTCAGCGGCAAGTGGGGAGGGACGTGCCACCCGCTCGCGGGTGACCGTCCTCCATGAAGCCCTGACGAGTAGGAGGGTCGCGGCGGTGTGCGCAGAAGGGTCTGGGCGTGAGCCTGCCTGGAGCCACCGTCGGTGCAGATCTTGGTGGTAGTAGCAAATACTCCAGCGAGGCCCTGGAGGACTGACGTGGAGAAGGGTTTCGTGTGAACAGCCGTTGCACACGAGTCAGTCGATCCTAAGCCCTAAGAGAAATCCTATGCAGATGTGGTGTCCTAAAACAGAGTTTTTTTTGAGACACACACCCGTTGGGCGAAAGGGAATCCGGTTCCTATTCCGGAACCCGGTAGCGGAACCGCAAACCATTCGGGCCCTCGCAAGAGTGTTCGTCGGGGTAACCCAAAATGACCTGGAGACGCCGTCGGGAGATCCGGGAAGAGTTTTCTTTTCTGTATAAGCGTTCGAGTTCCCTGGAAACCTCTAGCAGGGAGATAGGGTTTGGAACGCGAAGAGCACCGCAGTTGCGGCGGTGTCCGGATCTTCCCCTCGGACCTTGAAAATCCAGGAGAGGGCCACGTGGAGGTGTCGCGCCGGTTCGTACCCATATCCGCAGCAGGTCTCCAAGGTAAAGAGCCTCTAGTCGATAGATTAATGTAGGTAAGGGAAGTCGGCAAATTGGATCCGTAACTTCGGAATAAGGATTGGCTCTGAGGAGCGGGGCGTGTCGGGCTTGGTTGGGAAACGGGTTTGGTTGACGAGCCGGGCCTGGGTGAGGTGAACGGTCGGGATTTCGGTCTCGCATCCGGGATCCGAGCTCGGTCCCGTGCCATCGCCTCCCGCGGATCTTCCTTGCTGCGAGGCTTCCGTGTCGGTTTCACCGTCGTGGTCGTCCTCTTCGGCCGCCATTCAACGCTCAGCTCAGAACTGGCACGGACTAGGGGAATCCGACTGTCTAATTAAAACAAAGCATTGCGATGGCCCCCGAGGGTGTTGACGCAATGTGATTTCTGCCCAGTGCTCTGAATGTCAACGTGAAGAAATTCAAAAAAGCGCGGGTAAACGGCGGGAGTAACTATGACTCTCTTAAGGTAGCCAAATGCCTCGTCATCTAATTAGTGACGCGCATGAATGGATTAACGAGATTCCCTCTGTCCCTATCTACTGAGTTCCTACCTGACCGCCGAAGGGGACGGACGTGTTTCGCACCGCTCCGCCGCTACCTGAGTCGTGACCGTGGGAAGTGACGCGACCGTGGATTTACAGAGGACTTCAAGCATTTATGCATAGAGCCCGTGGAGTTTCGCGAGTCAAATCACGTGCTAGGAGTGTTCCTTTCGTGTCTGTGATTACTGTGTGCCGATCGTAACGGGAATTTTTCAGAAACTTTTCAAGATCTGCGATTTTCGTGTCCGTGGGTCGGCCGTGCGGGTTTTCGCTTAATATCTTTGCTTCCGAGCGAGATACACGCGTGTGCTCGCGGCAGTGAGCTCGGGACGTTGAGACGAACACGACGAGCTATTCGCCAGTTAATTTGGACGAAAATTGCGCTAGTTAGGATAGATTTAGTTATCCGAACCTTCACCGACGCCGACGCGCCGCCATCTTGGGGCGACCCAAGCGTCATTGGCCACGTCAGCGTTGAGGTCGGACGAGAGCATTCTGTTCTGTAGTCTGCTTTGGACTTGTATAAGCAATTATAAGAGTGCAAGGACTGAGTGAATGCTGCGTGGCAGTGTGACGGGAATATTATTATTGTAAATCCCAGAGAGAAAGTGGGCATTGGCGGGTGTCTCCACTTCTGTGTGAGATATCTGCGAACGCCCAGCGTAGATTATAGGAACGAATTATAGGACGCCGAGAGCGACCAAATCGAGCCAGAAATAATAGATACGGTATTTTTCTGTTTTAGGGAATAGCATCCAGGGTGTCGGCGCCGAGCGGGGGGAAACCAAAGCGGGTGACGTCACCGCGGCCATCTTGGGCCATCGGTCGGTCACGTACGCCGCCCGGGTAGCGGGCAAAGCGGCAGGAGTGGGGCGCGCCCACCACACGCATCAAGGACAGGAGTGGGGGAACCCACTTCAGTATGGCACCGAGCGTGACGCTCAAAGCGGAGGGGGCCAAGGCGCGGCTCAAGGCTGTGACCGGGATTCCGGTATCGACGAAGGCGACCCCCGTCGGTACCAAGACGGCAAAGAGGAAGGCAAGCACCACGCCAGTGAAGTCCACGGGACCACAGCAAGAGGACAAGAAGATGCGGAAGACGACGGAAGAAACGGCAGCACCACAACCAGCAGAGGAGATTACAGCACCACCACCAGCGAAAGGGGGAAGGATGACAGCAGACGGACCAGAACCATCGACGAAGGAGAGGACCATCGCCTCCACCAAGGAGGCGGCCAGCGCAATCGAGGACAGGATCTTTGCGTACTGCATGGATCCTGTCAAAAAGATAAATAAGGAGCAGGCAATCGTGATCTTGCGCTGCTTCAAGGAGATGAGGGGTCTGGTGCAGGACGCCCTACTCAGGAGCAGTTTCCTGGAGGGGCAACTGGAGCAGGCGAACGCTCATGCAAGGAAGTCGGAGGGGGCCATGAGCGGCGCCGTCCAGAAGTCTCTCCAGGCGACGAAAAGCCTGGAAAGGGTGGTGAAGAAGGTGGAGACCCCGACTACCTTGTCCTACGCGGACAGGGTGAGAATAAACACGGCGAAGGTTTCGCCGTCAGCAGTCCAGCCACCTAGGAACGTGGTCATGATTTTCCCGGACGGAGAGGAGGGGAAAATCAAGACGAGCGAGGAGGCACGCGAGGCTGTCTTCACCCTGGTGAACCCTCGAAAGAGGGGGATGCAGGTGAAGGCGGTTAAGCCAATCCGCGGCAATGGTATTGCCGTGGAGACAACAACACCGGAGGCACTGAAAGAGTTTGTGGATAATCCCAAGCTCAAGGACGCTGGACTGCAGACCAGGACACCGACGGTCAAAAACCCGAGGATGATCATTTTCGACGTCCCGAGGGAGATGTCTGAAAATGACATCCTAAAAAGCATGCGTAAACAAAACGCGAAAGCAGCGGAAGGTATGGAGAATGACGGGGACTTTTCTTTATGTTTCAGGACAGGAAGAAAGGACAGCGACGAGACCAACTGGGTGGCCGAAGTTTCGCCGAAGCTGCGAGAGAAGCTGCTCGAGGCGAACAAAGTTTTCCTCGGGTGGAACGCGTGCAAGGTGCGCGATTTTCTCGCGGTCAGCCGGTGCTTCAAGTGCCAAGGATTCGGGCACATCGCCAAGCACTGCCGACACAAGGAGGAGGTCTGCAGCCACTGCACAGAGGAGGGGCACGGGGCGAAAACGTGCCCCAAGAAGACACAGTCCGCGGTCTGCGTTAACTGCAGGCGCTTCGGACTCAAAGGGGATCACGCAGCATCCAGCAAGGAGTGCCCCGCGCACAGGAAGGCTCTCGAGAAGTCGGTAAACAGGACGGTTTACCATTGCTAAGGGCGACTATACGGCTGGACGAGGAATCAAGATCCTGCAGCACAACATGCAGCGATCGAGATTAGTGCCACACGAGGTCCGGTCTGAGATGGAGAAATTAGACGCTGACATCCTCCTGATGCAGGAGCCATACAGCATTAATGGGCACATACCAGGGTTCGGCAACGGTGCGAGGGTGATATCGCGCGGTAACGTGGGACAACCGCCATGGGCGGCGATCTGCGTCCGCAACCGAGGATTCACTGTACTGGAAATCTCGGATCTGTGCACGACGCACTGCGTCTGTGTCCAGATCTCGATTGACGGCGCGGAAATATACGTGGTGAGCCAATACTTCCCACCATCGGTGGATATTGGAGTTGGACTGGCGCATTTGGACAGGGTCGTGACGAGACTCAAGGGGCGAATACTGGTCATTGGGGCGGACGCGAATGCAAAATCGCACCTCTGGCACAGTGGGAGGACCGACGGTCGCGGCGAGGAGCTGGAACAGCTGATCGCGCGTCACGATCTGCTAGTCCTGAATGAGCCGGGACAACCCACCACGTTTCAGAGTACTCGGGGATCATCGAACATCGACGTTACGCTTGGGAGCTGGGAAGCGATACCGCTCGTGAGTACCTGGAAGGTGCACGAGAGCGGTTCCTCCAGCGACCACAGAATCATCGAAACCAGACTGGAACTTGAAAACGGGGGCACTAGAAGGCCGTTCCAGAAACCACGGTATAACACCAGGAATGCCAAATGGGACAAGTTTCAACGAGTCCTAATACATGAGAAGCACTCTCTCTCCGAGGCTCAAATTCTTTGCGCCGAGGACGTTGAGAGTGTGGCCGCACACATCGAACGAGTATTGACCAGCGCCTGTGACGCTGCAATACCATTAAAGAAATGGCATAACCGGTCCAAACCGTGGTGGACGGGCGAACTTACAGAACGTAAGAGAGCGTCCCATCGAGCGCGGCGGAAATTTCAGATGGCCAAGGACACCACTACAAGGGAAATCTACAAAGAAGAATGGAAGACGCTCAGGAGAGCGTACAAGAAGAGGGTGGCAAACGTGAAGAACAGCACGTGGCGCCAGTTTGTCACCAAAAAGGGGAACGACGAGCCGTGGGGCGTCGCAACCAAAGCGGCGCTCGGGAAACTAAGAAGCGAGGAGGCCGTTTCATCTTTGGAGCTCGCCGACGGACAACAGACGGCGTCTTGGAGATCCACCGCTGAGGCGTTGCTGAGGGCCCTCGTCCCAGATGACGAGGCGCGCGATGAAACGCCAGAGCAAAGGTGGATCCGTCGCGAGACCGCTGTTCGACCGGACACAGAGGCCGCGCCACCGTTCCTGGAGGAGGAACTTGGGGCAGCGGTATCGAGACTCAGGAGAGGCAAATGCCCGGGTCCAGACAGGGTCGAAGTCGAGGTAATCCAGCGGTCCTGGGGATGCCTCCGGGAGGAGCTCCTCAAACTCTGCAACGGCTGCCTCGACTTGGGAGTATTTCCGACCCGCTGGAAGCTAGGGAATATTATTGCGATCCCCAAGGGACCGGATCGAGATCGCAGCAGCCCGAAGTCGTATCGTCCAATCTGCCTGCTGTCAATGGTGGGGAAGTTGCTCGAGAGACTGATGGCTGTGAGACTTGCGCCGCTCCTCCTCGACCATCGACTGTCCTCCGACCGACAATATGGGTTCCGTCCAGGGAAGTCGACGGAGGACGCCATAGTCAAACTCCGCGAGGTGGTCGCGAGTAAGGTCGAGGAGAGTTACGTTCTTGCAATTGCCCTCGACATTTCGGGGGCTTTCGACAACGTATGGTGGCCGAATGTCCTGTACGAGCTGAAGAGGAGGAACTGCCCGCGAAACCTATATGGTCTAGTGG
>OX387716.1:95048818-95051318 GCA_947577245.1 Andrena bucephala
CCGAAATATTTCAAAGTCCTCCGGCACCGTCCCCCGAGAAAGCCCCAAAAAAAAATCGTCCGATCGACCAAACAACCATTGATCCCCGTTCCTCGTTCCATTGCGAACGTATTACTCTGATGGTTCGACCGCGGTCGTCGCGCTGGTTTTCGAGAAAATCGCGAAAAACTCCAATAGCTCCGAAATATTTCAAAGTCCTCCGGCACCGTCCCCCGAGAAAGCCCAAAAAAAAAATCGTCCGATCGACCAAACAACCATTGATCCCCGTTCCTCGTTCCATTGCGAACGTATTACTCTGATGGTTCGACCGCGGTCGTCGCGCTGGTTTTCGAGAAAATCGCGAAAAACTCCAATAGCTCCGAAATACTTCAAAGTCCTCCGGCACCGTCCCCCGAGAAAGCCCCAAAAAAAAATCGTCCGATCGACCAAACAACCATTGATCCCCGTTCCTCGTTCCATTGCGAACGTATTACTCTGATGGTTCGACCGCGGTCGTCGCGCTGGTTTTCGAGAAAATCGCGAAAAACTCCAATAGCTCCGAAATATTTCAAAGTCCTCCGGCACCGTCCCCCGAGAAAGCCCCAAAAAAAAATCGTCCGATCGACCAAACAACCATTGATCCCCGTTCCTCGTTCCATTGCGAACGTATTACTCTGATGGTTCGACCGCGGTCGTCGCGCTGGTTTTCGAGAAAATCGCGAAAAACTCCAATAGCTCCGAAATACTTCAAAGTCCTCCGGCACCGTCTCCCGAGAAAGCCCCAAAAAAAATCGTCCGATCGACCAAACAACCATTGATCCCCGTTCCTCGTTCCATTGCGAACGTATTACTCTGATGGTTCGACCGCGGTCGTCGCGCTGGTTTTCGAGAAAATCGCGAAAAACTCCAATAGCTCCGAAATATTTCAAAGTCCTCCGGCACCGTCCCCCGAGAAAGCCCCAAAAAAAAATCGTCCGATCGACCAAACAACCATTGATCCCCGTTCCTCGTTCCATTGCGAACGTATTACTCTGATGGTTCGACCGCGGTCGTCGCGCTGGTTTTCGAGAAAATCGCGAAAAACTCCAATAGCTCCGAAATATTTCAAAGTCCTCCGGCACCGTCTCCCGAGAAAGCCCAAAAAAAAAATCGTCCGATCGACCAAACAACCATTGATCCCCGTTCCTCGTTCCATTGCGAACGTATTACTCTGATGGTTCGACCGCGGTCGTCGCGCTGGTTTTCGAGAAAATCGCGAAAAACTCCAATAGCTCCGAAATACTTCAAAGTCCTCCGGCACCGTCTCCCGAGAAAGCCCCAAAAAAAATCGTCCGATCGACCAAACAACCATTGATCCCCGTTCCTCGTTCCATTGCGAACGTATTACTCTGATGGTTCGACCGCGGTCGTCGCGCTGGTTTTCGAGAAAATCGCGAAAAACTCCAATAGCTCCGAAATACTTCAAAGTCCTCCGGCACCGTCTCCCGAGAAAGCCCCAAAAAAAATCGTCCGATCGACCAAACAACCATTGATCCCCGTTCCTCGTTCCATTGCGAACGTATTACTCTGATGGTTCGACCGCGGTCGTCGCGCTGGTTTTCGAGAAAATCGCGAAAAACTCCAATAGCTCCGAAATATTTCAAAGTCCTCCGGCACCGTCCCCCGAGAAAGCCCCAAAAAAAAATCGTCCGATCGACCAAACAACCATTGATCCCCGTTCCTCGTTCCATTGCGAACGTATTACTCTGATGGTTCGACCGCGGTCGTCGCGCTGGTTTTCGAGAAAATCGCGAAAAACTCCAATAGCTCCGAAATATTTCAAAGTCCTCCGGCACCGTCTCCCGAGAAAGCCCAAAAAAAAAATCGTCCGATCGACCAAACAACCATTGATCCCCGTTCCTCGTTCCATTGCGAACGTATTACTCTGATGGTTCGACCGCGGTCGTCGCGCTGGTTTTCGAGAAAATCGCGAAAAACTCCAATAGCTCCGAAATACTTCAAAGTCCTCCGGCACCGTCTCCCGAGAAAGCCCCAAAAAAAATCGTCCGATCGACCAAACAACCATTGATCCCCGTTCCTCGTTCCATTGCGAACGTATTACTCTGATGGTTCGACCGCGGTCGTCGCGCTGGTTTTCGAGAAAATCGCGAAAAACTCCAATAGCTCCGAAATATTTCAAAGTCCTCCGGCACCGTCTCCCGAGAAAGCCCAAAAAAAAAATCGTCCGATCGACCAAACAACCATTGATCCCCGTTCCTCGTTCCATTGCGAACGTATTACTCTGATGGTTCGACCGCGGTCGTCGCGCTGGTTTTCGAGAAAATCGCGAAAAACTCCAATAGCTCCGAAATACTTCAAAGTCCTCCGGCACCGTCTCCCGAGAAAGCCCCAAAAAAAATCGTCCGATCGACCAAACAACCATTGATCCCCGTTCCTCGTTCCATTGCGAACGTATTACTCTGATGGTTCGACCGCGGTCGTCGCGCTGGTTTTCGAGAAAATCGCGAAAAACTCCAATAGC
>OX387716.1:95056318-95063818 GCA_947577245.1 Andrena bucephala
AACGAACATATTTAATAACACGATTACCCTGAACGGTGGATCACTTGGCTCGTGGGTCGATGAAGAACGCAGCTAATTGCGCGTCAACGTGTGAACTGCAGGACACATGAACATCGACATTTCGAACGCACATTGCGGTCCACGGATACAATTCCTGGACCACGCCTGGCTGAGGGTCGTTATCACATACAAAAGACTGCTTGCGTCGGTTCTGCGTATCACATCCTCGCCGTCTCGCGTTTCCGACGATGTAACGCGTTTCAGAGTCGGGTCGATGATACACGCGAGATACGCGACGTACGAGCGAAAATTGGGCCGTTCGTCGGCGTTTGCAACGGCTCGCGTGAGAATCGTGAAGCGTGTACTCTCTCCCGTGCGAGAACCAGAAAGGAGAGAAGCGAATGTGATGAATGATCGCGCGGGGACTCGCGTGCGTGCTTTCACGGCGTTGTGCGTCGTTGTTTTACAACGACCGCCCGTGTGCTGCACCGCTCCCTGGATCACACACAGCGGCCTCTCCGCTCGCACTGGTGTTGTAGAATTCGCCTTCACGTCCCGCGCGAGATCTTTTACCGTGCTACCGACGTCGCCTGAAATGAAAAATTTGTCCTGAGAAAGAGAGAGCCGAGAGAGATAGATAGATAGAGAGAGAGAGAGAGAGAGAGAGAGAAAGAGCGCGGAGTGCGCGGCATATGTGCGCCGATCTAATATCGTCGCGTTCACGCGGCCCCAGGGATTTTAAAAAGAGGGTCGTCGTTGACAAGTGAGAGAGAGAGAACAGTCTCGATCGATACATCGAGGGCACCGACACTCGTTCTTCGGGACGCCGTGAAGATCCAAGGATGATGGTGTACATGAATGGAGGCGCTGTGCGGGATAACCACTCGTTAACAGGATCGGGTCGATGTATTTCCCCGTCGTTGCGCGTGTCCTCGCCTAGCCTCCCCTATTCGTTCCCACCCTATGGCCACGTTCCGTCGACACACAAGAGTGTTTGCGCCAAACATCCGATGAGAAGCATGATTGCTCCACGCGTCGTTTAAAACGCTTCTGTACCCCAGAATCCTCGTTGGCGCGGCTGCGCGAATTTGAACTTTGACGAACCGAAGGGCGCCGATGCCGCGAAAGGTGTGTAAGACTCTCCTTCGTAGAATGGAAGAAAATGAGTCTCCCCGATCGCCCCATGTCTTTGTCGCGTTGTTGGTCGATCGTATCCGAGACCGCGGGTCTCACCGGTCGTCCAGTCCACGGAAAAGCTTATTTTCCCACAATGTTCCCTCTGCTACGAGTCACTGCTCGAGGCGTGATGAAAGGGATAGCGCGGAATCTCAAAGCTAATAATAGCGGACGGACGTTAAAATAAAAACCGGTGGTCGTTCCGCGCGAGTCTCCTCCCGGATCGGATCGACGATGCGCGACGAAAAAGACACTTTGGCGTGGCGAAAATGGATGATAATACCTTTTCACTGAAATCGTGCGATGGCACCTCTGGATACAAGAGATCGATCACACATCGATCCGTCGTCGGGTCCGGCTACGAGCCGGGATGTGTACGGGGAAAAAGAAGATGTATGTGCGTGGCGTGATGCCGTATATGCGCGGTGCGCATGGGAAACTGCGAGCGAGCAAGGGAAGAGGAAGAATCTGGAGAAGTTTTGTGTATATCGTTCTTCTCCTTTTATTCTTCAGCCCAGCTTCTCGTACGGCCCGGCCCTGTCGTCTGTGTCAACGAACTACGCGCACACCACCCCGTACTCCCGCCGGGAGACCCGTTCGAGATGTACAATATCCAAAAGAGGGAGCACGATTTATAATATCGGAGGCACGCGCGCGCTTCTCCAAAAATATCTTCTCTCTACTTCGCGGTCTCGGCTTTTTTCTCTTGTGGAACATAATTTTTTATATATATACACATGTATAAAATAACGATTGACGACCTCAGAGTAGGCGAGATTACCCGCTGAATTTAAGCATATTACTAAGCGGAGGAAAATAAACTAACAAGGATTTCCTTAGTAGCGGCGAGCGAACAGGAATTAGCCCAGCACTGAATCCCGCGGTTCCGCCGCAGGGAATTGTAGTGTTCAGGAGGATCCGTTTATCCCGTGACGTCGCACCGCGTCCAAGTCCATCTTGAATGGGGCCACTTACCCGGAGAGGGTGCCAGGCCCGTAGCGACCGGTACGCGTTTCGGGAGGATCTCTCCATAGAGTCGGGTTGCTTGAGAGTGCAACCCTAAGTGGGTGGTAAACTCCATCTAAGGCTAAATACAACCACGAGACCGATAGCGAACAAGTACCGTGAGGGAAAGTTGAAAAGAACTTTGAAGAGAGAGTTCAAGAGTACGTGAAACCGTTCAGGGGTAAACCTGAGAAACCCAAAAGATCGAATGGGGAGATTCATCGTCGACGAGGCTGGCTCCCGTCGGTGCGCGATACTCCGGGTGGACCTTCGTGGTTCCATTAGCGAGGGTACACCACCGGCGGCGAATGTTCCGGCCACGTGGTCGTGCACTTCTCCCCTAGTAGAACGTCGCGACCCGTTGCGTGTCGGTCTACGGCCCGAGCGGTTGCCTGTTTCGTTGCTCCCAGAGCACGCGACAGACCCTCGGCCGCCCGGCCGGCTGCGCGACGGTACTCTGAGACGGTATCGGGCCGCAACCAATCCATTTTCGAATGTGTGTGCGTCAGGCCCGCCGCAAGCCCGGTCAGTTCTTACCCGGAGGCACGGACCTAGTGCCGTCCCCGGGCCTGGCCAGCTGTTAGCAGGCGGTGTCCTTGGACTGGGCCGCCAAGCTTCGAATTACCGGTCGGCGACGCTACTGCTTTGGGTACTCTCAGGACCCGTCTTGAAACACGGACCAAGGAGTCTAACATGTGCGCGAGTCATTGGGAGAAAGAAACCTAAAGGCGGAATGAAAGTGAAGGTCGACCTATGCGTCGACCGAGGGAGGATCGGCCGCGTTACGATGCGGCCTCGCACTCCCGGGGCGTCTCGTTCTCATTGCGAGAAGAGGCGCACCTAGAGCGTACACGTTGGGACCCGAAAGATGGTGAACTATGCCTGGTCAGGACGAAGTCAGGGGAAACCCTGATGGAGGTCCGTAGCGATTCTGACGTGCAAATCGATCGTCGGAACTGGGTATAGGGGCGAAAGACTAATCGAACCATCTAGTAGCTGGTTCCCTCCGAAGTTTCCCTCAGGATAGCTGGCACTCGCTCGTTCCTACGCGAACGTGTGCGAGTTTCATCTGGTAAAGCGAATGATTAGAGGCCTTGGGGCCGAAACGACCTCAACCTATTCTCAAACTTTAAATGGGTGAGATCTCTGGCTTGCTTGGATCATGAAGCCACGAGATTATATTGAATCAGAGTGCCAAGTGGGCCAATTTTGGTAAGCAGAACTGGCGCTGTGGGATGAACCAAACGCAGAGTTAAGGCGCCTAAGTCGACGCTTATGGGATACCATGAAAGGCGTTGGTTGCTTAAGACAGCAGGACGGTGGCCATGGAAGTCGGAATCCGCTAAGGAGTGTGTAACAACTCACCTGCCGAAGCAACTAGCCCTGAAAATGGATGGCGCTGAAGCGTCGCGCCTATACTCCGCCGTCAGCGGCAAGTGGGGAGGGACGTGCCACCCGCTCGCGGGTGACCGTCCTCCATGAAGCCCTGACGAGTAGGAGGGTCGCGGCGGTGTGCGCAGAAGGGTCTGGGCGTGAGCCTGCCTGGAGCCACCGTCGGTGCAGATCTTGGTGGTAGTAGCAAATACTCCAGCGAGGCCCTGGAGGACTGACGTGGAGAAGGGTTTCGTGTGAACAGCCGTTGCACACGAGTCAGTCGATCCTAAGCCCTAAGAGAAATCCTATGCAGATGTGGTGTCCTAAAACAGAGTTTTTTTTGAGACACACACCCGTTGGGCGAAAGGGAATCCGGTTCCTATTCCGGAACCCGGTAGCGGAACCGCAAACCATTCGGGCCCTCGCAAGAGTGTTCGTCGGGGTAACCCAAAATGACCTGGAGACGCCGTCGGGAGATCCGGGAAGAGTTTTCTTTTCTGTATAAGCGTTCGAGTTCCCTGGAAACCTCTAGCAGGGAGATAGGGTTTGGAACGCGAAGAGCACCGCAGTTGCGGCGGTGTCCGGATCTTCCCCTCGGACCTTGAAAATCCAGGAGAGGGCCACGTGGAGGTGTCGCGCCGGTTCGTACCCATATCCGCAGCAGGTCTCCAAGGTAAAGAGCCTCTAGTCGATAGATTAATGTAGGTAAGGGAAGTCGGCAAATTGGATCCGTAACTTCGGAATAAGGATTGGCTCTGAGGAGCGGGGCGTGTCGGGCTTGGTTGGGAAACGGGTTTGGTTGACGAGCCGGGCCTGGGTGAGGTGAACGGTCGGGATTTCGGTCTCGCATCCGGGATCCGAGCTCGGTCCCGTGCCATCGCCTCCCGCGGATCTTCCTTGCTGCGAGGCTTCCGTGTCGGTTTCACCGTCGTGGTCGTCCTCTTCGGCCGCCATTCAACGCTCAGCTCAGAACTGGCACGGACTAGGGGAATCCGACTGTCTAATTAAAACAAAGCATTGCGATGGCCCCCGAGGGTGTTGACGCAATGTGATTTCTGCCCAGTGCTCTGAATGTCAACGTGAAGAAATTCAAAAAAGCGCGGGTAAACGGCGGGAGTAACTATGACTCTCTTAAGGTAGCCAAATGCCTCGTCATCTAATTAGTGACGCGCATGAATGGATTAACGAGATTCCCTCTGTCCCTATCTACTGCCAATCCGCGGCAATGGTATTGCCGTGGAGACAACAACACCGGAGGCACTGAAAGAGTTTGTGGATAATCCCAAGCTCAAGGACGCTGGACTGCAGACCAGGACACCGACGGTCAAAAACCCGAGGATGATCATTTTCGACGTCCCGAGGGAGATGTCTGAAAATGACATCCTAAAAAGCATGCGTAAACAAAACGCGAAAGCAGCGGAAGGTATGGAGAATGACGGGGACTTTTCTTTATGTTTCAGGACAGGAAGAAAGGACAGCGACGAGACCAACTGGGTGGCCGAAGTTTCGCCGAAGCTGCGAGAGAAGCTGCTCGAGGCGAACAAAGTTTTCCTCGGGTGGAACGCGTGCAAGGTGCGCGATTTTCTCGCGGTCAGCCGGTGCTTCAAGTGCCAAGGATTCGGGCACATCGCCAAGCACTGCCGACACAAGGAGGAGGTCTGCAGCCACTGCACAGAGGAGGGGCACGGGGCGAAAACGTGCCCCAAGAAGACACAGTCCGCGGTCTGCGTTAACTGCAGGCGCTTCGGACTCAAAGGGGATCACGCAGCATCCAGCAAGGAGTGCCCCGCGCACAGGAAGGCTCTCGAGAAGTCGGTAAACAGGACGGTTTACCATTGCTAAGGGCGACTATACGGCTGGACGAGGAATCAAGATCCTGCAGCACAACATGCAGCGATCGAGATTAGTGCCACACGAGGTCCGGTCTGAGATGGAGAAATTAGACGCTGACATCCTCCTGATGCAGGAGCCATACAGCATTAATGGGCACATACCAGGGTTCGGCAACGGTGCGAGGGTGATATCGCGCGGTAACGTGGGACAACCGCCATGGGCGGCGATCTGCGTCCGCAACCGAGGATTCACTGTACTGGAAATCTCGGATCTGTGCACGACGCACTGCGTCTGTGTCCAGATCTCGATTGACGGCGCGGAAATATACGTGGTGAGCCAATACTTCCCACCATCGGTGGATATTGGAGTTGGACTGGCGCATTTGGACAGGGTCGTGACGAGACTCAAGGGGCGAATACTGGTCATTGGGGCGGACGCGAATGCAAAATCGCACCTCTGGCACAGTGGGAGGACCGACGGTCGCGGCGAGGAGCTGGAACAGCTGATCGCGCGTCACGATCTGCTAGTCCTGAATGAGCCGGGACAACCCACCACGTTTCAGAGTACTCGGGGATCATCGAACATCGACGTTACGCTTGGGAGCTGGGAAGCGATACCGCTCGTGAGTACCTGGAAGGTGCACGAGAGCGGTTCCTCCAGCGACCACAGAATCATCGAAACCAGACTGGAACTTGAAAACGGGGGCACTAGAAGGCCGTTCCAGAAACCACGGTATAACACCAGGAATGCCAAATGGGACAAGTTTCAACGAGTCCTAATACATGAGAAGCACTCTCTCTCCGAGGCTCAAATTCTTTGCGCCGAGGACGTTGAGAGTGTGGCCGCACACATCGAACGAGTATTGACCAGCGCCTGTGACGCTGCAATACCATTAAAGAAATGGCATAACCGGTCCAAACCGTGGTGGACGGGCGAACTTACAGAACGTAAGAGAGCGTCCCATCGAGCGCGGCGGAAATTTCAGATGGCCAAGGACACCACTACAAGGGAAATCTACAAAGAAGAATGGAAGACGCTCAGGAGAGCGTACAAGAAGAGGGTGGCAAACGTGAAGAACAGCACGTGGCGCCAGTTTGTCACCAAAAAGGGGAACGACGAGCCGTGGGGCGTCGCAACCAAAGCGGCGCTCGGGAAACTAAGAAGCGAGGAGGCCGTTTCATCTTTGGAGCTCGCCGACGGACAACAGACGGCGTCTTGGAGATCCACCGCTGAGGCGTTGCTGAGGGCCCTCGTCCCAGATGACGAGGCGCGCGATGAAACGCCAGAGCAAAGGTGGATCCGTCGCGAGACCGCTGTTCGACCGGACACAGAGGCCGCGCCACCGTTCCTGGAGGAGGAACTTGGGGCAGCGGTATCGAGACTCAGGAGAGGCAAATGCCCGGGTCCAGACAGGGTCGAAGTCGAGGTAATCCAGCGGTCCTGGGGATGCCTCCGGGAGGAGCTCCTCAAACTCTGCAACGGCTGCCTCGACTTGGGAGTATTTCCGACCCGCTGGAAGCTAGGGAATATTATTGCGATCCCCAAGGGACCGGATCGAGATCGCAGCAGCCCGAAGTCGTATCGTCCAATCTGCCTGCTGTCAATGGTGGGGAAGTTGCTCGAGAGACTGATGGCTGTGAGACTTGCGCCGCTCCTCCTCGACCATCGACTGTCCTCCGACCGACAATATGGGTTCCGTCCAGGGAAGTCGACGGAGGACGCCATAGTCAAACTCCGCGAGGTGGTCGCGAGTAAGGTCGAGGAGAGTTACGTTCTTGCAATTGCCCTCGACATTTCGGGGGCTTTCGACAACGTATGGTGGCCGAATGTCCTGTACGAGCTGAAGAGGAGGAACTGCCCGCGAAACCTATATGGTCTAGTGGACAGCTACTTCTCCGAAAGGTCTGTGCAGATCATGGGAAAGCAGGAAACAGTGAGTAAATCCGTCTCCAAGGGGTGCCCGCAGGGCTCGATACTGGGTCCCGGCTTCTGGAATCTGGTGTTCGATGACCTGCTGGCCGTGCTGTCATCAGAGGAGTTAGAATGCGAGCCCATTGCCTACGCCGACGACGTTCTGGTCATCGTCTCTGGGAACTCGCGAGAGGCCCTCAG
>OX387716.1:95068818-95071318 GCA_947577245.1 Andrena bucephala
TTACTCTGATGGTTCGACCGCGGTCGTCGCGCTGGTTTTCGAGAAAATCGCGAAAAACTCCAATAGCTCCGAAATATTTCAAAGTCCTCCGGCACCGTCCCCCGAGAAAGCCCCAAAAAAAAATCGTCCGATCGACCAAACAACCATTGATCCCCGTTCCTCGTTCCATTGCGAACGTATTACTCTGATGGTTCGACCGCGGTCGTCGCGCTGGTTTTCGAGAAAATCGCGAAAAACTCCAATAGCTCCGAAATATTTCAAAGTCCTCCGGCACCGTCTCCCGAGAAAGCCCAAAAAAAAAATCGTCCGATCGACCAAACAACCATTGATCCCCGTTCCTCGTTCCATTGCGAACGTATTACTCTGATGGTTCGACCGCGGTCGTCGCGCTGGTTTTCGAGAAAATCGCGAAAAACTCCAATAGCTCCGAAATACTTCAAAGTCCTCCGGCACCGTCTCCCGAGAAAGCCCCAAAAAAAATCGTCCGATCGACCAAACAACCATTGATCCCCGTTCCTCGTTCCATTGCGAACGTATTACTCTGATGGTTCGACCGCGGTCGTCGCGCTGGTTT
Source organism: Andrena bucephala (assembly GCA_947577245.1). Classification (NCBI taxonomy): domain Eukaryota; kingdom Metazoa; phylum Arthropoda; class Insecta; order Hymenoptera; family Andrenidae; genus Andrena; species Andrena bucephala. Next base: position 95,069,393 of record OX387716.1, read on the forward strand.
TCGAGAAAATCGCGAAAAACTCCAATAGCTCCGAAATATTTCAAAGTCCTCCGGCACCGTCCCCCGAGAAAGCCCCAAAAAAAAATCGTCCGATCGACCAAACGACCATTGATCCCCGTTCCTCGTTCCATTGCGAACGTATTACTCTGATGGTTCGACCGCGGTCGTCGCGCTGGTTTTCGAGAAAATCGCGAAAAACTCCAATAGCTCCGAAATATTTCAAAGTCCTCCGGCACCGTCCCCCGAGAAAGCCCCAAAAAAAAATCGTCCGATCGACCAAACAACCATTGATCCCCGTTCCTCGTTCCATTGCGAACGTATTACTCTGATGGTTCGACCGCGGTCGTCGCGCTGGTTTTCTAGAAAATCGCGAAAAACTCCAATAGCTCCGAAATACTTCAAAGTCCTCCGGCACCGTCTCCCGAGAAAGCCCCAAAAAAAATCGTCCGATCGACCAAACAACCATTGATCCCCGTTCCTCGTTCCATTGCGAACGTATTACTCTGATGGTTCGACCGCGGTCGTCGCGCTGGTTTTCGAGAAAATCGCGAAAAACTCCAATAGCTCCGAAATATTTCAAAGTCCTCCGGCACCGTCTCCCGAGAAAGCCCCAAAAAAAATCGTCCGATCGACCAAACAACCATTGATCCCCGTTCCTCGTTCCATTGCGAACGTATTACTCTGATGGTTCGACCGCGGTCGTCGCGCTGGTTTTCGAGAAAATCGCGAAAAACTCCAATAGCTCCGAAATATTTCAAAGTCCCGAGAAATTATTTTCGAATGTCGTTTTGCACCTAATATATATCGTGGTAATGTTCGCGGCGATTGTTTAAAATAATTCGTTTAGTCGGTTTACTCTTGTCTCCGACGCTCTCCGCGGCTAAGTCCCAACGTGCCGGGCGAACGGGCTGTTGTAGCGGCGGTTTACACCCATAAGCGCCCGTGCTTAAGGTACGGCGGCGCCGGCGTTCCGGCCGGCCGTTCGGTATCTATAAGGGAGAGCGACCGTCCGAGCGTCTCGGTCGGAACAGCGTTGGGCGCGTGGCTATTCTATGACCTCGGTTGAGAAGCAGTTACCGCTCCTCGAGATTCTGTCTCGACTGTTCTTTCCGTGTTGCGTTTCGGATTTCTCCACACAGCATTACCACGGGTCGGTGTCTAAGACCGAATGGCCCTTATGTGGTGAGCGTCCAAAAGTGACGTTGGTGACTCGTATGCAATTCTTTGTATGCTTGTACGACCTCATGCATTCAACTCTTTATCCACGCAGATGGACGATTTAAACTTAACAAAACGCTAAGAAAGGCTAGCGTCGGGTACATATAAAGTATCGAACTAAAAGTTCGAACTTTGAAAGAGGGAGAAAGTAGTTACAAACCCAAGAGGTGTCAGATCTCGATATGCCTGGCGCGCACATTACGTGCCAACTCGTTATGACCAGCATGGCACGATTCGCGCTTTCCCGTTTGCCCAGCATGCACTTGTCCGCGCTATTACGTACATGACCAGCGTGAATGGTACGCGCTTTGTCGATATGTCCAGCGTGTAGTGGTCCGTGCTTCTACGGTTGATGCTAGCGTGCGTGTAATCCGTGCTTCCCGATGGATGCAGCGGCACGCGTGATACGCGCTTTATCGAGCATCCGATGCCATCCTTATTTATAAGGGAAATTTAATGAATTTTGTCTGAATCCAAGATCTTTCTGTGAACGTATATAAAAGGCACATATCCGATTAACATATTAGTCAGTGGAAGAATCGAAACGATATGATGTCAAAGTATAATAAAGGAGGAGAGTGCAGAGAAAGGCACATAATCATATCCGATGGAGTTAGTCTGTGGAAAATCCTAGGATATATATGGTGTCTAGAAGAAGTATAAAGGAGAGTGGAGAGGAGTGAGCGAGAGGAGAAGAGAGAGTAAGGA
>OX387716.1:95073818-95076318 GCA_947577245.1 Andrena bucephala
ATCACGAGAGCGCTCGCGCGAGGTTTCGCGGAGAGGGCCAGTCGTTAACTGGATCGGGAAAAACAAGACCCGTCGTTGCGATTGTCCTCTCCGGTAACCCGCCGCCTCGTCGATTCGCGTTCACCTCGTATCGGAGGCGTGTGCCGTTATTATATACGGCACCACCCCGTGTCTGTGCGTGTTGTCTGCGCGAGCCTGCATAGGCTCGTATCGAGAAAGGAGAGAGAGAAGAGTCACTTGCTGCGATCCAATACAGGGACGAAAACACACAAGAAGCGCCCCGAGTGTGTTGCGGTAAAGCGCGCGAGAAGACAGAGAGAGCAGAGGAACGAGCCGCCGTCGAAGCCTCGGCTTCGCGACGTCTCTCTCTCTCACTCTCGACGAGACGCTTCTTCCACTCGCATCCCGCTTCCCCTCAGTTTTGGTCGCGCTCTCCGAAAAGTCCTGTGACGGACACTCTCCTCGGAGAGGGATCCGGGTAACCTAGGGCGGCGGCTCGCACCATCCATCGCGTCGACGTGCATCCCGAGTGTCGCTCGCTTAATCGCGCGCCCCGATAGCCAAAAAAAGGGACCGGCTGTGAAGCTTCGATAGCGAAAGTCCGATTGGACCGATCGAGGCCGGCCGTGCGTCCGCTTTCGGGGAACGGCGACGATAAAGAGAGAAGAGCGTGTGTTGTAATAAGTAGAGGATGCTGCCGCGTGCGGTGGTCGGTCCCCGCCCCGAGTACGCGATTACGGTTCTCGTACCCAGCCGTGTATCTCGAAGGTTTTTAAATGAATATGTACGCTCGGCCGTCGATCGTGTCCACGGTGTTTCCGCGGTACGCTTCGACGGTGTTCCCGTCCTGGACAAAAATCACACACAGTGTCGTCAACGCTGGCGACGCCCGGACCTCCTTCGCGCGCTGGTTGGAGGCGCACGGGCCTCGGCTTCATCCGAACCGAGAACCAAAGATAATAACGAACATATTTAATAACACGATTACCCTGAACGGTGGATCACTTGGCTCGTGGGTCGATGAAGAACGCAGCTAATTGCGCGTCAACGTGTGAACTGCAGGACACATGAACATCGACATTTCGAACGCACATTGCGGTCCACGGATACAATTCCTGGACCACGCCTGGCTGAGGGTCGTTATCACATACAAAAGACTGCTTGCGTCGGTTCTGCGTATCACATCCTCGCCGTCTCGCGTTTCCGACGATGTAACGCGTTTCAGAGTCGGGTCGATGATACACGCGAGATACGCGACGTACGAGCGAAAATTGGGCCGTTCGTCGGCGTTTGCAACGGCTCGCGTGAGAATCGTGAAGCGTGTACTCTCTCCCGTGCGAGAACCAGAAAGGAGAGAAGCGAATGTGATGAATGATCGCGCGGGGACTCGCGTGCGTGCTTTCACGGCGTTGTGCGTCGTTGTTTTACAACGACCGCCCGTGTGCTGCACCGCTCCCTGGATCACACACAGCGGCCTCTCCGCTCGCACTGGTGTTGTAGAATTCGCCTTCACGTCCCGCGCGAGATCTTTTACCGTGCTACCGACGTCGCCTGAAATGAAAAATTTGTCCTGAGAAAGAGAGAGCCGAGAGAGATAGATAGATAGAGAGAGAGAGAGAGAGAGAGAAAGAGCGCGGAGTGCGCGGCATATGTGCGCCGATCTAATATCGTCGCGTTCACGCGGCCCCAGGGATTTTAAAAAGAGGGTCGTCGTTGACAAGTGAGAGAGAGAGAACAGTCTCGATCGATACATCGAGGGCACCGACACTCGTTCTTCGGGACGCCGTGAAGATCCAAGGATGATGGTGTACATGAATGGAGGCGCTGTGCGGGATAACCACTCGTTAACAGGATCGGGTCGATGTATTTCCCCGTCGTTGCGCGTGTCCTCGCCTAGCCTCCCCTATTCGTTCCCACCCTATGGCCACGTTCCGTCGACACACAAGAGTGTTTGCGCCAAACATCCGATGAGAAGCATGATTGCTCCACGCGTCGTTTAAAACGCTTCTGTACCCCAGAATCCTCGTTGGCGCGGCTGCGCGAATTTGAACTTTGACGAACCGAAGGGCGCCGATGCCGCGAAAGGTGTGTAAGACTCTCCTTCGTAGAATGGAAGAAAATGAGTCTCCCCGATCGCCCCATGTCTTTGTCGCGTTGTTGGTCGATCGTATCCGAGACCGCGGGTCTCACCGGTCGTCCAGTCCACGGAAAAGCTTATTTTCCCACAATGTTCCCTCTGCTACGAGTCACTGCTCGAGGCGTGATGAAAGGGATAGCGCGGAATCTCAAAGCTAATAATAGCGGACGGACGTTAAAATAAAAACCGGTGGTCGTTCCGCGCGAGTCTCCTCCCGGATCGGATCGACGATGCGCGACGAAAAAGACACTTTGGCGTGGCGAAAATGGATGATAATACCTTTTCACTGAAATCGTGCGATGGCACCTCTGGATACAAGAGATCGATCACACATCGATCCGTCGTCGGGTCCGGCTACGAGCC
>OX387716.1:95081318-95086318 GCA_947577245.1 Andrena bucephala
ATTTCGGCGCCGAAGCAATACGCCGCTGGCACTTTGAATATTTCGGCGCCGAAGCAATGCGCCGCTGGCACTTTGCATATTTCGGCGCCGAAGCAATGCGCCGCTGGCACTTTTTGCATATTTCGGCGCCGAAGCAATGCGCCGCTGGCACTGTGCATATTTCGGCGCCGAAGCAATACGCCGCTGGCACTTTGAATATTTCGGCGCCGAAGCAATGCGCCGCTGGCACTTTGAATATTTCGGCGCCGAAGCAATGCGCCGCTGGCACTTTGCATATTTCGGCGCCGAAGCAATACGCCGCTGGCACTTTGAATATTTCGGCGCCGAAGCAATACGCCGCTGGCACTTTGAATATTTCGGCGCCGAAGCAATACGCCGCTGGCACTTTGAATATTTCGGCGCCGAAGCAATGCGCCGCTGGCACTTTGCATATTTCGGCGCCGAAGCAATGCGCCGCTGGCACTTTTTGCATATTTCGGCGCCGAAGCAATACGCCGCTGGCACTGTGCATATTTCGGCGCCGAAGCAATGCGCCGCTGGCACTTTGCATATTTCGGCGCCGAAGCAATGCGCCGCTGGCACTTTTTGCATATTTCGGCGCCGAAGCAATACGCCGCTGGCACTGTGCATATTTCGGCGCCGAAGCAATACGCCGCTGGCACTTTGAATATTTCGGCGCCGAAGCAATACGCCGCTGGCACTTTGAATATTTCGGCGCCGAAGCAATGCGCCGCTGGCACTTTGCATATTTCGGCGCCGAAGCAATGCGCCGCTGGCACTTTTTGCATATTTCGGCGCCGAAGCAATACGCCGCTGGCACTGTGCATATTTCGGCGCCGAAGCAATGCGCCGCTGGCACTTTGCATATTTCGGCGCCGAAGCAATACGCGCTGGTTTTCGAGAAAATCGCGAAAAACTCCAATAGCTCCGAAATACTTCAAAGTCCTCCGGCACCGTCCCCCGAGAAAGCCCCAAAAAAAAATCGTCCGATCGACCAAACAACCATTGATCCCCGTTCCTCGTTCCATTGCGAACGTATTACTCTGATGGTTCGACCGCGGTCGTCGCGCTGGTTTTCGAGAAAATCGCGAAAAACTCCAATAGCTCCGAAATATTTCAAAGTCCTCCGGCACCGTCCCCCGAGAAAGCCCCAAAAAAAAATCGTCCGATCGACCAAACAACCATTGATCCCCGTTCCTCGTTCCATTGCGAACGTATTACTCTGATGGTTCGACCGCGGTCGTCGCGCTGGTTTTCGAGAAAATCGCGAAAAACTCCAATAGCTCCGAAATATTTCAAAGTCCTCCGGCACCGTCCCCCGAGAAAGCCCCAAAAAAAAATCGTCCGATCGACCAAACAACCATTGATCCCCGTTCCTCGTTCCATTGCGAACGTATTACTCTGATGGTTCGACCGCGGTCGTCGCGCTGGTTTTCGAGAAAATCGCGAAAAACTCCAATAGCTCCGAAATATTTCAAAGTCCTCCGGCACCGTCCCCCGAGAAAGCCCAAAAAAAAAATCGTCCGATCGACCAAACAACCATTGATCCCCGTTCCTCGTTCCATTGCGAACGTATTACTCTGATGGTTCGACCGCGGTCGTCGCGCTGGTTTTCGAGAAAATCGCGAAAAACTCCAATAGCTCCGAAATACTTCAAAGTCCTCCGGCACCGTCCCCCGAGAAAGCCCCAAAAAAAAATCGTCCGATCGACCAAACAACCATTGATCCCCGTTCCTCGTTCCATTGCGAACGTATTACTCTGATGGTTCGACCGCGGTCGTCGCGCTGGTTTTCGAGAAAATCGCGAAAAACTCCAATAGCTCCGAAATATTTCAAAGTCCTCCGGCACCGTCCCCCGAGAAAGCCCCAAAAAAAAATCGTCCGATCGACCAAACAACCATTGATCCCCGTTCCTCGTTCCATTGCGAACGTATTACTCTGATGGTTCGACCGCGGTCGTCGCGCTGGTTTTCGAGAAAATCGCGAAAAACTCCAATAGCTCCGAAATACTTCAAAGTCCTCCGGCACCGTCTCCCGAGAAAGCCCCAAAAAAAATCGTCCGATCGACCAAACAACCATTGATCCCCGTTCCTCGTTCCATTGCGAACGTATTACTCTGATGGTTCGACCGCGGTCGTCGCGCTGGTTTTCGAGAAAATCGCGAAAAACTCCAATAGCTCCGAAATATTTCAAAGTCCTCCGGCACCGTCCCCCGAGAAAGCCCCAAAAAAAAATCGTCCGATCGACCAAACAACCATTGATCCCCGTTCCTCGTTCCATTGCGAACGTATTACTCTGATGGTTCGACCGCGGTCGTCGCGCTGGTTTTCGAGAAAATCGCGAAAAACTCCAATAGCTCCGAAATATTTCAAAGTCCTCCGGCACCGTCTCCCGAGAAAGCCCAAAAAAAAAATCGTCCGATCGACCAAACAACCATTGATCCCCGTTCCTCGTTCCATTGCGAACGTATTACTCTGATGGTTCGACCGCGGTCGTCGCGCTGGTTTTCGAGAAAATCGCGAAAAACTCCAATAGCTCCGAAATACTTCAAAGTCCTCCGGCACCGTCTCCCGAGAAAGCCCCAAAAAAAATCGTCCGATCGACCAAACAACCATTGATCCCCGTTCCTCGTTCCATTGCGAACGTATTACTCTGATGGTTCGACCGCGGTCGTCGCGCTGGTTTTCGAGAAAATCGCGAAAAACTCCAATAGCTCCGAAATATTTCAAAGTCCTCCGGCACCGTCCCCCGAGAAAGCCCCAAAAAAAAATCGTCCGATCGACCAAACAACCATTGATCCCCGTTCCTCGTTCCATTGCGAACGTATTACTCTGATGGTTCGACCGCGGTCGTCGCGCTGGTTTTCGAGAAAATCGCGAAAAACTCCAATAGCTCCGAAATATTTCAAAGTCCTCCGGCACCGTCCCCCGAGAAAGCCCCAAAAAAAAATCGTCCGATCGACCAAACAACCATTGATCCCCGTTCCTCGTTCCATTGCGAACGTATTACTCTGATGGTTCGACCGCGGTCGTCGCGCTGGTTTTCGAGAAAATCGCGAAAAACTCCAATAGCTCCGAAATACTTCAAAGTCCTCCGGCACCGTCTGCCGAGAAAGCCCCAAAAAAAATCGTCCGATCGACCAAACAACCATTGATCCCCGTTCCTCGTTCCATTGCGAACGTATTACTCTGATGGTTCGACCGCGGTCGTCGCGCTGGTTTTCGAGAAAATCGCGAAAAACTCCAATAGCTCCGAAATATTTCAAAGTCCTCCGGCACCGTCTCCCGAGAAAGCCCCAAAAAAAATCGTCCGATCGACCAAACAACCATTGATCCCCGTTCCTCGTTCCATTGCGAACGTATTACTCTGATGGTTCGACCGCGGTCGTCGCGCTGGTTTTCGAGAAAATCGCGAAAAACTCCAATAGCTCCGAAATATTTCAAAGTCCCGAGAAATTATTTTCGAATGTCGTTTTGCACCTAATATATATCGTGGTAATGTTCGCGGCGATTGTTTAAAATAATTCGTTTAGTCGGTTTACTCTTGTCTCCGACGCTCTCCGCGGCTAAGTCCCAACGTGCCGGGCGAACGGGCTGTTGTAGCGGCGGTTTACACCCATAAGCGCCCGTGCTTAAGGTACGGCGGCGCCGGCGTTCCGGCCGGCCGTTCGGTATCTATAAGGGAGAGCGACCGTCCGAGCGTCTCGGTCGGAACAGCGTTGGGCGCGTGGCTATTCTATGACCTCGGTTGAGAAGCAGTTACCGCTCCTCGAGATTCTGTCTCGACTGTTCTTTCCGTGTTGCGTTTCGGATTTCTCCACACAGCATTACCACGGGTCGGTGTCTAAGACCGAATGGCCCTTATGTGGTGAGCGTCCAAAAGTGACGTTGGTGACTCGTATGCAATTCTTTGTATGCTTGTACGACCTCATGCATTCAACTCTTTATCCACGCAGATGGACGATTTAAACTTAACAAAACGCTAAGAAAGGCTAGCGTCGGGTACATATAAAGTATCGAACTAAAAGTTCGAACTTTGAAAGAGGGAGAAAGTAGTTACAAACCCAAGAGGTGTCAGATCTCGATATGCCTGGCGCGCACATTACGTGCCAACTCGTTATGACCAGCATGGCACGATTCGCGCTTTCCCGTTTGCCCAGCATGCACTTGTCCGCGCTATTACGTACATGACCAGCGTGAATGGTACGCGCTTTGTCGATATGTCCAGCGTGTAGTGGTCCGTGCTTCTACGGTTGATGCTAGCGTGCGTGTAATCCGTGCTTCCCGATGGATGCAGCGGCACGCGTGATACGCGCTTTATCGAGCATCCGATGCCATCCTTATTTATAAGGGAAATTTAATGAATTTTGTCTGAATCCAAGATCTTTCTGTGAACGTATATAAAAGGCACATATCCGATTAACATATTAGTCAGTGGAAGAATCGAAACGATATGATGTCAAAGTATAATAAAGGAGGAGAGTGCAGAGAAAGGCACATAATCATATCCGATGGAGTTAGTCTGTGGAAAATCCTAGGATATATATGGTGTCTAGAAGAAGTATAAAGGAGAGTGGAGAGGAGTGAGCGAGAGGAGAAGAGAGAGTAAGGAGGAGGCGGCACATATCCGAGATAGAATTAGTGGAACAAATCGAGGATATGATGTCTAAAACTGCACGCTGATGTGCAAGTTTTAATGAAATCAAACGTGGGGCATCGTCGATCCGTCTCTAAAAGAGCGGACGACGCGATGAGAACAGAAAGAACACGAAAGTGTGTGAATTCGAATAGAGGGAAGCTTCGCGAAGCTCCCTGGTTGATCCTGCCAGTAGTCATATGCTTGTCTCAAAGATTAAGCCATGCATGTCTCAGTACATACCGTATTAAGGTGAAACCGCGAATGGCTCATTAAATCAGTTATGGTTCCTTAGATCGTACCCACATTTACTTGGATAACTGTGGTAATTCTAGAGCTAATACATGCAAAACAGAGTTCCGACC
>OX387716.1:95088818-95091318 GCA_947577245.1 Andrena bucephala
TTCTTCCACTCGCATCCCGCTTCCCCTCAGTTTTGGTCGCGCTCTCCGAAAAGTCCTGTGACGGACACTCTCCTCGGAGAGGGATCCGGGTAACCTAGGGCGGCGGCTCGCACCATCCATCGCGTCGACGTGCATCCCGAGTGTCGCTCGCTTAATCGCGCGCCCCGATAGCCAAAAAAAGGGACCGGCTGTGAAGCTTCGATAGCGAAAGTCCGATTGGACCGATCGAGGCCGGCCGTGCGTCCGCTTTCGGGGAACGGCGACGATAAAGAGAGAAGAGCGTGTGTTGTAATAAGTAGAGGATGCTGCCGCGTGCGGTGGTCGGTCCCCGCCCCGAGTACGCGATTACGGTTCTCGTACCCAGCCGTGTATCTCGAAGGTTTTTAAATGAATATGTACGCTCGGCCGTCGATCGTGTCCACGGTGTTTCCGCGGTACGCTTCGACGGTGTTCCCGTCCTGGACAAAAATCACACACAGTGTCGTCAACGCTGGCGACGCCCGGACCTCCTTCGCGCGCTGGTTGGAGGCGCACGGGCCTCGGCTTCATCCGAACCGAGAACCAAAGATAATAACGAACATATTTAATAACACGATTACCCTGAACGGTGGATCACTTGGCTCGTGGGTCGATGAAGAACGCAGCTAATTGCGCGTCAACGTGTGAACTGCAGGACACATGAACATCGACATTTCGAACGCACATTGCGGTCCACGGATACAATTCCTGGACCACGCCTGGCTGAGGGTCGTTATCACATACAAAAGACTGCTTGCGTCGGTTCTGCGTATCACATCCTCGCCGTCTCGCGTTTCCGACGATGTAACGCGTTTCAGAGTCGGGTCGATGATACACGCGAGATACGCGACGTACGAGCGAAAATTGGGCCGTTCGTCGGCGTTTGCAACGGCTCGCGTGAGAATCGTGAAGCGTGTACTCTCTCCCGTGCGAGAACCAGAAAGGAGAGAAGCGAATGTGATGAATGATCGCGCGGGGACTCGCGTGCGTGCTTTCACGGCGTTGTGCGTCGTTGTTTTACAACGACCGCCCGTGTGCTGCACCGCTCCCTGGATCACACACAGCGGCCTCTCCGCTCGCACTGGTGTTGTAGAATTCGCCTTCACGTCCCGCGCGAGATCTTTTACCGTGCTACCGACGTCGCCTGAAATGAAAAATTTGTCCTGAGAAAGAGAGAGCCGAGAGAGATAGATAGATAGAGAGAGAGAGAGAGAGAGAGAGAAAGAGCGCGGAGTGCGCGGCATATGTGCGCCGATCTAATATCGTCGCGTTCACGCGGCCCCAGGGATTTTAAAAAGAGGGTCGTCGTTGACAAGTGAGAGAGAGAGAACAGTCTCGATCGATACATCGAGGGCACCGACACTCGTTCTTCGGGACGCCGTGAAGATCCAAGGATGATGGTGTACATGAATGGAGGCGCTGTGCGGGATAACCACTCGTTAACAGGATCGGGTCGATGTATTTCCCCGTCGTTGCGCGTGTCCTCGCCTAGCCTCCCCTATTCGTTCCCACCCTATGGCCACGTTCCGTCGACACACAAGAGTGTTTGCGCCAAACATCCGATGAGAAGCATGATTGCTCCACGCGTCGTTTAAAACGCTTCTGTACCCCAGAATCCTCGTTGGCGCGGCTGCGCGAATTTGAACTTTGACGAACCGAAGGGCGCCGATGCCGCGAAAGGTGTGTAAGACTCTCCTTCGTAGAATGGAAGAAAATGAGTCTCCCCGATCGCCCCATGTCTTTGTCGCGTTGTTGGTCGATCGTATCCGAGACCGCGGGTCTCACCGGTCGTCCAGTCCACGGAAAAGCTTATTTTCCCACAATGTTCCCTCTGCTACGAGTCACTGCTCGAGGCGTGATGAAAGGGATAGCGCGGAATCTCAAAGCTAATAATAGCGGACGGACGTTAAAATAAAAACCGGTGGTCGTTCCGCGCGAGTCTCCTCCCGGATCGGATCGACGATGCGCGACGAAAAAGACACTTTGGCGTGGCGAAAATGGATGATAATACCTTTTCACTGAAATCGTGCGATGGCACCTCTGGATACAAGAGATCGATCACACATCGATCCGTCGTCGGGTCCGGCTACGAGCCGGGATGTGTACGGGGAAAAAGAAGATGTATGTGCGTGGCGTGATGCCGTATATGCGCGGTGCGCATGGGAAACTGCGAGCGAGCAAGGGAAGAGGAAGAATCTGGAGAAGTTTTGTGTATATCGTTCTTCTCCTTTTATTCTTCAGCCCAGCTTCTCGTACGGCCCGGCCCTGTCGTCTGTGTCAACGAACTACGCGCACACCACCCCGTACTCCCGCCGGGAGACCCGTTCGAGATGTACAATATCCAAAAGAGGGAGCACGATTTATAATATCGGAGGCACGCGCGCGCTTCTCCAAAAATATCTTCTCTCTACTTCGCGGTCTCGGCTTTTTTCTCTTGTGGAACATAATTTTTTATATATATACACATGTATAAAATAACGAT
>OX387716.1:95093818-95104947 GCA_947577245.1 Andrena bucephala
CATCGCCTCCCGCGGATCTTCCTTGCTGCGAGGCTTCCGTGTCGGTTTCACCGTCGTGGTCGTCCTCTTCGGCCGCCATTCAACGCTCAGCTCAGAACTGGCACGGACTAGGGGAATCCGACTGTCTAATTAAAACAAAGCATTGCGATGGCCCCCGAGGGTGTTGACGCAATGTGATTTCTGCCCAGTGCTCTGAATGTCAACGTGAAGAAATTCAAAAAAGCGCGGGTAAACGGCGGGAGTAACTATGACTCTCTTAAGGCGTTAGCGCCCGGCTCAGGGCTCAAGTGGCGCGGCTACACTCCCCCTTAAGAGGTGCGGCCCTACGGCCCCCTTAGGCGTGAGGCAGTGGGCCCCCTTGAAGCTTTGAGTTGCGTGGCGGGGCACTCCTTAAGGCAGCCGAAATACTGGCTGTCCCAAGAAACCTGCGGACTTGGGTGAGGTCTCTAGCATGTCCTATAGGCGTGGTTGGCCTTGAGCCAAGCCGCGGGGTGCTAGGGCGTAGTTACAAGGGACGTATGCGAATACATAGCCTCTGGCGTCCTTAGTCGTGGGAGGTACCTCCAAGTTGGGACTACGCCGGGATACCCAGACGTGGGTATGCAGAATCCTTACACGACGGGAGGTGGCGTTCGAAACCCGCAAAAAATTTGTGGATAGAACGCGCCTCTTTTGAGTTCCCAACGCGCTCGCTTTGCGAGGTAGATAATAGTAAGAGATACATACGTGTCTCTCCAAGAACAATACCTGGTGGTGCATGGCAAAACAATCGTAGCCAATATAGTCGGCACGAAGAAACAGCTCTCTGAGCAAAAACTGTAGTAAGAGGTGCAACAGAAGTATAGAACAACAAGACGAAGTCTTGCATAATCAAAGACGATTGCATGGGGGCCCTAACCTGCTTGGCAGGAGAGGCCCCCAAATTTGCGTTAATCGATCTTGAGCAAACCGGCTATAAAGCCGTCTGGGGCGGTATTATCCACCATGGCAAAGCAACACGCCGCCAATACTCTATAATATCGGTTGGCAAAGCAATACGCAGCCAGTACTTGCAAAACCTAGCGTGGCGGCAACGTCCGGGGTGGAGCAGGAAACTGGCAGGGCGATAGTAAGGCAAGAGGAAGGCCTCGCAGAGCATAGCGTGTTGGGTGAATCTATGACGAATAGGCATGCACTTGGAAATGAGAAGGAATGAATTGGACTAATGTACCCGGCAAATACAAAATTGTTACTTACCAATGTATAATAGTGACGAAGATGAAGTAGCCTCGGACGCTGGAGCCCACGGTCCCGGGTCTCCAGTGGCGGACTTGTCCGCTAGCCGTCAGGGGACCTCAGACGAAACTGGCACTGTCCAAGGACAAGCGAATGAGCAAGTAGTGGTGCTGCCACTGGGTAGCCCCATACGATGCGCAGGATGCCTGAGCGATCATCGAGACTGCCAATTCTTGAGCGAAAGCGATTTTGCAAAACATGCCAGCAAACAGCACAGTCAAATGGCAATCTTATGGACATGTAAAAAATGCCACAAGGCATATAAGAAAGTGCATGCCTTGGCATGTCACATCCCTAAATGCAAGGGCCCGGTAATGGCCCAAGAAAAAGAATTTAAGTGCAGCGAATGTGCAGACTCATTTAACTCGCAAAGGGGGCTTTCCACCCATGAACGTCACAGGCACCCAGCAGTGAGAAATTCCAAACGCAAAGGCACTGATGGGGCAGCCCCAGTGGTAGCCAGGAGAGGAGCCAAGGCCTCCGTCTGGTCGGAGGAGGAAACTCTCCTGTTAAGAGAGCTGAATCAACGATTCCAGGGCAGCTCTCAAATGAATGCCCGAATGAGGGAATTCTTTCCCGATAAGACGCTAAAGCAAATTAGCGACAAGCGTCGGCAAATTAGGCCTCAGCCAGAGGAGGTACTAATAACCGATACTGACTCTGAACCAGAATGCCAGGTGGAAGTGGTGGCAGACACACCTCCTCGAGCCGACGAAATACGGCGAACATCAGTCGAAGACAGTGACTGGCGGGAGGCACTTAAGATTGCGGTGGTCACAGAGCAAACTGACGCCGCCGAATGGTTATCCATCCAGGATCGGCTAAGGGAGGTAGCGATGAGTGAGACCCTTGACGATGCTGTAATGGATGAAATAATAAAAGACTTGGTGCATATTCTGGTTGGTGACAAGATTGTAGAGCCTGTAAGGACTAAAAAGAAGGGCAATAAAGACAACGAGGGCCCTACGGGAGTCAGAAGAGAGAAGGATAGAACAAGGAAGGCCAAGTACAGATACGCAAAATATCAAGAAGCGTATAACAAATGTCCGGGGAAGTTGGCTAACCTTGCAATGGCAGGGAAGGATTTGGTAGATGGTGAAGAGGGCACCGCCTACCCAGAAACGGAGGAGATCAGAGAACTGTACACCAGTCTCTGGGGGACCGAGGGACCCCAGTGGAAGGAAGTGACTCGGGCCAAAGACCCTGACACGGAAGTTGCAATGGGCGATCTATGGTCGCCCATAACAGCTAGCGAAATAATAAAGAAAATGGCAAAAATAAAGTCAAACACGGCGGCAGGCACCGATGGTGTCAAAAAAGCTGACCTAAGAGGAAAAGGGACAGTACAAATACTGTCCCAACTTTTTAACACACTCCTCCTCAGGGAATCCTTCCCGGCACATTTTAGACAAAACAGAACAACCTTGATCCCCAAGCCAGGCAAGGACACAAGAGTCTCTGGCAACTGGAGACCGATCACAATCGGCTCTCTGCTTGGAAGATTGTTCTCAGGCGCAATAGATAGCAGGTTGCGCCAGTCGGTTACCTTATCTGAACGACAAAAAGGCTTTAAGTACGAAAACGGTTGCCGGCACAACATCGCGATTCTGGGCTCTACCCTGGCCTCGATGAAGAGCGGCAGAGGTGGAGTACTCACAATCGTGGATGTCTCGAAAGCTTTCGATACGGTACCCCACGCAGCGCTTGGCCCAACGCTAGCTAAGAAGGGGATACCGAGGAAGGCAAGAGAGTACATTGGTAAAATGTACGAAAATTGCAATACCTCCATAAGAACAAAGGAGGGAGGGGCAATGCAAATAACCCTCAAGCGTGGAGTGAAGCAGGGAGACCCGCTATCCCCAATGCTTTTTAATATAATAATGGACCCAATAATTGAGGCCATTAATGACACCTCGCAGGGTGTCGACCTGGATGGCACAAATGTGGCCGTATTGGCGTTTGCAGACGACATTGTTCTCGTCGGCAAGGACCGGAAGGAAGCTAGCAAACAACTGGCTTTGCTAGCCAATTATCTGAATAACCTGGGGATGGAGCTGTCCATCCCCAAGTGCGCAGCTGTAGAGGTGGTGGTGAAGGGGAAAACATGGTACCTGCAAGACCCCGGAATGAAACTGGGCTCAGAGGAAATCCCCACGATCAAAGCGGAGGAGACCTCTGAATACCTGGGAGCGACGCTGGACCCTTGGATTGGGTTCAGAGTCAGCAAAAGCAAGATTGAAAAGGTAGTGAATGCAGCCAACGCAGTAAAGAGGATGGGGCTCAAACCGCATCAGAAAATAGAGTTAGTCAGAACCTATCTGATACCAAAAATCATATATGCGTTGGTGGTGAACCCACCGCCAATTGGTACACTGAAAGAGCTGGATCACGAAATTAAGCAAGTGATTAAGAGCATCCTGAAACTCCACCCGTCAACAACGGACGGGATTATATACGCCGATAGGAGCCATGGAGGCATTGGCCTCCAGAGAATTGCAAATATTGTCAAGATGGCCGTCCTTAGGAGTGGCATAAAAATGCAGGCGTCCACAGACGACGCAGTGAAAAGCGCACTGCAAGACCAAGTGAGCGTGTTGGACAAATACGCTCAATCACTGGGTATAAAATGGCCTGCCACCATGAACCAAGTGGAGGAGGCCCGGAAGCGGGCCAAACGGTTAGAAACCGAAAAGTGGAGACAGCTAATCTCCCAGGGTCAAGGAGTTACAGACTTTTGTCACGATAAAGTGGGGAACGCCTGGCTCTACAACCCTAAGCTATTAAAGGCGTCCAGATACTTGGACGCCCTAAAGTTACGAACTAATACGTTCGGCACTAAAGTTGCATTAAGGCGAGCTAATAAAGACGTCGATGCAACTTGCAGAAGATGCAGGGCACAGATCGAGACCCTAGGACACGTATTAGGCAACTGCCTACACACCAAGCCAATGCGTATCAGAAGACACGATGAAATCAAGAACTTTATCAAGGACCAGGTAGCGTTGCGCTGCACGGTGTTTGATGAGCCTACCGTGAACGTAGTCGGAGAATTAAAGAAGCCGGATCTGGTCATTAAAGACCAGGATAGGCTGATAATTGTAGACGTCACGGTAAGGTATGAGGACAAGGACAACCTAAGGAAGGCATTCTTGGACAAAACATCTAAGTATAAAGATACGCTGGAGTTCATAAGAATTAGGACTAACAGCCTCCAGGCTTGTATAATGCCAATAGTGGTTGGCACTAGAGGGGCTATGCCCACCAAAACGCAGGAACATCTAAAAGCCCTAGGAATGAAAAAGAAGGACATGATTACCATCTCCTTAATTGCCCTGCGGTCGTCGCTTGAAATATCGAATGCGTTTCTCGACTACGACCGGATAAGGTAAGAACAAGTTTTCTCCTTTTTTTTTTTTTTTTTTTTTTTTTTTTTTTACGTATGTGACCAGGTGGGCTGACCTACCGGGAAGCCAAATGTGATTGTCCATATATGTGGACCAGGCCCCGGAGCGGAAGAGCACCATGCGTACGTACATGGTGACCGCCCGGGCCGGTAAATTATAATGTTAATGTCCCACTTGACAAACGGAGGAGCGGAGTAGCACCGTGCGTACGTACACGGTGACCGCCCGAGCCCGAATGCATATATGTTCGACCAGGCTTGGAGCGGACTAGCACCATGCGTGGGTACATGGTGACCGCCCGAGCCAGTAAATTATGCATGATGTTTTATAACGAAGCAGCTGCCGCTGATTTATGTAGAGTAGCCCGCCTGGCCTTTACACCAGACGGTGCGAGTCATGACCACTATTGTGGGACATGGCGCGGAGCGGGCGACTACGAGCAGTAGAAGCCCGGGCGACGCCTTCGCGTGGCTTTCCCTGAACACGATTATCGTGACCAAGTTCGCTTCCCCCAAGGGGGACTCCGTTCCTAGTTTTTCCAGGCTCGTGTGGCAGAGCCCTGGGTAGTGAGCGCTAGAAAGTGGAATTTGTTAAAGTTAAATAGAATTGTTATTGGCCTCAACTTGAGACCAACTTGACGCCTCACGAGGTGGCGATTGAAACCCTCGGAAGTATCCGGCCGCCCTCGGGCGCATCCGGACAGATTTTAGCCAAATGCCTCGTCATCTAATTAGTGACGCGCATGAATGGATTAACGAGATTCCCTCTGTCCCTATCTACTAGTTCCTACCTGACCGCCGAAGGGGACGGACGTGTTTCGCACCGCTCCGCCGCTACCTGAGTCGTGACCGTGGGAAGTGACGCGACCGTGGATTTACAGAGGACTTCAAGCATTTATGCATAGAGCCCGTGGAGTTTCGCGAGTCAAATCACGTGCTAGGAGTGTTCCTTTCGTGTCTGTGATTACTGTGTGCCGATCGTAACGGGAATTTTTCAGAAACTTTTCAAGATCTGCGATTTTCGTGTCCGTGGGTCGGCCGTGCGGGTTTTCGCTTAATATCTTTGCTTCCGAGCGAGATACACGCGTGTGCTCGCGGCAGTGAGCTCGGGACGTTGAGACGAACACGACGAGCTATTCGCCAGTTAATTTGGACGAAAATTGCGCTAGTTAGGATAGATTTAGTTATCCGAACCTTCACCGACGCCGACGCGCCGCCATCTTGGGGCGACCCAAGCGTCATTGGCCACGTCAGCGTTGAGGTCGGACGAGAGCATTCTGTTCTGTAGTCTGCTTTGGACTTGTATAAGCAATTATAAGAGTGCAAGGACTGAGTGAATGCTGCGTGGCAGTGTGACGGGAATATTATTATTGTAAATCCCAGAGAGAAAGTGGGCATTGGCGGGTGTCTCCACTTCTGTGTGAGATATCTGCGAACGCCCAGCGTAGATTATAGGAACGAATTATAGGACGCCGAGAGCGACCAAATCGAGCCAGAAATAATAGATACGGTATTTTTCTGTTTTAGGGAATAGCATCCAGGGTGTCGGCGCCGAGCGGGGGGAAACCAAAGCGGGTGACGTCACCGCGGCCATCTTGGGCCATCGGTCGGTCACGTACGCCGCCCGGGTAGCGGGCAAAGCGGCAGGAGTGGGGCGCGCCCACCACACGCATCAAGGACAGGAGTGGGGGAACCCACTTCAGTATGGCACCGAGCGTGACGCTCAAAGCGGAGGGGGCCAAGGCGCGGCTCAAGGCTGTGACCGGGATTCCGGTATCGACGAAGGCGACCCCCGTCGGTACCAAGACGGCAAAGAGGAAGGCAAGCACCACGCCAGTGAAGTCCACGGGACCACAGCAAGAGGACAAGAAGATGCGGAAGACGACGGAAGAAACGGCAGCACCACAACCAGCAGAGGAGATTACAGCACCACCACCAGCGAAAGGGGGAAGGATGACAGCAGACGGACCAGAACCATCGACGAAGGAGAGGACCATCGCCTCCACCAAGGAGGCGGCCAGCGCAATCGAGGACAGGATCTTTGCGTACTGCATGGATCCTGTCAAAAAGATAAATAAGGAGCAGGCAATCGTGATCTTGCGCTGCTTCAAGGAGATGAGGGGTCTGGTGCAGGACGCCCTACTCAGGAGCAGTTTCCTGGAGGGGCAACTGGAGCAGGCGAACGCTCATGCAAGGAAGTCGGAGGGGGCCATGAGCGGCGCCGTCCAGAAGTCTCTCCAGGCGACGAAAAGCCTGGAAAGGGTGGTGAAGAAGGTGGAGACCCCGACTACCTTGTCCTACGCGGACAGGGTGAGAATAAACACGGCGAAGGTTTCGCCGTCAGCAGTCCAGCCACCTAGGAACGTGGTCATGATTTTCCCGGACGGAGAGGAGGGGAAAATCAAGACGAGCGAGGAGGCACGCGAGGCTGTCTTCACCCTGGTGAACCCTCGAAAGAGGGGGATGCAGGTGAAGGCGGTTAAGCCAATCCGCGGCAATGGTATTGCCGTGGAGACAACAACACCGGAGGCACTGAAAGAGTTTGTGGATAATCCCAAGCTCAAGGACGCTGGACTGCAGACCAGGACACCGACGGTCAAAAACCCGAGGATGATCATTTTCGACGTCCCGAGGGAGATGTCTGAAAATGACATCCTAAAAAGCATGCGTAAACAAAACGCGAAAGCAGCGGAAGGTATGGAGAATGACGGGGACTTTTCTTTATGTTTCAGGACAGGAAGAAAGGACAGCGACGAGACCAACTGGGTGGCCGAAGTTTCGCCGAAGCTGCGAGAGAAGCTGCTCGAGGCGAACAAAGTTTTCCTCGGGTGGAACGCGTGCAAGGTGCGCGATTTTCTCGCGGTCAGCCGGTGCTTCAAGTGCCAAGGATTCGGGCACATCGCCAAGCACTGCCGACACAAGGAGGAGGTCTGCAGCCACTGCACAGAGGAGGGGCACGGGGCGAAAACGTGCCCCAAGAAGACACAGTCCGCGGTCTGCGTTAACTGCAGGCGCTTCGGACTCAAAGGGGATCACGCAGCATCCAGCAAGGAGTGCCCCGCGCACAGGAAGGCTCTCGAGAAGTCGGTAAACAGGACGGTTTACCATTGCTAAGGGCGACTATACGGCTGGACGAGGAATCAAGATCCTGCAGCACAACATGCAGCGATCGAGATTAGTGCCACACGAGGTCCGGTCTGAGATGGAGAAATTAGACGCTGACATCCTCCTGATGCAGGAGCCATACAGCATTAATGGGCACATACCAGGGTTCGGCAACGGTGCGAGGGTGATATCGCGCGGTAACGTGGGACAACCGCCATGGGCGGCGATCTGCGTCCGCAACCGAGGATTCACTGTACTGGAAATCTCGGATCTGTGCACGACGCACTGCGTCTGTGTCCAGATCTCGATTGACGGCGCGGAAATATACGTGGTGAGCCAATACTTCCCACCATCGGTGGATATTGGAGTTGGACTGGCGCATTTGGACAGGGTCGTGACGAGACTCAAGGGGCGAATACTGGTCATTGGGGCGGACGCGAATGCAAAATCGCACCTCTGGCACAGTGGGAGGACCGACGGTCGCGGCGAGGAGCTGGAACAGCTGATCGCGCGTCACGATCTGCTAGTCCTGAATGAGCCGGGACAACCCACCACGTTTCAGAGTACTCGGGGATCATCGAACATCGACGTTACGCTTGGGAGCTGGGAAGCGATACCGCTCGTGAGTACCTGGAAGGTGCACGAGAGCGGTTCCTCCAGCGACCACAGAATCATCGAAACCAGACTGGAACTTGAAAACGGGGGCACTAGAAGGCCGTTCCAGAAACCACGGTATAACACCAGGAATGCCAAATGGGACAAGTTTCAACGAGTCCTAATACATGAGAAGCACTCTCTCTCCGAGGCTCAAATTCTTTGCGCCGAGGACGTTGAGAGTGTGGCCGCACACATCGAACGAGTATTGACCAGCGCCTGTGACGCTGCAATACCATTAAAGAAATGGCATAACCGGTCCAAACCGTGGTGGACGGGCGAACTTACAGAACGTAAGAGAGCGTCCCATCGAGCGCGGCGGAAATTTCAGATGGCCAAGGACACCACTACAAGGGAAATCTACAAAGAAGAATGGAAGACGCTCAGGAGAGCGTACAAGAAGAGGGTGGCAAACGTGAAGAACAGCACGTGGCGCCAGTTTGTCACCAAAAAGGGGAACGACGAGCCGTGGGGCGTCGCAACCAAAGCGGCGCTCGGGAAACTAAGAAGCGAGGAGGCCGTTTCATCTTTGGAGCTCGCCGACGGACAACAGACGGCGTCTTGGAGATCCACCGCTGAGGCGTTGCTGAGGGCCCTCGTCCCAGATGACGAGGCGCGCGATGAAACGCCAGAGCAAAGGTGGATCCGTCGCGAGACCGCTGTTCGACCGGACACAGAGGCCGCGCCACCGTTCCTGGAGGAGGAACTTGGGGCAGCGGTATCGAGACTCAGGAGAGGCAAATGCCCGGGTCCAGACAGGGTCGAAGTCGAGGTAATCCAGCGGTCCTGGGGATGCCTCCGGGAGGAGCTCCTCAAACTCTGCAACGGCTGCCTCGACTTGGGAGTATTTCCGACCCGCTGGAAGCTAGGGAATATTATTGCGATCCCCAAGGGACCGGATCGAGATCGCAGCAGCCCGAAGTCGTATCGTCCAATCTGCCTGCTGTCAATGGTGGGGAAGTTGCTCGAGAGACTGATGGCTGTGAGACTTGCGCCGCTCCTCCTCGACCATCGACTGTCCTCCGACCGACAATATGGGTTCCGTCCAGGGAAGTCGACGGAGGACGCCATAGTCAAACTCCGCGAGGTGGTCGCGAGTAAGGTCGAGGAGAGTTACGTTCTTGCAATTGCCCTCGACATTTCGGGGGCTTTCGACAACGTATGGTGGCCGAATGTCCTGTACGAGCTGAAGAGGAGGAACTGCCCGCGAAACCTATATGGTCTAGTGGACAGCTACTTCTCCGAAAGGTCTGTGCAGATCATGGGAAAGCAGGAAACAGTGAGTAAATCCGTCTCCAAGGGGTGCCCGCAGGGCTCGATACTGGGTCCCGGCTTCTGGAATCTGGTGTTCGATGACCTGCTGGCCGTGCTGTCATCAGAGGAGTTAGAATGCGAGCCCATTGCCTACGCCGACGACGTTCTGGTCATCGTCTCTGGGAACTCGCGAGAGGCCCTCAGAGTGCGGGGCCAGGCCGCGATTACCGCGGTTTCGGAGTGGTGTGGGAGGAAGAAATTGCAGCTTTCAGCCGAGAAAACCGAGATGCTGTTGGTCAAAGGTGACCTCGACATACGGAGACCACCGACCATCCGCCTGAACGGAAGAAGTATCAAGATGCAACCTGTGATAAAGTACCTAGGGGTGCACCTCGACAGTGGCCTGAAAATGGACACGCACGTGCGGAAGGTCTCCGAGAAGTGTTTGAATTTATTCAACTCTCTCGCGAGGATAGCCAAAGCGAACTGGGGACTGCGCTACGGGGCCCTCTATACACTGTATAAGGGTCTCTACGTGCCTATTACCACGTACGCGGCAGCCGCATGGGGTGACCTGCTACGGGCCAAATCGAGAACTGCACTGGTACGATCACAGAGACTGGCCCTCCTTCGAGTGACCAAGGCCTATTCGACGACGTCGACGGACGCGCTCCCAATCATCGCGGGCGTGGTTCCGATCGACCTGCTGCTGAAGGAACGCGCGGAAATCTACAGGATCAGGAAAGGACCAAACCCATCCAAAGAAGAGGAAAAACAGGCACGGGACGAAACTATGGACGCATGGCAGCAGCGCTGGCGGACGTCGAGCAAGGGTCGAACGACGTTCGAGTTCTTCAACGACGTCAGACACAGGGTGAGGTCCACATGGATACAACCGGACTATTATGTAACGCAGTTTCTTAGCGGGCATGGAAATTTCAGGTGGAAACTCAACACCTTCGCACTGAGCGACTCTGCTCTGTGCGAGTGTGGGGCGGCTGAAACCTCGACGCACCTCATCTACCAGTGCTGCTTGAACGAGCTGGCAAGGACGGTAATGAGGGAGGCGCTGTGGAAAAAGGGCCACGGACGGCCGATAGCGGAAGCGGATCTCGTCGGTAAAACGACCTTCCGCAGCTTCCGGGTCTTCGCACACGCCACACTGAAAGCCAAGGAACGACCGGCAACACCAGTAGAAGAGGATCAACCACAGCAGCGAGGACACCAAGGACGCCCGGGATAAGGAAGAGGAACCAGGAGAACAAACAGCATAAGTATTTACACGAAAGGACATTTATATGTAAAGTTGCAGGGAGAGAAGAAAGAAGAAAGAAGAAGAAGAAGAGGACCACGCGATTACAAAGACGGAGACAGAGACGAATACGCTCACAGACGAGACGACGACACAGACGAGGACAACGGACACAAAACCAGGAAC
>OX387716.1:95105147-95107647 GCA_947577245.1 Andrena bucephala
ATCCAGGGTGTCGGCGCCGAGCGGTGGGAAACCCAAGCGGGTGACGTCACCGCGGCCATCTTGGGCCATCGGTCGGTCACGTACGCCGCCCGGGTAGCGAGCGACGTAGCAAGGGTGGAAAGCGCCCCACCACACGCATCGAGGACAGGAGTGGGGGAACCCACTCCAGTATGGCACCGAGCGTGACGCTCAAAGCGGAGGGGGCCAAGGCGCGGCTCAAGGCAGTGACCGGGATTCCGGTGTCGATAAAGGAGACCCCCGTCGGTACCAAGACGGCAAAGAGGAAGGCGAGCACAACGCCCGAGAAGACAACGGGACAAATCCAGGAGGAGAAGAAGATGCGGAAGACGACTGAGGACAAGAAAGCAGAGTCAGCACTGGCACCACAACCACCAGCGACGGAGGGAAGGACGACAGGAGCGGTACCACAACCAGCAACGAAGGAGAGGACTCTCGCCTCCACCAAGGAGGCGGCCAGCGGAATCGAGGACAGGATCTTTGCGTACTGCACGGATCCTGCCAAAAAGATCAACAAGGAGCAGGCAACTGTCATCTTGCGCTGCTTCAAGGAGATGAGGGGTCTAGTTCAGGATACCCTTCTTAGGAACAGTTTCCTGGAGGGGAAGCTGGAGCAGGCGAACGCCCAGGCAAGGAAGTCGGAGGAGGCCTTGGGCGGGGCCGTCCAGAAGTCCCTCCAGGCGACGAGGTCCCTCGAAAAGGTGGTGAAGAAGGCGGAGACCCCAGCGACCTTGTCCTACGCGGACAGGGTAAGGATGAACACGGCGAAGGTTTCGCCGTCAGCAGTCCAGCCACCTAGGAACGTGGTCATGATTTTCCCGGACGGAGAGGAGGGGAAAATCAAGACGAGCGAGGAGGCTCGCGAGGCTGTCTTCACCCTGGTGAACCCTCGAAAGAGGGGGATGCAGGTGAAGGCGGTTAAGCCAATCCGCGGCAATGGTATTGCCGTGGAGACAACGACACCAGAGGCACTGAAAGAGTTTGTGGATAATCCCAAGCTCAAGGACGCTGGACTGCAGACCAGGACACCGACGGTCAAAAACCCGAGGATGATCATTTTCGACGTCCCGAGGGAGATGTCTGAAAATGACATCCTAAAAAGCATGCGCAAACAAAACGCGAAAGCAACTGAAGGTATGGAGAATGGCGGGGACTTTTCTTTATGTTTCAGGACAGGAAGAAAGGACAGCGACGAGACCAACTGGGTGGCCGAAGTTTCGCCGAAGCTGCGAGAGAAGCTGCTCGAGGCGAACAAAGTTTTCCTCGGGTGGAACGCGTGCAAGGTGCGCGATTTTCTCGCGGTCAGCCGGTGCTTCAAGTGCCAAGGATTCGGGCACATCGCCAAGCACTGCCGACACAAGGAGGAGGTCTGCAGCCACTGCACAGAGGAGGGGCACGGGGCGAAAACGTGCCCCAAGAAGACACAGTCCGCGGTCTGCGTTAACTGCAGGCGCTTCGGACTCAAAGGGGATCACGCAGCATCCAGCAAGGAGTGCCCCGCGCACAGGAAGGCTCTCGTGAAGTCGGTAAACAGGACGGTTTACCATTGCTAAGGGCGACTATACGGCTGGACGAGGAATCAAGATCCTGCAGCACAACATGCAGCGATCGAGATTAGTGCCACACGAGGTCCGGTCTGAGATGGAGAAATTAGACGCTGACATCCTCCTGATGCAGGAGCCATACAGCATTAATGGACACATACCAGGGTTCGGCAACGGTGCGAGGGTGATATCGCGCGGTAACGTGGGACAACCGCCATGGGCGGCGATCTGCGTCCGCAACCGAGGATTCACTGTACTGGAAATCTCGGATCTGTGCACGACGCACTGCGTCTGTGTCCAGATCTCGATTGACGGCGCGGAAATATACGTGGTGAGCCAATACTTCCCACCATCGGTGGATATTGGAGTTGGACTGGCGCATTTGGACAGGGTCGTGACGAGACTCAAGGGGCGAATACTGGTCATTGGGGCGGACGCGAATGCAAAATCGCACCTCTGGCACAGTGGGAGAACCGACGGTCGCGGCGAGGAGCTGGAACAGCTGATCGCGCGTCACGATCTGCTAGTCCTGAATGAGCCGGGACAACCCACCACGTTTCAGAGTACTCGGGGATCATCGAACATCGACGTTACGCTTGGGAGCTGGGAAGCGATACCGCTCGTGAGTACCTGGAAGGTGCACGAGAGCGGTTCCTCCAGCGACCACAGAATCATCGAAACCAGACTGGAACTTGAAAACGGGGGCACTAGAAGGCCGTTCCAGAAACCACGGTATAACACCAGGAATGCCAAATGGGACAAGTTTCAACGAGTCCTAATACATGAGAAGCACTCTCTCTCCGAGGCTCAAATTCTTTGCGCCGAGGACGTTGAGAGTGTGGCCGCACACATCGAACGAGTATTGACCAGCGCCTGTGACGCTGCAATACCATTAAAGAAATGGCATAACCGGTCCAAACCGTGGTGGACGGGCGAAC
>OX387716.1:95112647-95117647 GCA_947577245.1 Andrena bucephala
TTTTGCATATTTCGGCGCCGAAGCAATGCGCCGCTGGCACTTTGCATATTTCGGCGCCGAAGCAATGCGCCGCTGGCACTTTTTGCATATTTCGGCGCCGAAGCAATGCGCCGCTGGCACTGTGCATATTTCGGCGCCGAAGCAATGCGCCGCTGGCACTTTGCATATTTCGGCGCCGAAGCAATACGCGCTGGTTTTCGAGAAAATCGCGAAAAACTCCAATAGCTCCGAAATACTTCAAAGTCCTCCGGCACCGTCCCCCGAGAAAGCCCCAAAAAAAAATCGTCCGATCGACCAAACAACCATTGATCCCCGTTCCTCGTTCCATTGCGAACGTATTACTCTGATGGTTCGACCGCGGTCGTCGCGCTGGTTTTCGAGAAAATCGCGAAAAACTCCAATAGCTCCGAAATATTTCAAAGTCCTCCGGCACCGTCCCCCGAGAAAGCCCAAAAAAAAAATCGTCCGATCGACCAAACAACCATTGATCCCCGTTCCTCGTTCCATTGCGAACGTATTACTCTGATGGTTCGACCGCGGTCGTCGCGCTGGTTTTCGAGAAAATCGCGAAAAACTCCAATAGCTCCGAAATACTTCAAAGTCCTCCGGCACCGTCCCCCGAGAAAGCCCAAAAAAAAAATCGTCCGATCGACCAAACAACCATTGATCCCCGTTCCTCGTTCCATTGCGAACGTATTACTCTGATGGTTCGACCGCGGTCGTCGCGCTGGTTTTCGAGAAAATCGCGAAAAACTCCAATAGCTCCGAAATACTTCAAAGTCCTCCGGCACCGTCCCCCGAGAAAGCCCCAAAAAAAAATCGTCCGATCGACCAAACAACCATTGATCCCCGTTCCTCGTTCCATTGCGAACGTATTACTCTGATGGTTCGACCGCGGTCGTCGCGCTGGTTTTCGAGAAAATCGCGAAAAACTCCAATAGCTCCGAAATATTTCAAAGTCCTCCGGCACCGTCCCCCGAGAAAGCCCAAAAAAAAAATCGTCCGATCGACCAAACAACCATTGATCCCCGTTCCTCGTTCCATTGCGAACGTATTACTCTGATGGTTCGACCGCGGTCGTCGCGCTGGTTTTCGAGAAAATCGCGAAAAACTCCAATAGCTCCGAAATACTTCAAAGTCCTCCGGCACCGTCCCCCGAGAAAGCCCAAAAAAAAAATCGTCCGATCGACCAAACAACCATTGATCCCCGTTCCTCGTTCCATTGCGAACGTATTACTCTGATGGTTCGACCGCGGTCGTCGCGCTGGTTTTCGAGAAAATCGCGAAAAACTCCAATAGCTCCGAAATACTTCAAAGTCCTCCGGCACCGTCCCCCGAGAAAGCCCCAAAAAAAAATCGTCCGATCGACCAAACAACCATTGATCCCCGTTCCTCGTTCCATTGCGAACGTATTACTCTGATGGTTCGACCGCGGTCGTCGCGCTGGTTTTCGAGAAAATCGCGAAAAACTCCAATAGCTCCGAAATATTTCAAAGTCCTCCGGCACCGTCCCCCGAGAAAGCCCAAAAAAAAAATCGTCCGATCGACCAAACAACCATTGATCCCCGTTCCTCGTTCCATTGCGAACGTATTACTCTGATGGTTCGACCGCGGTCGTCGCGCTGGTTTTCGAGAAAATCGCGAAAAACTCCAATAGCTCCGAAATACTTCAAAGTCCTCCGGCACCGTCCCCCGAGAAAGCCCCAAAAAAAAATCGTCCGATCGACCAAACAACCATTGATCCCCGTTCCTCGTTCCATTGCGAACGTATTACTCTGATGGTTCGACCGCGGTCGTCGCGCTGGTTTTCGAGAAAATCGCGAAAAACTCCAATAGCTCCGAAATATTTCAAAGTCCTCCGGCACCGTCCCCCGAGAAAGCCCAAAAAAAAAATCGTCCGATCGACCAAACAACCATTGATCCCCGTTCCTCGTTCCATTGCGAACGTATTACTCTGATGGTTCGACCGCGGTCGTCGCGCTGGTTTTCGAGAAAATCGCGAAAAACTCCAATAGCTCCGAAATACTTCAAAGTCCTCCGGCACCGTCCCCCGAGAAAGCCCCAAAAAAAAATCGTCCGATCGACCAAACAACCATTGATCCCCGTTCCTCGTTCCATTGCGAACGTATTACTCTGATGGTTCGACCGCGGTCGTCGCGCTGGTTTTCGAGAAAATCGCGAAAAACTCCAATAGCTCCGAAATACTTCAAAGTCCTCCGGCACCGTCCCCCGAGAAAGCCCAAAAAAAAAATCGTCCGATCGACCAAACAACCATTGATCCCCGTTCCTCGTTCCATTGCGAACGTATTACTCTGATGGTTCGACCGCGGTCGTCGCGCTGGTTTTCGAGAAAATCGCGAAAAACTCCAATAGCTCCGAAATACTTCAAAGTCCTCCGGCACCGTCCCCCGAGAAAGCCCAAAAAAAAAATCGTCCGATCGACCAAACAACCATTGATCCCCGTTCCTCGTTCCATTGCGAACGTATTACTCTGATGGTTCGACCGCGGTCGTCGCGCTGGTTTTCGAGAAAATCGCGAAAAACTCCAATAGCTCCGAAATACTTCAAAGTCCTCCGGCACCGTCCCCCGAGAAAGCCCCAAAAAAAAATCGTCCGATCGACCAAACAACCATTGATCCCCGTTCCTCGTTCCATTGCGAACGTATTACTCTGATGGTTCGACCGCGGTCGTCGCGCTGGTTTTCGAGAAAATCGCGAAAAACTCCAATAGCTCCGAAATATTTCAAAGTCCTCCGGCACCGTCCCCCGAGAAAGCCCAAAAAAAAAATCGTCCGATCGACCAAACAACCATTGATCCCCGTTCCTCGTTCCATTGCGAACGTATTACTCTGATGGTTCGACCGCGGTCGTCGCGCTGGTTTTCGAGAAAATCGCGAAAAACTCCAATAGCTCCGAAATACTTCAAAGTCCTCCGGCACCGTCCCCCGAGAAAGCCCAAAAAAAAAATCGTCCGATCGACCAAACAACCATTGATCCCCGTTCCTCGTTCCATTGCGAACGTATTACTCTGATGGTTCGACCGCGGTCGTCGCGCTGGTTTTCGAGAAAATCGCGAAAAACTCCAATAGCTCCGAAATACTTCAAAGTCCTCCGGCACCGTCCCCCGAGAAAGCCCCAAAAAAAAATCGTCCGATCGACCAAACAACCATTGATCCCCGTTCCTCGTTCCATTGCGAACGTATTACTCTGATGGTTCGACCGCGGTCGTCGCGCTGGTTTTCGAGAAAATCGCGAAAAACTCCAATAGCTCCGAAATATTTCAAAGTCCTCCGGCACCGTCCCCCGAGAAAGCCCAAAAAAAAAATCGTCCGATCGACCAAACAACCATTGATCCCCGTTCCTCGTTCCATTGCGAACGTATTACTCTGATGGTTCGACCGCGGTCGTCGCGCTGGTTTTCGAGAAAATCGCGAAAAACTCCAATAGCTCCGAAATACTTCAAAGTCCTCCGGCACCGTCCCCCGAGAAAGCCCCAAAAAAAAATCGTCCGATCGACCAAACAACCATTGATCCCCGTTCCTCGTTCCATTGCGAACGTATTACTCTGATGGTTCGACCGCGGTCGTCGCGCTGGTTTTCGAGAAAATCGCGAAAAACTCCAATAGCTCCGAAATATTTCAAAGTCCTCCGGCACCGTCCCCCGAGAAAGCCCAAAAAAAAAATCGTCCGATCGACCAAACAACCATTGATCCCCGTTCCTCGTTCCATTGCGAACGTATTACTCTGATGGTTCGACCGCGGTCGTCGCGCTGGTTTTCGAGAAAATCGCGAAAAACTCCAATAGCTCCGAAATACTTCAAAGTCCTCCGGCACCGTCCCCCGAGAAAGCCCCAAAAAAAAATCGTCCGATCGACCAAACAACCATTGATCCCCGTTCCTCGTTCCATTGCGAACGTATTACTCTGATGGTTCGACCGCGGTCGTCGCGCTGGTTTTCGAGAAAATCGCGAAAAACTCCAATAGCTCCGAAATATTTCAAAGTCCTCCGGCACCGTCCCCCGAGAAAGCCCAAAAAAAAAATCGTCCGATCGACCAAACAACCATTGATCCCCGTTCCTCGTTCCATTGCGAACGTATTACTCTGATGGTTCGACCGCGGTCGTCGCGCTGGTTTTCGAGAAAATCGCGAAAAACTCCAATAGCTCCGAAATATTTCAAAGTCCCGAGAAATTATTTTCGAATGTCGTTTTGCACCTAATATATATCGTGGTAATGTTCGCGGCGATTGTTTAAAATAATTCGTTTAGTCGGTTTACTCTTGTCTCCGACGCTCTCCGCGGCTAAGTCCCAACGTGCCGGGCGAACGGGCTGTTGTAGCGGCGGTTTACACCCATAAGCGCCCGTGCTTAAGGTACGGCGGCGCCGGCGTTCCGGCCGGCCGTTCGGTATCTATAAGGGAGAGCGACCGTCCGAGCGTCTCGGTCGGAACAGCGTTGGGCGCGTGGCTATTCTATGACCTCGGTTGAGAAGCAGTTACCGCTCCTCGAGATTCTGTCTCGACTGTTCTTTCCGTGTTGCGTTTCGGATTTCTCCACACAGCATTACCACGGGTCGGTGTCTAAGACCGAATGGCCCTTATGTGGTGAGCGTCCAAAAGTGACGTTGGTGACTCGTATGCAATTCTTTGTATGCTTGTACGACCTCATGCATTCAACTCTTTATCCACGCAGATGGACGATTTAAACTTAACAAAACGCTAAGGAAGGCTAGCGTCGGGTACATATAAAGTATCGAACTAAAAGTTCGAACTTTGAAAGAGGGAGAAAGTAGTTACAAACCCAAGAGGTGTCAGATCTCGATATGCCTGGCGCGCACATTACGTGCCAACTCGTTATGACCAGCATGGCACGATTCGCGCTTTCCCGTTTGCCCAGCATGCACTTGTCCGCGCTATTACGTACATGACCAGCGTGAATGGTACGCGCTTTGTCGATATGTCCAGCGTGTAGTGGTCCGTGCTTCTACGGTTGATGCTAGCG
>OX387716.1:95120147-95130147 GCA_947577245.1 Andrena bucephala
TGAAAAAAACCGTAACTATGCAAAAACACAATAATATATATAAATGCGAATGCATTTATATGAACAGATACCAAAAACTAAATGCGAATGCATTTGAACAGATACCAAAAACTAAATGCGAATGCATTTAAACAGATACCAAAAACGAAATGCGAATGCATTTAGCACCGCCGTGGCACGGCTTACGTGCGGAGGTCGCTACAGACGGAGAACCTGGTTTCTCACCGCGACGCTCCCGTCCGCTGCCATCGGCGAAGCGCAAAGAGCCAAGCGCGCCAGACCGCCAGACGCGAGAGAGCAGAGAGCAGCCCCCTCTTTGAGAACGGGACGATAATAATACGAACGCAATCACGAGAGCGCTCGCGCGAGGTTTCGCGGAGAGGGCCAGTCGTTAACTGGATCGGGAAAAACAAGACCCGTCGTTGCGATTGTCCTCTCCGGTAACCCGCCGCCTCGTCGATTCGCGTTCACCTCGTATCGGAGGCGTGTGCCGTTATTATATACGGCACCACCCCGTGTCTGTGCGTGTTGTCTGCGCGAGCCTGCATAGGCTCGTATCGAGAAAGGAGAGAGAGAAGAGTCACTTGCTGCGATCCAATACAGGGACGAAAACACACAAGAAGCGCCCCGAGTGTGTTGCGGTAAAGCGCGCGAGAAGACAGAGAGAGCAGAGGAACGAGCCGCCGTCGAAGCCTCGGCTTCGCGACGTCTCTCTCTCTCACTCTCGACGAGACGCTTCTTCCACTCGCATCCCGCTTCCCCTCAGTTTTGGTCGCGCTCTCCGAAAAGTCCTGTGACGGACACTCTCCTCGGAGAGGGATCCGGGTAACCTAGGGCGGCGGCTCGCACCATCCATCGCGTCGACGTGCATCCCGAGTGTCGCTCGCTTAATCGCGCGCCCCGATAGCCAAAAAAAGGGACCGGCTGTGAAGCTTCGATAGCGAAAGTCCGATTGGACCGATCGAGGCCGGCCGTGCGTCCGCTTTCGGGGAACGGCGACGATAAAGAGAGAAGAGCGTGTGTTGTAATAAGTAGAGGATGCTGCCGCGTGCGGTGGTCGGTCCCCGCCCCGAGTACGCGATTACGGTTCTCGTACCCAGCCGTGTATCTCGAAGGTTTTTAAATGAATATGTACGCTCGGCCGTCGATCGTGTCCACGGTGTTTCCGCGGTACGCTTCGACGGTGTTCCCGTCCTGGACAAAAATCACACACAGTGTCGTCAACGCTGGCGACGCCCGGACCTCCTTCGCGCGCTGGTTGGAGGCGCACGGGCCTCGGCTTCATCCGAACCGAGAACCAAAGATAATAACGAACATATTTAATAACACGATTACCCTGAACGGTGGATCACTTGGCTCGTGGGTCGATGAAGAACGCAGCTAATTGCGCGTCAACGTGTGAACTGCAGGACACATGAACATCGACATTTCGAACGCACATTGCGGTCCACGGATACAATTCCTGGACCACGCCTGGCTGAGGGTCGTTATCACATACAAAAGACTGCTTGCGTCGGTTCTGCGTATCACATCCTCGCCGTCTCGCGTTTCCGACGATGTAACGCGTTTCAGAGTCGGGTCGATGATACACGCGAGATACGCGACGTACGAGCGAAAATTGGGCCGTTCGTCGGCGTTTGCAACGGCTCGCGTGAGAATCGTGAAGCGTGTACTCTCTCCCGTGCGAGAACCAGAAAGGAGAGAAGCGAATGTGATGAATGATCGCGCGGGGACTCGCGTGCGTGCTTTCACGGCGTTGTGCGTCGTTGTTTTACAACGACCGCCCGTGTGCTGCACCGCTCCCTGGATCACACACAGCGGCCTCTCCGCTCGCACTGGTGTTGTAGAATTCGCCTTCACGTCCCGCGCGAGATCTTTTACCGTGCTACCGACGTCGCCTGAAATGAAAAATTTGTCCTGAGAAAGAGAGAGCCGAGAGAGATAGATAGAGAGAGAGAGAGAGAGAGAGAAAGAGCGCGGAGTGCGCGGCATATGTGCGCCGATCTAATATCGTCGCGTTCACGCGGCCCCAGGGATTTTAAAAAGAGGGTCGTCGTTGACAAGTGAGAGAGAGAGAACAGTCTCGATCGATACATCGAGGGCACCGACACTCGTTCTTCGGGACGCCGTGAAGATCCAAGGATGATGGTGTACATGAATGGAGGCGCTGTGCGGGATAACCACTCGTTAACAGGATCGGGTCGATGTATTTCCCCGTCGTTGCGCGTGTCCTCGCCTAGCCTCCCCTATTCGTTCCCACCCTATGGCCACGTTCCGTCGACACACAAGAGTGTTTGCGCCAAACATCCGATGAGAAGCATGATTGCTCCACGCGTCGTTTAAAACGCTTCTGTACCCCAGAATCCTCGTTGGCGCGGCTGCGCGAATTTGAACTTTGACGAACCGAAGGGCGCCGATGCCGCGAAAGGTGTGTAAGACTCTCCTTCGTAGAATGGAAGAAAATGAGTCTCCCCGATCGCCCCATGTCTTTGTCGCGTTGTTGGTCGATCGTATCCGAGACCGCGGGTCTCACCGGTCGTCCAGTCCACGGAAAAGCTTATTTTCCCACAATGTTCCCTCTGCTACGAGTCACTGCTCGAGGCGTGATGAAAGGGATAGCGCGGAATCTCAAAGCTAATAATAGCGGACGGACGTTAAAATAAAAACCGGTGGTCGTTCCGCGCGAGTCTCCTCCCGGATCGGATCGACGATGCGCGACGAAAAAGACACTTTGGCGTGGCGAAAATGGATGATAATACCTTTTCACTGAAATCGTGCGATGGCACCTCTGGATACAAGAGATCGATCACACATCGATCCGTCGTCGGGTCCGGCTACGAGCCGGGATGTGTACGGGGAAAAAGAAGATGTATGTGCGTGGCGTGATGCCGTATATGCGCGGTGCGCATGGGAAACTGCGAGCGAGCAAGGGAAGAGGAAGAATCTGGAGAAGTTTTGTGTATATCGTTCTTCTCCTTTTATTCTTCAGCCCAGCTTCTCGTACGGCCCGGCCCTGTCGTCTGTGTCAACGAACTACGCGCACACCACCCCGTACTCCCGCCGGGAGACCCGTTCGAGATGTACAATATCCAAAAGAGGGAGCACGATTTATAATATCGGAGGCACGCGCGCGCTTCTCCAAAAATATCTTCTCTCTACTTCGCGGTCTCGGCTTTTTTCTCTTGTGGAACATAATTTTTTATATATATACACATGTATAAAATAACGATTGACGACCTCAGAGTAGGCGAGATTACCCGCTGAATTTAAGCATATTACTAAGCGGAGGAAAATAAACTAACAAGGATTTCCTTAGTAGCGGCGAGCGAACAGGAATTAGCCCAGCACTGAATCCCGCGGTTCCGCCGCAGGGAATTGTAGTGTTCAGGAGGATCCGTTTATCCCGTGACGTCGCACCGCGTCCAAGTCCATCTTGAATGGGGCCACTTACCCGGAGAGGGTGCCAGGCCCGTAGCGACCGGTACGCGTTTCGGGAGGATCTCTCCATAGAGTCGGGTTGCTTGAGAGTGCAACCCTAAGTGGGTGGTAAACTCCATCTAAGGCTAAATACAACCACGAGACCGATAGCGAACAAGTACCGTGAGGGAAAGTTGAAAAGAACTTTGAAGAGAGAGTTCAAGAGTACGTGAAACCGTTCAGGGGTAAACCTGAGAAACCCAAAAGATCGAATGGGGAGATTCATCGTCGACGAGGCTGGCTCCCGTCGGTGCGCGATACTCCGGGTGGACCTTCGTGGTTCCATTAGCGAGGGTACACCACCGGCGGCGAATGTTCCGGCCACGTGGTCGTGCACTTCTCCCCTAGTAGAACGTCGCGACCCGTTGCGTGTCGGTCTACGGCCCGAGCGGTTGCCTGTTTCGTTGCTCCCAGAGCACGCGACAGACCCTCGGCCGCCCGGCCGGCTGCGCGACGGTACTCTGAGACGGTATCGGGCCGCAACCAATCCATTTTCGAATGTGTGTGCGTCAGGCCCGCCGCAAGCCCGGTCAGTTCTTACCCGGAGGCACGGACCTAGTGCCGTCCCCGGGCCTGGCCAGCTGTTAGCAGGCGGTGTCCTTGGACTGGGCCGCCAAGCTTCGAATTACCGGTCGGCGACGCTACTGCTTTGGGTACTCTCAGGACCCGTCTTGAAACACGGACCAAGGAGTCTAACATGTGCGCGAGTCATTGGGAGAAAGAAACCTAAAGGCGGAATGAAAGTGAAGGTCGACCTATGCGTCGACCGAGGGAGGATCGGCCGCGTTACGATGCGGCCTCGCACTCCCGGGGCGTCTCGTTCTCATTGCGAGAAGAGGCGCACCTAGAGCGTACACGTTGGGACCCGAAAGATGGTGAACTATGCCTGGTCAGGACGAAGTCAGGGGAAACCCTGATGGAGGTCCGTAGCGATTCTGACGTGCAAATCGATCGTCGGAACTGGGTATAGGGGCGAAAGACTAATCGAACCATCTAGTAGCTGGTTCCCTCCGAAGTTTCCCTCAGGATAGCTGGCACTCGCTCGTTCCTACGCGAACGTGTGCGAGTTTCATCTGGTAAAGCGAATGATTAGAGGCCTTGGGGCCGAAACGACCTCAACCTATTCTCAAACTTTAAATGGGTGAGATCTCTGGCTTGCTTGGATCATGAAGCCACGAGATTATATTGAATCAGAGTGCCAAGTGGGCCAATTTTGGTAAGCAGAACTGGCGCTGTGGGATGAACCAAACGCAGAGTTAAGGCGCCTAAGTCGACGCTTATGGGATACCATGAAAGGCGTTGGTTGCTTAAGACAGCAGGACGGTGGCCATGGAAGTCGGAATCCGCTAAGGAGTGTGTAACAACTCACCTGCCGAAGCAACTAGCCCTGAAAATGGATGGCGCTGAAGCGTCGCGCCTATACTCCGCCGTCAGCGGCAAGTGGGGAGGGACGTGCCACCCGCTCGCGGGTGACCGTCCTCCATGAAGCCCTGACGAGTAGGAGGGTCGCGGCGGTGTGCGCAGAAGGGTCTGGGCGTGAGCCTGCCTGGAGCCACCGTCGGTGCAGATCTTGGTGGTAGTAGCAAATACTCCAGCGAGGCCCTGGAGGACTGACGTGGAGAAGGGTTTCGTGTGAACAGCCGTTGCACACGAGTCAGTCGATCCTAAGCCCTAAGAGAAATCCTATGCAGATGTGGTGTCCTAAAACAGAGTTTTTTTTGAGACACACACCCGTTGGGCGAAAGGGAATCCGGTTCCTATTCCGGAACCCGGTAGCGGAACCGCAAACCATTCGGGCCCTCGCAAGAGTGTTCGTCGGGGTAACCCAAAATGACCTGGAGACGCCGTCGGGAGATCCGGGAAGAGTTTTCTTTTCTGTATAAGCGTTCGAGTTCCCTGGAAACCTCTAGCAGGGAGATAGGGTTTGGAACGCGAAGAGCACCGCAGTTGCGGCGGTGTCCGGATCTTCCCCTCGGACCTTGAAAATCCAGGAGAGGGCCACGTGGAGGTGTCGCGCCGGTTCGTACCCATATCCGCAGCAGGTCTCCAAGGTAAAGAGCCTCTAGTCGATAGATTAATGTAGGTAAGGGAAGTCGGCAAATTGGATCCGTAACTTCGGAATAAGGATTGGCTCTGAGGAGCGGGGCGTGTCGGGCTTGGTTGGGAAACGGGTTTGGTTGACGAGCCGGGCCTGGGTGAGGTGAACGGTCGGGATTTCGGTCTCGCATCCGGGATCCGAGCTCGGTCCCGTGCCATCGCCTCCCGCGGATCTTCCTTGCTGCGAGGCTTCCGTGTCGGTTTCACCGTCGTGGTCGTCCTCTTCGGCCGCCATTCAACGCTCAGCTCAGAACTGGCACGGACTAGGGGAATCCGACTGTCTAATTAAAACAAAGCATTGCGATGGCCCCCGAGGGTGTTGACGCAATGTGATTTCTGCCCAGTGCTCTGAATGTCAACGTGAAGAAATTCAAAAAAGCGCGGGTAAACGGCGGGAGTAACTATGACTCTCTTAAGGTAGCCAAATGCCTCGTCATCTAATTAGTGACGCGCATGAATGGATTAACGAGATTCCCTCTGTCCCTATCTACTAGTTCCTACCTGACCGCCGAAGGGGACGGACGTGTTTCGCACCGCTCCGCCGCTACCTGAGTCGTGACCGTGGGAAGTGACGCGACCGTGGATTTACAGAGGACTTCAAGCATTTATGCATAGAGCCCGTGGAGTTTCGCGAGTCAAATCACGTGCTAGGAGTGTTCCCTTCGTGTCTGTGATTACTGTGTGCCGATCGTAACGGGAATTTTTCAGAAACTTTTCAAGATCTGCGATTTTCGTGTCCGTGGGTCGGCCGTGCGGGTTTTCGCTTAATATCTTTGCTTCCGAGCGAGATACACGCGTGTGCTCGCGGCAGTGAGCTCGGGACGTTGAGACGAACACGACGAGCTATTCGCCAGTTAATTTGGACGAAAATTGCGCTAGTTAGGATAGACTTAGTTATCCGAACCTTCACCGACGCCGACGCGCCGCCATCTTGGGGCGACCCAAGCGTCATTGGCCGCGTCAGCGCTGAGGTCGGACGAGAGCATTCTGTTCTGTAGTCTGCTTTGGACTTGTATAAGCAATTATAAGAGTGCAAGGACTGAGTGAATGCTGCGAGGCAGTGTGACGGGAATATTATTATTGTAAATCCCAGAGAGAAAGTGGGCTTTGACGGGTGTCTCCACTTCTGTGTGACATATCTGCGAACGCCCAGCGTAGATTATTATAACGAATTATATGACGCCGAGAGCGACCAAATCGAGCCAGAAATAAAAGAGATACGGTATTTTCTGTTCTAGGGAATAGCATCCAGGGTGTCGGCGCCGAGCGGTGGGAAACCCAAGCGGGTGACGTCACCGCGGCCATCTTGGGCCATCGGTCGGTCACGTACGCCGCCCGGGTAGCGAGCGACGTAGCAAGGGTGGAAAGCGCCCCACCACACGCATCGAGGACAGGAGTGGGGGAACCCACTCCAGTATGGCACCGAGCGTGACGCTCAAAGCGGAGGGGGCCAAGGCGCGGCTCAAGGCAGTGACCGGGATTCCGGTGTCGACAAAGGAGACCCCCGTCGGTACCAAGACGGCAAAGAGGAAGGCGAGCACAACGCCCGAGAAGACAACGGGACAAATCCAGGAGGAGAAGAAGATGCGGAAGACGACTGAGGACAGGAAAGCAGAGTCAGCACTAGCACCACAACCACCAGCGAAGGAGGGAAGGACGACAGGAGCGGTACCACCACCAGCA
Organism: Andrena bucephala; assembly: GCA_947577245.1. Classification (NCBI taxonomy): domain Eukaryota; kingdom Metazoa; phylum Arthropoda; class Insecta; order Hymenoptera; family Andrenidae; genus Andrena; species Andrena bucephala. The sequence goes on from OX387716.1 coordinate 95,127,405, forward strand.
ACGAAGGAGAGGACTCTCGCCTCCACCAAGGAGGCGGCCAGCGGAATCGAGGACAGGATCTTTGCGTACTGCACGGATCCTGCCAAAAAGATTAACAAGGAGCAGGCAACTGTCATCTTGCGCTGCTTCAAGGAGATGAGGGGTCTAGTCCAGGACACCCTTCTTAGGAACAGTTTCCTGGAGGGGAAGCTGGAGCAGGCGAACGCCCAGGCAAGGAAGTCGGAGGAGGCCTTGAGCGGGGCCGTCCAGAAGTCCCTCCAGGCGACGAGGTCCCTCGAAAAGGTGGTGAAGAAGGCGGAGACCCCAGCGACCTTGTCCTACGCGGACAGGGTAAGGATGAATACGGCGAAGGTTTCGCCGTCGGCAGTCGGGCCGCCCAGGAACGTTGTCATGATTTTCCCGGACGGAGAGGAGGGGAAAATTAAGACGAGCGAGGAGGCGCGCGAAGCAGTCTTCACCCTGGTGAACCCTCGAAAGAGGGGGATGCAGGTGAAGGCGGTTAAGCCAATCCGCGGCAATGGTATTGCCGTGGAGACAACAACACCGGAGGCACTGAAAGAGTTTGTGGATAATCCCAAGCTCAAGGACGCTGGACTGCAGACCAGGACACCGACGGTCAAAAACCCGAGGATGATCATTTTCGACGTCCCGAGGGAGATGTCTGAAAATGACATCCTAAAAAGCATGCGTAAACAAAACGCGAAAGCAACGGAAGGTATGGAGAATGACGGGGACTTTTCTTTATGTTTCAGGACAGGAAGAAAGGACAGCGACGAGACCAACTGGGTGGCCGAAGTTTCGCCGAAGCTGCGAGAGAAGCTGCTCGAGGCGAACAAAGTTTTCCTCGGGTGGAACGCGTGCAAGGTGCGCGATTTTCTCGCGGTCAGCCGGTGCTTCAAGTGCCAAGGATTCGGGCACATCGCCAAACACTGCCGACACAAGGAGGAGGTCTGCAGCCACTGCACAGAGGAGGGGCACGGGGCGAAAACGTGCCCCAAGAAGACACAGTCCGCGGTCTGCGTTAACTGCAGGCGCTTCGGACTCAAAGGGGATCACGCAGCATCCAGCAAGGAGTGCCCCGCGCACAGGAAGGCTCTCGAGAAGTCGGTAAACAGGACGGTTTACCATTGCTAAGGGCGACTATACGGCTGGACGAGGAATCAAGATCCTGCAGCACAACATGCAGCGATCGAGATTAGTGCCACACGAGGTCCGGTCTGAGATGGAGAAATTAGACGCTGACATCCTCCTGATGCAGGAGCCATACAGCATTAATGGACACATACCAGGGTTCGGCAACGGTGCGAGGGTGATATCGCGCGGTAACGTGGGACAACCGCCATGGGCGGCGATCTGCGTCCGCAACCGAGGATTCACTGTACTGGAAATCTCGGATCTGTGCACGACGCACTGCGTCTGTGTCCAGATCTCGATTGACGGCGCGGAAATATACGTGGTGAGCCAATACTTCCCACCATCGGTGGATATTGGAGTTGGACTGGCGCATTTGGACAGGGTCGTGACGAGACTCAAGGGGCGAATACTGGTTATTGGGGCGGACGCGAATGCAAAATCGCACCTCTGGCACAGTGGGAGGACCGACGGTCGCGGCGAGGAGCTGGAACAGCTAATCGCGCGTCACGATCTGCTAGTCCTGAATGAGCCGGGACAACCCACCACGTTTCAGAGTACTCGGGGATCATCGAACATCGACGTTACGCTGGGGAGCTGGGAAGCGATACCGCTCGTGAGTACCTGGAAGGTGCACGAGAGCGGTTCCTCCAGCGACCACAGAATCATCGAAACCAGACTGGAACTTGAAAACGGGGGCACTAGAAGGCCGTTCCAGAAACCACGGTATAACACCAGGAATGCCAAATGGGACAAGTTTCAACGAGTCCTAATACATGAGAAGCACTCTCTCTCCGAGGCTCAAATTCTTTGCGCCGAGGACGTTGAGAGTGTGGCCGCACACATCGAACGAGTATTGACCAGCGCCTGTGACGCTGCAATACCATTAAAGAAATGGCATAACCGGTCCAAACCGTGGTGGACGGGCGAACTTACAGAACGTAAGAGAGCGTCCCATCGAGCGCGGCGGAAATTTCAGATGGCCAAGGACACCACTACAAGGGAAATCTACAAAGAAGAATGGAAGACGCTCAGGAGAGCGTACAAGAAGAGGGTGGCAAACGTGAAGAACAGCACGTGGCGCCAGTTTGTCACCAAAAAGGGGAACGACGAGCCGTGGGGCGTCGCAACCAAAGCGGCGCTCGGGAAACTAAGAAGCGAGGAGGCCGTTTCATCTTTGGAGCTCGCCGACGGACAACAGACGGCGTCTTGGAGATCCACCGCTGAGGCGTTGCTGAGGGCCCTCGTCCCAGATGACGAGGCGCGCGATGAAACGCCGGAGCAAAGGTGGATCCGTCGCGAAACCGCTGTTCGACCGGACACAGAGGCCGCGCCACCGTTCCTGGAGGAGGAACTTGGGGCAGCGGTATCGAGACTCAGGAGAGGCAAATGCCCGGGTCCAGACAGGGTCGAAGTCGAGGTAATCCAGCGGTCCTGGGGATGCCTCCGGGAGGAGCTCCTCAAACTCTGCAACGGCTGCCTCGACTTGGGAGTATTTCCGACCCGCTGGAAGCTAGGGAATATTATTGCGATCCCCAAGGGACCGGATCGAGATCGCAGCAGCCCGAAGTCGTATCGTCCAATCTGCCTGCTGTCAATGGTGGGGAAGTTG
>OX387716.1:95135147-95137647 GCA_947577245.1 Andrena bucephala
ATATTTCGGCGCCGAAGCAATGCGCCGCTGGCACTTTGCATATTTCGGCGCCGAAGCAATGCGCCGCTGGCACTTTTTGCATATTTCGGCGCCGAAGCAATACGCCGCTGGCACTGTGCATATTTCGGCGCCGAAGCAATGCGCCGCTGGCACTTTGCATATTTCGGCGCCGAAGCAATACGCGCTGGTTTTCGAGAAAATCGCGAAAAACTCCAATAGCTCCGAAATACTTCAAAGTCCTCCGGCACCGTCCCCCGAGAAAGCCCCAAAAAAAAATCGTCCGATCGACCAAACAACCATTGATCCCCGTTCCTCGTTCCATTGCGAACGTATTACTCTGATGGTTCGACCGCGGTCGTCGCGCTGGTTTTCGAGAAAATCGCGAAAAACTCCAATAGCTCCGAAATATTTCAAAGTCCTCCGGCACCGTCCCCCGAGAAAGCCCCAAAAAAAAATCGTCCGATCGACCAAACAACCATTGATCCCCGTTCCTCGTTCCATTGCGAACGTATTACTCTGATGGTTCGACCGCGGTCGTCGCGCTGGTTTTCGAGAAAATCGCGAAAAACTCCAATAGCTCCGAAATATTTCAAAGTCCTCCGGCACCGTCCCCCGAGAAAGCCCCAAAAAAAAATCGTCCGATCGACCAAACAACCATTGATCCCCGTTCCTCGTTCCATTGCGAACGTATTACTCTGATGGTTCGACCGCGGTCGTCGCGCTGGTTTTCGAGAAAATCGCGAAAAACTCCAATAGCTCCGAAATATTTCAAAGTCCTCCGGCACCGTCCCCCGAGAAAGCCCAAAAAAAAAATCGTCCGATCGACCAAACAACCATTGATCCCCGTTCCTCGTTCCATTGCGAACGTATTACTCTGATGGTTCGACCGCGGTCGTCGCGCTGGTTTTCGAGAAAATCGCGAAAAACTCCAATAGCTCCGAAATACTTCAAAGTCCTCCGGCACCGTCCCCCGAGAAAGCCCCAAAAAAAAATCGTCCGATCGACCAAACAACCATTGATCCCCGTTCCTCGTTCCATTGCGAACGTATTACTCTGATGGTTCGACCGCGGTCGTCGCGCTGGTTTTCGAGAAAATCGCGAAAAACTCCAATAGCTCCGAAATATTTCAAAGTCCTCCGGCACCGTCCCCCGAGAAAGCCCCAAAAAAAAATCGTCCGATCGACCAAACAACCATTGATCCCCGTTCCTCGTTCCATTGCGAACGTATTACTCTGATGGTTCGACCGCGGTCGTCGCGCTGGTTTTCGAGAAAATCGCGAAAAACTCCAATAGCTCCGAAATATTTCAAAGTCCTCCGGCACCGTCCCCCGAGAAAGCCCCAAAAAAAAATCGTCCGATCGACCAAACAACCATTGATCCCCGTTCCTCGTTCCATTGCGAACGTATTACTCTGATGGTTCGACCGCGGTCGTCGCGCTGGTTTTCGAGAAAATCGCGAAAAACTCCAATAGCTCCGAAATATTTCAAAGTCCTCCGGCACCGTCCCCCGAGAAAGCCCCAAAAAAAAATCGTCCGATCGACCAAACAACCATTGATCCCCGTTCCTCGTTCCATTGCGAACGTATTACTCTGATGGTTCGACCGCGGTCGTCGCGCTGGTTTTCGAGAAAATCGCGAAAAACTCCAATAGCTCCGAAATATTTCAAAGTCCTCCGGCACCGTCCCCCGAGAAAGCCCAAAAAAAAAATCGTCCGATCGACCAAACAACCATTGATCCCCGTTCCTCGTTCCATTGCGAACGTATTACTCTGATGGTTCGACCGCGGTCGTCGCGCTGGTTTTCGAGAAAATCGCGAAAAACTCCAATAGCTCCGAAATACTTCAAAGTCCTCCGGCACCGTCCCCCGAGAAAGCCCCAAAAAAAAATCGTCCGATCGACCAAACAACCATTGATCCCCGTTCCTCGTTCCATTGCGAACGTATTACTCTGATGGTTCGACCGCGGTCGTCGCGCTGGTTTTCGAGAAAATCGCGAAAAACTCCAATAGCTCCGAAATATTTCAAAGTCCTCCGGCACCGTCCCCCGAGAAAGCCCCAAAAAAAAATCGTCCGATCGACCAAACAACCATTGATCCCCGTTCCTCGTTCCATTGCGAACGTATTACTCTGATGGTTCGACCGCGGTCGTCGCGCTGGTTTTCGAGAAAATCGCGAAAAACTCCAATAGCTCCGAAATATTTCAAAGTCCTCCGGCACCGTCCCCCGAGAAAGCCCCAAAAAAAAATCGTCCGATCGACCAAACAACCATTGATCCCCGTTCCTCGTTCCATTGCGAACGTATTACTCTGATGGTTCGACCGCGGTCGTCGCGCTGGTTTTCGAGAAAATCGCGAAAAACTCCAATAGCTCCGAAATATTTCAAAGTCCTCCGGCACCGTCCCCCGAGAAAGCCCAAAAAAAAAATCGTCCGATCGACCAAACAACCATTGATCCCCGTTCCTCGTTCCATTGCGAACGTATTACTCTGATGGTTCGACCG
>OX387716.1:95142647-95157647 GCA_947577245.1 Andrena bucephala
CATTGCGGTCCACGGATACAATTCCTGGACCACGCCTGGCTGAGGGTCGTTATCACATACAAAAGACTGCTTGCGTCGGTTCTGCGTATCACATCCTCGCCGTCTCGCGTTTCCGACGATGTAACGCGTTTCAGAGTCGGGTCGATGATACACGCGAGATACGCGACGTACGAGCGAAAATTGGGCCGTTCGTCGGCGTTTGCAACGGCTCGCGTGAGAATCGTGAAGCGTGTACTCTCTCCCGTGCGAGAACCAGAAAGGAGAGAAGCGAATGTGATGAATGATCGCGCGGGGACTCGCGTGCGTGCTTTCACGGCGTTGTGCGTCGTTGTTTTACAACGACCGCCCGTGTGCTGCACCGCTCCCTGGATCACACACAGCGGCCTCTCCGCTCGCACTGGTGTTGTAGAATTCGCCTTCACGTCCCGCGCGAGATCTTTTACCGTGCTACCGACGTCGCCTGAAATGAAAAATTTGTCCTGAGAAAGAGAGAGCCGAGAGAGATAGATAGATAGAGAGAGAGAGAGAGAGAGAGAGAGAAAGAGCGCGGAGTGCGCGGCATATGTGCGCCGATCTAATATCGTCGCGTTCACGCGGCCCCAGGGATTTTAAAAAGAGGGTCGTCGTTGACAAGTGAGAGAGAGAGAACAGTCTCGATCGATACATCGAGGGCACCGACACTCGTTCTTCGGGACGCCGTGAAGATCCAAGGATGATGGTGTACATGAATGGAGGCGCTGTGCGGGATAACCACTCGTTAACAGGATCGGGTCGATGTATTTCCCCGTCGTTGCGCGTGTCCTCGCCTAGCCTCCCCTATTCGTTCCCACCCTATGGCCACGTTCCGTCGACACACAAGAGTGTTTGCGCCAAACATCCGATGAGAAGCATGATTGCTCCACGCGTCGTTTAAAACGCTTCTGTACCCCAGAATCCTCGTTGGCGCGGCTGCGCGAATTTGAACTTTGACGAACCGAAGGGCGCCGATGCCGCGAAAGGTGTGTAAGACTCTCCTTCGTAGAATGGAAGAAAATGAGTCTCCCCGATCGCCCCATGTCTTTGTCGCGTTGTTGGTCGATCGTATCCGAGACCGCGGGTCTCACCGGTCGTCCAGTCCACGGAAAAGCTTATTTTCCCACAATGTTCCCTCTGCTACGAGTCACTGCTCGAGGCGTGATGAAAGGGATAGCGCGGAATCTCAAAGCTAATAATAGCGGACGGACGTTAAAATAAAAACCGGTGGTCGTTCCGCGCGAGTCTCCTCCCGGATCGGATCGACGATGCGCGACGAAAAAGACACTTTGGCGTGGCGAAAATGGATGATAATACCTTTTCACTGAAATCGTGCGATGGCACCTCTGGATACAAGAGATCGATCACACATCGATCCGTCGTCGGGTCCGGCTACGAGCCGGGATGTGTACGGGGAAAAAGAAGATGTATGTGCGTGGCGTGATGCCGTATATGCGCGGTGCGCATGGGAAACTGCGAGCGAGCAAGGGAAGAGGAAGAATCTGGAGAAGTTTTGTGTATATCGTTCTTCTCCTTTTATTCTTCAGCCCAGCTTCTCGTACGGCCCGGCCCTGTCGTCTGTGTCAACGAACTACGCGCACACCACCCCGTACTCCCGCCGGGAGACCCGTTCGAGATGTACAATATCCAAAAGAGGGAGCACGATTTATAATATCGGAGGCACGCGCGCGCTTCTCCAAAAATATCTTCTCTCTACTTCGCGGTCTCGGCTTTTTTCTCTTGTGGAACATAATTTTTTATATATATACACATGTATAAAATAACGATTGACGACCTCAGAGTAGGCGAGATTACCCGCTGAATTTAAGCATATTACTAAGCGGAGGAAAATAAACTAACAAGGATTTCCTTAGTAGCGGCGAGCGAACAGGAATTAGCCCAGCACTGAATCCCGCGGTTCCGCCGCAGGGAATTGTAGTGTTCAGGAGGATCCGTTTATCCCGTGACGTCGCACCGCGTCCAAGTCCATCTTGAATGGGGCCACTTACCCGGAGAGGGTGCCAGGCCCGTAGCGACCGGTACGCGTTTCGGGAGGATCTCTCCATAGAGTCGGGTTGCTTGAGAGTGCAACCCTAAGTGGGTGGTAAACTCCATCTAAGGCTAAATACAACCACGAGACCGATAGCGAACAAGTACCGTGAGGGAAAGTTGAAAAGAACTTTGAAGAGAGAGTTCAAGAGTACGTGAAACCGTTCAGGGGTAAACCTGAGAAACCCAAAAGATCGAATGGGGAGATTCATCGTCGACGAGGCTGGCTCCCGTCGGTGCGCGATACTCCGGGTGGACCTTCGTGGTTCCATTAGCGAGGGTACACCACCGGCGGCGAATGTTCCGGCCACGTGGTCGTGCACTTCTCCCCTAGTAGAACGTCGCGACCCGTTGCGTGTCGGTCTACGGCCCGAGCGGTTGCCTGTTTCGTTGCTCCCAGAGCACGCGACAGACCCTCGGCCGCCCGGCCGGCTGCGCGACGGTACTCTGAGACGGTATCGGGCCGCAACCAATCCATTTTCGAATGTGTGTGCGTCAGGCCCGCCGCAAGCCCGGTCAGTTCTTACCCGGAGGCACGGACCTAGTGCCGTCCCCGGGCCTGGCCAGCTGTTAGCAGGCGGTGTCCTTGGACTGGGCCGCCAAGCTTCGAATTACCGGTCGGCGACGCTACTGCTTTGGGTACTCTCAGGACCCGTCTTGAAACACGGACCAAGGAGTCTAACATGTGCGCGAGTCATTGGGAGAAAGAAACCTAAAGGCGGAATGAAAGTGAAGGTCGACCTATGCGTCGACCGAGGGAGGATCGGCCGCGTTACGATGCGGCCTCGCACTCCCGGGGCGTCTCGTTCTCATTGCGAGAAGAGGCGCACCTAGAGCGTACACGTTGGGACCCGAAAGATGGTGAACTATGCCTGGTCAGGACGAAGTCAGGGGAAACCCTGATGGAGGTCCGTAGCGATTCTGACGTGCAAATCGATCGTCGGAACTGGGTATAGGGGCGAAAGACTAATCGAACCATCTAGTAGCTGGTTCCCTCCGAAGTTTCCCTCAGGATAGCTGGCACTCGCTCGTTCCTACGCGAACGTGTGCGAGTTTCATCTGGTAAAGCGAATGATTAGAGGCCTTGGGGCCGAAACGACCTCAACCTATTCTCAAACTTTAAATGGGTGAGATCTCTGGCTTGCTTGGATCATGAAGCCACGAGATTATATTGAATCAGAGTGCCAAGTGGGCCAATTTTGGTAAGCAGAACTGGCGCTGTGGGATGAACCAAACGCAGAGTTAAGGCGCCTAAGTCGACGCTTATGGGATACCATGAAAGGCGTTGGTTGCTTAAGACAGCAGGACGGTGGCCATGGAAGTCGGAATCCGCTAAGGAGTGTGTAACAACTCACCTGCCGAAGCAACTAGCCCTGAAAATGGATGGCGCTGAAGCGTCGCGCCTATACTCCGCCGTCAGCGGCAAGTGGGGAGGGACGTGCCACCCGCTCGCGGGTGACCGTCCTCCATGAAGCCCTGACGAGTAGGAGGGTCGCGGCGGTGTGCGCAGAAGGGTCTGGGCGTGAGCCTGCCTGGAGCCACCGTCGGTGCAGATCTTGGTGGTAGTAGCAAATACTCCAGCGAGGCCCTGGAGGACTGACGTGGAGAAGGGTTTCGTGTGAACAGCCGTTGCACACGAGTCAGTCGATCCTAAGCCCTAAGAGAAATCCTATGCAGATGTGGTGTCCTAAAACAGAGTTTTTTTTGAGACACACACCCGTTGGGCGAAAGGGAATCCGGTTCCTATTCCGGAACCCGGTAGCGGAACCGCAAACCATTCGGGCCCTCGCAAGAGTGTTCGTCGGGGTAACCCAAAATGACCTGGAGACGCCGTCGGGAGATCCGGGAAGAGTTTTCTTTTCTGTATAAGCGTTCGAGTTCCCTGGAAACCTCTAGCAGGGAGATAGGGTTTGGAACGCGAAGAGCACCGCAGTTGCGGCGGTGTCCGGATCTTCCCCTCGGACCTTGAAAATCCAGGAGAGGGCCACGTGGAGGTGTCGCGCCGGTTCGTACCCATATCCGCAGCAGGTCTCCAAGGTAAAGAGCCTCTAGTCGATAGATTAATGTAGGTAAGGGAAGTCGGCAAATTGGATCCGTAACTTCGGAATAAGGATTGGCTCTGAGGAGCGGGGCGTGTCGGGCTTGGTTGGGAAACGGGTTTGGTTGACGAGCCGGGCCTGGGTGAGGTGAACGGTCGGGATTTCGGTCTCGCATCCGGGATCCGAGCTCGGTCCCGTGCCATCGCCTCCCGCGGATCTTCCTTGCTGCGAGGCTTCCGTGTCGGTTTCACCGTCGTGGTCGTCCTCTTCGGCCGCCATTCAACGCTCAGCTCAGAACTGGCACGGACTAGGGGAATCCGACTGTCTAATTAAAACAAAGCATTGCGATGGCCCCCGAGGGTGTTGACGCAATGTGATTTCTGCCCAGTGCTCTGAATGTCAACGTGAAGAAATTCAAAAAAGCGCGGGTAAACGGCGGGAGTAACTATGACTCTCTTAAGGTAGCCAAATGCCTCGTCATCTAATTAGTGACGCGCATGAATGGATTAACGAGATTCCCTCTGTCCCTATCTACTCCCTCAGGGGCTGCGGCATGCCGTAGAGGCATGCTGACAGTACGGGGAGTGGCGACCCCGAGGGCCCGAGCTACCGTAAACCCCCGGCGTCGCGACGACCCATCGAGACTTGTCTCGGTGGTATGTGGCGCGGGGGGAACGGGGGCCTTGCCTTAACCGGCTGGGCCGCGAGGAGAAAAACCTCTCTAAAAAATCCCTAAGCCCCAAGCTATGGTGCGTGGCGAGGGGGCTCGCGTCTGACTTGCGCAGACGTGTGGCCGGTGGGTGCACCGGCCGCTAGCGGCCAAGGTCGGGATACCTGGCGCCCTCCCGACCTTAAGGACGTGCATATTTATATGCACGTTCGCAGCTTTACCCCCTCATAGGTGGCTCTGAAGGGGGTGGACCTTAAATCCACCACACTCGTGGGATTAATATGGGAGATTCAAATAAAAATAAACAAACAAAACAAAATATACAAAAAACACAAAAAAAAACAAAAAGTAATAATGGTAATAATGCAGGAACAGGTGATGACAAAATGGAAGTAGATAACGATAAAATAGGCACTGCAAGTGGACTAAGTAGAACTAGTTCTCTCTCGTCGGTTTCGTCTGCGTCGGTGATGCGAAGTAGGCCCGGGCCGCGATCTAAATCATTGAAAAGAAAAAAGTCTTCAGACGAATACGAAGATGAGGTAGTTGAAGAAGTAAGCGGAACCTCGCTTGAGGAGGTCAGAATGGAGAGGGTCCGGCTGGAGGGGTTCCTTTTTGATGAGACAAATAAAGTATCAAGGACTGCAATTAAATTTATTTTAGAAAAATGGTCACTATTAGAATCAAAATTACAAAAAGAAATACTAGAAAATGAGAAGCTGAAGGCTACTTACCAGGCCGTGGCCCCACCGATGTTGAGTTCTTATGCCAGTGCGGCGTCTCGTGCTGCCCGCCCCGCCTGCCCTGGGTCGGTGCCTGTAATAGAAAAGCAAAAAATACATAAAGAAACGTTTGAAGTTTTGCTTATTAAACCGGTGTTAGAAAATGATAATAGAAATAATGAAGAATTGAAAACAGATATTTTTAACAAATTAAAAAACATAAGGAGCAAACTAAAAGTTAAATATATCAGGCAAATGAAGAAGAAAGGAATTGTAATGGAAGTTAAGGACAAGGAAGATGTGGAAATGATAGCGAAGAGTGGATTAGAAAACGTAGGTCTAAAAATCGAAAAACCGAAGAAACTGGACCCGTCGATAATTATCTATGACGTTGAAAAAGAACATAAGCCTGAAGAACTAAAAGAAGACTTTATTAACAAAAACTTTGAGGCTAGCGGATATGATCTACAGGAGTTAAAGGACAGCTTAATTTTTCGACATAGCTTTAAAACCAAAGAGAACAAGGTTAACTGGATTGTGCAAATTCCAAGTAAATTTTATGGAAATGTGGTAGATCGAGGAAGAATTTTCATGCTATGGAGAGTATACCGAGTTAAGGAATACTTGAACATTACGAGATGTTTTAAATGCCATGGCTATGGACACATAGCCAAGGTATGTAGTGTGCCGGATCAGCTGTGTGACACGTGCGGATCAAAAGACCATTTACGTGAGAAATGTGATAGAAAGGAGCATCCTCAGTGCGTAAATTGTCAGAGGATGAAAAGAAAGGATGTAGGACACCCAGTACGGAGTAAAGACTGCCCGGAGTACATAAGGAACTTGGAAATATATAAAAATAAAATACAATGGAACTAAAGGTTGGACAAATAAATGCACAACGTTCCACTGCTGCAGCCGCTAACTTAGAACTGATAATGAAAGAGAATGAAATTGACATTCTTTGTCTCCAGGAACCATACAGCTATAAGAGTACAGTTAGGGGCTATACGTCCCCTGAATTACGGATAATACATACATATGGAGAATACCCTTGGGTAGCAGCAGTGGTGAGGGAAGAAAAGATGGAAATACTAACGATCCCATGCGAAATGAATGAACATATTATGTGTTTCCATGTTCGGGCAGAAGAGCTTGAGTTCTATGTAATAAATGTGTATTGTCAATTTTCGAGACCTCTAGAACCATTTCTAAAGCAATTAGAAGAAATAATGAGAAGTCTTAAAAACAGTAAGATTATAATAACGATGGATGCAAATTCTAAGTCGGAAATGTGGTTTTCAGAGGAAACAGATGAACGAGGCAAATTATTGGAGGAATTTATAATGGCGAATAATCTCCAAGTGGTGAATGAACCAAATAACTCGCCAACATTTTCATCTTTAAACGGTGAATCGAACATAGACATAACTTTAATGAATCATAACATGGTGTTAAATCAGCATAGCTGGAAAGTGGATACAATTTGCACCACTAGCGATCATAATCTTATAACGTTTAATGTCAAAGGCTCGATAAGTCGTGACAGAACCTGGAGTACCGAGGTAGGATACAACCATGCGAAGGCCGACTGGAGTAAATTTAATCAAATTGTGAATTGTGAGTTTAATGAAAGGGTTTTAGAACAACTAGCAAAAGAACCTCCTGATAAAGCAGCACATAAATTTAATAAGGTATTAAACAAATGTTGCGAATTCTCAATCCCTAAAAGGAAAAGGGCCGATCGGGCTATGCCCTGGTGGAATGAGGAATTAAGCACCCTAAGAAAGAAATCCATGGCAGCAAAGAAGCAACTTTGCAGAGCAAGAAGATTAGATTTTGATGATGTAATAGAAGAATATACCCAAACATACAGAACAGCTAGGAACGCATACGTAACTGCTATAAGACACAACAAACGACAAACATGGCAGAACTTCGTCACAATTGAAGGGAACAGAGACCCTTGGAGCATCGTGTACAAGATTGTGAGAAATAAAATAAAAAAAACGGAGTTTATGAGCTCGTTAATGCTTCCCTCGGGAGACATCACGACAAATTGGGCGGACACTATGAACGCCTTAATGGATAAGTGCGTACCGCAAGAAAATATAGGAAACGAATCAAGGGAACAAATAGAGTTGAGATTAGGAAACAATACATATAGAAACAGCAATATAGAACCTGATATAGAGATAGATGAGATAGAGGCGGCTATGAAAAAGTGTAAGACTCGGAAAGCACCAGGATTCGATAATTTTACTATTGAAATCCTGGTAAGGCTATGGCGGTGTAATAAAAATATATTGTACAACTTATACAATAACTGTCTAAGAAATTCGGTATTTCCAAGAGGTTGGAAGGTATCGAAACTGAAAATAATATTAAAGGACAAGACAAAAGATAAGAAACTTTTAAATTCATACCGTCCGATTGCTCTCCTATCCGTAGTAGGTAAACTATTCGAAAGGATAATAGTTAACAAAATTCAAACGCAGTATAACGAAATGGGGCTTGAAAGTGAAAAGCAATTTGGATTTAGGGAAAAGAAATCTACGGAGGATGCGCTTAATAACTTAAAGTACGGAATAGTAAATGCTGAAAAGAAATACACTGTAGTACTTTTCGTAGATATTGAGGGCGCTTTTGATAATCTATGGTGGCCAGCAATCATAGCAAGGATAATAAAAGCTGAGTGTAGTACTAGTCTCATCAAGATTATTAATAGTTATTTTAAACGACGGAAAATGACAGTAGTGTCAAAATTTGAAAGAATTACACGAGCGATGCAGAAAGGGTGCCCGCAGGGCTCCATCATCGGGCCCATGGCTTGGGGCTGGTGCATGGACTCTCTTCTCAAACAGATCGAAACTGAAATCTCTGAACAGGAAGTTGAAGCGACTGCATATGCAGATGATTTAGCAATGGTAATAAAAGGAAATTCCAGAAAAGAAATAGAGAATAATGCGAGAAAAGCTTTAGACATATTAAACAATTGGTGTACATTGCACAAACTCAAAGTATCATCATCTAAGACGACAGCAATGATTATGAAAGGTAAATTAGATAGAGAAAGGTTACCTATTATGAAAATTAACAATGAAAATGTCAAGTATGGTACACAAGTAAAATACCTAGGGATGATACTAGATGAAAAAATGACTTTCGTTCAACACGCAAAGTACTTGAGAAACAAAATAATAAATTTAGTCATGTCTATTAGAAGAGTCGCAAAGGAAAGCTGGGGACTCAATTCATACATAGTAAATATTATATATAAAGCGGTGGTTATCCCAATCATAAAGTATGGTTCATCTATGTGGTACGATAGCGTACAAAAAGCGCACGTAATAAGAAGCCTCCTAGCAACGCAAAGAGCGATATTGTTAGTTTTAACAAAAGCTTGTAGAACAACTGCTACAGTAGCTATGCAAGTAATAGCTGGAACAACACCCCTAGACTTGGTGATTATAGAGCAGGGATTGATAAACAGGATACGAAAGAATAGAACAACAACATGGAAGAGCTACGTCTATCGGGAGAGGGAAATAGCGAAAGGTACAGAAATTCGGATTGTAGAAGAGGAAACAGAAAAGATAAAAGATTTGGTGCAAAGAGAATGGCAATGCAGATGGGATACGGAGAGTCGAGGTAGAACCACATATAGATTTATAAAGAAAGTTAACTTTACCAACGAAAATAGATGGTTCAAACCAGGACGACTGAGTGTCTATATGATAACAGGGTATGGTCCAATAAACGGCACGCTACAAAGAAGAGGTTGCACTGAAGAAAGTAACTGTCCGCTATGTCAAGAAGAGGAGGAAAATATAGACCACATGCTTTATGATTGCGAAAAATATGAAGAACATAGATACGACACGTTAAGCGAAAGAAGAGGAAATGAAGAAAGCCTGATAGAGACAAAAGAAGAATTCGAGAAATTCTCAAAATGTACAAAATTAATATTCGAAACCAGAAAGACTTATCTTACCGAATTAGAAAGTAGAAGGTCCGCCTCCCCGGGGCAGGGACGGGAACGGCGGGATGAGATCCCGACGGCTGAGAGACCAGAATAAATCTGAAAAAAAAAAGGAGAAAGAAAAAAGGAGAAAAAAAAAAATTTGAAAAACGAAACTTTGTATATCTTCATTTTTTTTTTTACCCAATGGGTTTTTTTTTTATTGTATTGTTATTAGACGTCAAACCTAAACCTGCGATATTTCTATACAAAATTGAAAGGAAACCAATTTAGACCTATATAAGAAAATTTAACAAACTTTGAAAATAAGAAGAAATAGTAAATACCACATTAGAAAATAATGAAGAAATAAAATTTTAAGCAAAGCAAAAAGGTGGCAATGAGCGGTCGCTCGAGCCACAATCGCATGGTGAATTAAATGAAAAAAAAAAAAAAAAAAAAATGTCCCTATCTACTGGACTTGCCAAGATGGCCGCCGTGAGTACAGACGCGTCGCGAGTCGCTCCGCAGAATACTTATAGTTCAGTGGTTTATTCTTGTCAGAAATTTGAACGGAATAGCAGAAAGTGAAACGCAAGTGACAGCGATCATTCTGTGACAATAAGCAGTGTTTTCCATTCAGTGAAACGGAAACCCCAGATGAAAACAGCGAGTGTGCCCAGCTAACCTTATTTCGGCCGCTTCGCAACGCCACCGTCGCGCGGGGGCTGGCGCCACCAGCGCTACCGCGGGCGATTCAAAAGTTCGGAAGTGGAAATAGCGCGACAAGTGCCAGAGTGCACATGTTTACATATATTGCAACGCATACAGACGTTTTAATTGGCCTTTCCCTGGCGTAAGCAATTAAGACGCGGGGAGCTAGTGAAGTGCCAGTGCAAAGACCAAAAACTTTAAAAAAATTAAAAAAAAAATATAAAAAAACTTTAGAAATAAAATCAGTGGAAGCAATACGCCGCGGGCGTCTTGTAACTTTCTCCTGCGGGGGAAGCAATACGCCGCTGGCGTCTGTACCTTTCTTATGCGAAAGGAAGCAATACGCCGCTAGAACGATACAGAAGTATGTCCACACGCCCCATCATGGGGGAAACGCCGATGGAATACGAGCTGAGCGAAAACCTAAAGAGGAAGCTTACAAGGAAGAGGAAAGATGAATCCGCCGACACCGCAACGGAGTCTGATATCCAGGAACCAACCCCCGGCAAAACCGCCGGAACGAAGAAGAAACGTTCCGCATTCCTCTCAAAGGAGTGGATCCCCGATACCTCGGAAGACGAGGCGGAGGAAACAGACTCCACTCACAACACAAACACGAGCGAAAAGACTGCCAACGAACTAGTTGAAATTTGCAGCGCCATGGAAAAAGGACCGACCACCTCAGGGATCAGGAAGGCTAAGAATAAAGCCCTGGAAATTCAAAGCATGCTCAAGGACCTGTTAGAGGAAAACAAAAAACTGAGATCTC
This sequence comes from Andrena bucephala, assembly GCA_947577245.1. NCBI lineage: Eukaryota > Metazoa > Arthropoda > Insecta > Hymenoptera > Andrenidae > Andrena > Andrena bucephala. Next base: position 95,153,584 of record OX387716.1, read on the forward strand.
AAATAAAGGAAAAATCGGATATGAAAGAGCGCATAAGCATCCTAGACGCGACACTAAACGGCGCTGTTGCCAAGTTATCGGAAATTAGACAACATTTCACGGAACCCAAGCAGACATACGCGCAAAAAGTAAAGGTAACGTCAAAGATCGTGCCTGCCCGAGCAGTTAAACCACCGAGAAACCTGGTCACCATATACCCAGGGGAAAAAAGCAAAATAGAAACGAGCGAAGAAACCAGACAAATAGTTATGGCAAGCATAACACCAACAAAAGAGAAACTAAAAATTAGAAGCCTCCGAAACATAAATAACAACGGAGTAATACTGGAAACGGAAACCAAGTCGGACCTGGAATTTGTGCTGCAAAATGAGAAACTTCGCAACGCTGGCCTCAAGACAGAGCAACCTGCAAGAAAGAAGCCAATGATGATTATCTACGGCGTCTCCAAGGAAATCACCGAAAAAGAACTGACCACGGCCATACGACAGCAAAACACCGAAAACATCTCCAAAAGTGCCCTCGCAGAAGAGCTTGCGCTGCGCTTCAAAACCGGGGACAGGAGCAGAGACACCGTAAACTGGGTGATCGAAGTATCCCCAGCACTCAGGGAAACACTAAGGAAGTGTAACCGGATCTTCATTGGCTGGCAATCGTGCCACATTAGGGACTACATCCCGGTAAGTCGCTGCTTTAAATGCCAAGCATTCGGACATATCTCGAAATTCTGCAAAGCAACCACCGAAACTTGCGGCCACTGCGGCAAAGATGGACACTCTTTCAACTCCTGCCCCACCAAAACACTGCCGCCGATCTGCATTAATTGCAAACGGGCAAACAAACCCTGCAACCACTCATCCAGAGCCAAAGACTGTCCCGCTTTTAAATTCGCGGTCGAAAACTACTTAAATAAAATTGATTATGGTAAATAAAGCCCGAAACGCGACAGTACAAAAGCAAAAGCTTAAAATAGCTCAAATTAACGCACAAGGCTCCAAGACCGTTATGGACGAGCTGAGACAGGCAGCACACGTTAAGCAGATCGATATACTTCTTATACAAGAGCCATACACCTTTGAAAACAAAATAATAGGACTAGGCATGACAACTAAAACGGTCACCGATACCAAAACTTTCGCGAAAATCAAAACCGCGGCGCGGGTGAAAGCGGCAATTGCCATTTTCAGTAAAAACATAAACGTCCTGAAACTAGAAAATCTAAGCAACACGCACTTTGCGTGCGCAGAAATTAGCACCGACACAGACAGTTTCTATCTCGTCAGCGCATATTTCCAATTCTGCGAAAAAATTGAGCCATACTTGCAGCACCTCGATACCATTCTAAAGGCCCTTAGGGGACAGATAGTAGTTCTATGCATTGATGCAAATGCGAACTCCACCTTATGGAACAGCAACCACACTGACGACAGAGGGGAGGCAGTAGAGAACTTTATCGCGCAACACGGCCTCTTCACGCACAATAAAACTTCTGGAGCACATACCTTCGAAAACGCTCATGGAAAATCAAACATAGACATAACAATATCAACGAACCTCTGGCAAAACGACCTCAATAACTGGAGAATACTAACGAAGGAAACAACCAGCGACCACAAAATGATCACCTTCGACATGGAAACCACCAGGTCTAGCTTCAGCCAACATAAGTCAAGCCGCTTTAACATTAAAAGAGCAAAATGGGAGGAATTCGACAAAGCACTCCACGAGAAAGTCGCAAGCGAATTCGCGACCCCGGACACATATGCAAATATGTACCCCCAGGAACTCTCTGAAAGGCTCGAGAAGATAATCATGGAGACCAGCGAACATACCATTCCGAAAAAGACCATCTTTTCAAAATCCGTTCCCTGGTGGACTAACGCACTAACCCTACTAAGAAGCGAAGTCTGCAGAACCAGGCACAAGTACCAAAAATCTAAAAAATCTAAAGACGACCCACACCGCCAACAACTCAGAGCGCAGTACAATAGAACCCGCAACAAATACACCTCTGCCAAACGAACAGCTAAACTGGGAAGCTGGGGAACCTTCATCTCAAAGAAAGGTAACGCGGACCCTTGGGGACCTGTCTACAGGATACAACTCGGAAAAGTCAAGCTAGAGAAAGCCTGCGAAAGCTTAAACATAGGCGAATCACAAACGAGAACCTGGAAAACGTCAATGGAAGCGCTTCTCAACACCCTAATGCCCGACGACGACAAGTCCAAGGAAACACGCTGGCACGCTAAAGTGCGAGAAGATACATTGCACCCCCCCGACACAGAAAACTCATCACCCTATGATGAGCAGGAAGTAGAATCTGCCATCAGGAGCCTTCGAAACAAAAAAGCACCGGGACCAGACATGCTAGACGCCGAAATTATCAAACGAGCCTGGCCTAACATAAAAGAGATCCTAACATCACTCCTGAACAGCTGCCTCGCACGGGGTGTTTTCCCCAGACAATGGAAGCAGGGCCTTATCAAAATTCTCCTAAAAGGGGAAGATAAGGACGCAACAAATGCAAGATCCTACAGACCGATCTCCCTTCTGTCAATCATGGGAAAAATCTTGGAGAAACTAGTTTCCAAGCAATTAAGGGACCTCTTCCACAATCACCCGGACACATCGGACAGGCAATTCGGCTTTAAGCCCGGGAAATCCACGGAAGATGCCATTGTCATGCTAAGGGACCTGGTAGAGGAGACACAGGAAAACTACGCGATAGGAATCCTTTTTGACATCTCCGGTGCGTTCGACAATGTCTGGTGGCCGAGCGTGCTGGTGAACCTGAAAAAGAGAAACTGCCCCCGCAATATATACAGCCTCATCTATAGCTACCTTTCCGAGAGAACCGCGAACATAAACAGCTGCAACGTAACAGTCAAAAAGGACCTAACCAAAGGCTGCCCACAAGGGTCAATCCTCGGCCCACAGTTTTGGAACCTTATCTTCGACGAAGCAATAGAACTCATAAGGAATACAGGCCAAGAAACCATAGCATATGCCGACGACATAATTGTACTAATCAAAGGGAACTCGCGACAACACCTAGAGGACCTGGCAAACGCAGTCACGAAAACACTCCTGAATTGGTGCAAAAAACAGAAAATGCAACTCTCCGCCTCCAAAACTGAAATGATACTGTTGAAGGGCCTGCTGGACATAAAACGACCCCCCACAGTCCGGATAGCAGACAAGTCAATAAAGATGCCGAAATCAGTCAAGTACCTCGGAATTCACTTAGGCACTAGGTTCAATATAACACCACACATTAAGTACATATGCGAAAAATCAAAGAAAACCTTTAACGCTCTTGCACGCATCGCAAACTCCCACTGGGGCCTCAACAGCAAGACAATGAGAACCCTATACAGAGGAATTTTCATCCCAGTGATATCATACGCCGCAGCCGGATGGGCGGATAAGATAAACACACACCACGTTCGAAACCTCAGACAAACTCAAAGACATGTCCTAATAAGAGTCATCAAAGCGTACAGGACCATCTCCTTCGACGCGATAACAGTACTAGCGGACGAAATACCCATCGAGCTGCTACTCAAAGAGAGATCGGCAGTATACCGTGTAAAGAAAAATCGTAGTTGCACAATTGGAAACCTCAACTTCAACACCGCGCAAGAACCACCAGACAAAAAACAAGTAACGAGAATGAAGACCTTAATCAACCAGGAAACCGTTAGAAGCTGGCAAGCGCAATGGGATTCATCTACTAAGGGCAGAATCACATACAACTACTTCAAAGACATACAGAGCAGGCATACATCAAACTGGATAGAACTAAACTTCCATATGATACAAATTCTCTCGGGTCACGGTGATGTATACGACCGGCTGAAAGAACTCGGCCTCTCGCAGACCGGGAACTGTAAATGCGGCGAACCTGACTCAGTAAAACACATAATTTTTGAATGCAAGATACTGGACAATATCAGGAACACGCTCGCAGAAACACTCGCAACACTCCAAATACCATGGCCATGCGAGCCGGCACGGCTCGTTCGACAAGACACGTATCAGCATTTCAAGGACTTCACGGTACAAGC
>OX387716.1:95160147-95162647 GCA_947577245.1 Andrena bucephala
TACGCCGCTGGCACTTTGAATATTTCGGCGCCGAAGCAATACGCCGCTGGCACTTTGAATATTTCGGCGCCGAAGCAATGCGCCGCTGGCACTTTGCATATTTCGGCGCCGAAGCAATGCGCCGCTGGCACTTTTTGCATATTTCGGCGCCGAAGCAATGCGCCGCTGGCACTTTGCATATTTCGGCGCCGAAGCAATACGCCGCTGGCACTTTGAATATTTCGGCGCCGAAGCAATACGCCGCTGGCACTTTGAATATTTCGGCGCCGAAGCAATGCGCCGCTGGCACTTTGCATATTTCGGCGCCGAAGCAATACGCCGCTGGCACTGTGCATATTTCGGCGCCGAAGCAATACGCCGCTGGCACTGTGCATATTTCGGCGCCGAAGCAATACGCCGCTGGCACTTTGAATATTTCGGCGCCGAAGCAATACGCCGCTGGCACTTTGAATATTTCGGCGCCGAAGCAATGCGCCGCTGGCACTTTGCATATTTCGGCGCCGAAGCAATACGCCGCTGGCACTTTTTGCATATTTCGGCGCCGAAGCAATACGCCGCTGGCACTGTGCATATTTCGGCGCCGAAGCAATACGCCGCTGGCACTTTGAATATTTCGGCGCCGAAGCAATGCGCCGCTGGCACTTTGAATATTTCGGCGCCGAAGCAATGCGCCGCTGGCACTTTGCATATTTCGGCGCCGAAGCAATACGCCGCTGGCACTTTGAATATTTCGGCGCCGAAGCAATACGCCGCTGGCACTTTGAATATTTCGGCGCCGAAGCAATACGCCGCTGGCACTTTGAATATTTCGGCGCCGAAGCAATGCGCCGCTGGCACTTTGCATATTTCGGCGCCGAAGCAATGCGCCGCTGGCACTTTTTGCATATTTCGGCGCCGAAGCAATACGCCGCTGGCACTGTGCATATTTCGGCGCCGAAGCAATGCGCCGCTGGCACTTTGCATATTTCGGCGCCGAAGCAATGCGCCGCTGGCACTTTTTGCATATTTCGGCGCCGAAGCAATACGCCGCTGGCACTGTGCATATTTCGGCGCCGAAGCAATACGCCGCTGGCACTTTGAATATTTCGGCGCCGAAGCAATACGCCGCTGGCACTTTGAATATTTCGGCGCCGAAGCAATGCGCCGCTGGCACTTTGCATATTTCGGCGCCGAAGCAATGCGCCGCTGGCACTTTTTGCATATTTCGGCGCCGAAGCAATACGCCGCTGGCACTGTGCATATTTCGGCGCCGAAGCAATGCGCCGCTGGCACTTTGCATATTTCGGCGCCGAAGCAATACGCGCTGGTTTTCGAGAAAATCGCGAAAAACTCCAATAGCTCCGAAATACTTCAAAGTCCTCCGGCACCGTCCCCCGAGAAAGCCCCAAAAAAAAATCGTCCGATCGACCAAACAACCATTGATCCCCGTTCCTCGTTCCATTGCGAACGTATTACTCTGATGGTTCGACCGCGGTCGTCGCGCTGGTTTTCGAGAAAATCGCGAAAAACTCCAATAGCTCCGAAATATTTCAAAGTCCTCCGGCACCGTCCCCCGAGAAAGCCCCAAAAAAAAATCGTCCGATCGACCAAACAACCATTGATCCCCGTTCCTCGTTCCATTGCGAACGTATTACTCTGATGGTTCGACCGCGGTCGTCGCGCTGGTTTTCGAGAAAATCGCGAAAAACTCCAATAGCTCCGAAATATTTCAAAGTCCTCCGGCACCGTCCCCCGAGAAAGCCCAAAAAAAAAATCGTCCGATCGACCAAACAACCATTGATCCCCGTTCCTCGTTCCATTGCGAACGTATTACTCTGATGGTTCGACCGCGGTCGTCGCGCTGGTTTTCGAGAAAATCGCGAAAAACTCCAATAGCTCCGAAATATTTCAAAGTCCTCCGGCACCGTCCCCCGAGAAAGCCCCAAAAAAAAATCGTCCGATCGACCAAACAACCATTGATCCCCGTTCCTCGTTCCATTGCGAACGTATTACTCTGATGGTTCGACCGCGGTCGTCGCGCTGGTTTTCGAGAAAATCGCGAAAAACTCCAATAGCTCCGAAATACTTCAAAGTCCTCCGGCACCGTCTCCCGAGAAAGCCCCAAAAAAAATCGTCCGATCGACCAAACAACCATTGATCCCCGTTCCTCGTTCCATTGCGAACGTATTACTCTGATGGTTCGACCGCGGTCGTCGCGCTGGTTTTCGAGAAAATCGCGAAAAACTCCAATAGCTCCGAAATACTTCAAAGTCCTCCGGCACCGTCTCCCGAGAAAGCCCCAAAAAAAATCGTCCGATCGACCAAACAACCATTGATCCCCGTTCCTCGTTCCATTGCGAACGTATTACTCTGATGGTTCGACCGCGGTCGTCGCGCTGGTTTTCGAGAAAATCGCGAAAAACTCCAATAGCTCCGAAATATTTCAAAGTCCTCCGGCACCGTCTCCCGAGAAAGCCCCAAAAAAAATCGTCCGATCGACCAAACAACCATTGATCCCCGT
>OX387716.1:95167647-95172647 GCA_947577245.1 Andrena bucephala
GTCGGGTCGATGATACACGCGAGATACGCGACGTACGAGCGAAAATTGGGCCGTTCGTCGGCGTTTGCAACGGCTCGCGTGAGAATCGTGAAGCGTGTACTCTCTCCCGTGCGAGAACCAGAAAGGAGAGAAGCGAATGTGATGAATGATCGCGCGGGGACTCGCGTGCGTGCTTTCACGGCGTTGTGCGTCGTTGTTTTACAACGACCGCCCGTGTGCTGCACCGCTCCCTGGATCACACACAGCGGCCTCTCCGCTCGCACTGGTGTTGTAGAATTCGCCTTCACGTCCCGCGCGAGATCTTTTACCGTGCTACCGACGTCGCCTGAAATGAAAAATTTGTCCTGAGAAAGAGAGAGCCGAGAGAGATAGATAGATAGAGAGAGAGAGAGAGAGAGAGAGAAAGAGCGCGGAGTGCGCGGCATATGTGCGCCGATCTAATATCGTCGCGTTCACGCGGCCCCAGGGATTTTAAAAAGAGGGTCGTCGTTGACAAGTGAGAGAGAGAGAACAGTCTCGATCGATACATCGAGGGCACCGACACTCGTTCTTCGGGACGCCGTGAAGATCCAAGGATGATGGTGTACATGAATGGAGGCGCTGTGCGGGATAACCACTCGTTAACAGGATCGGGTCGATGTATTTCCCCGTCGTTGCGCGTGTCCTCGCCTAGCCTCCCCTATTCGTTCCCACCCTATGGCCACGTTCCGTCGACACACAAGAGTGTTTGCGCCAAACATCCGATGAGAAGCATGATTGCTCCACGCGTCGTTTAAAACGCTTCTGTACCCCAGAATCCTCGTTGGCGCGGCTGCGCGAATTTGAACTTTGACGAACCGAAGGGCGCCGATGCCGCGAAAGGTGTGTAAGACTCTCCTTCGTAGAATGGAAGAAAATGAGTCTCCCCGATCGCCCCATGTCTTTGTCGCGTTGTTGGTCGATCGTATCCGAGACCGCGGGTCTCACCGGTCGTCCAGTCCACGGAAAAGCTTATTTTCCCACAATGTTCCCTCTGCTACGAGTCACTGCTCGAGGCGTGATGAAAGGGATAGCGCGGAATCTCAAAGCTAATAATAGCGGACGGACGTTAAAATAAAAACCGGTGGTCGTTCCGCGCGAGTCTCCTCCCGGATCGGATCGACGATGCGCGACGAAAAAGACACTTTGGCGTGGCGAAAATGGATGATAATACCTTTTCACTGAAATCGTGCGATGGCACCTCTGGATACAAGAGATCGATCACACATCGATCCGTCGTCGGGTCCGGCTACGAGCCGGGATGTGTACGGGGAAAAAGAAGATGTATGTGCGTGGCGTGATGCCGTATATGCGCGGTGCGCATGGGAAACTGCGAGCGAGCAAGGGAAGAGGAAGAATCTGGAGAAGTTTTGTGTATATCGTTCTTCTCCTTTTATTCTTCAGCCCAGCTTCTCGTACGGCCCGGCCCTGTCGTCTGTGTCAACGAACTACGCGCACACCACCCCGTACTCCCGCCGGGAGACCCGTTCGAGATGTACAATATCCAAAAGAGGGAGCACGATTTATAATATCGGAGGCACGCGCGCGCTTCTCCAAAAATATCTTCTCTCTACTTCGCGGTCTCGGCTTTTTTCTCTTGTGGAACATAATTTTTTATATATATACACATGTATAAAATAACGATTGACGACCTCAGAGTAGGCGAGATTACCCGCTGAATTTAAGCATATTACTAAGCGGAGGAAAATAAACTAACAAGGATTTCCTTAGTAGCGGCGAGCGAACAGGAATTAGCCCAGCACTGAATCCCGCGGTTCCGCCGCAGGGAATTGTAGTGTTCAGGAGGATCCGTTTATCCCGTGACGTCGCACCGCGTCCAAGTCCATCTTGAATGGGGCCACTTACCCGGAGAGGGTGCCAGGCCCGTAGCGACCGGTACGCGTTTCGGGAGGATCTCTCCATAGAGTCGGGTTGCTTGAGAGTGCAACCCTAAGTGGGTGGTAAACTCCATCTAAGGCTAAATACAACCACGAGACCGATAGCGAACAAGTACCGTGAGGGAAAGTTGAAAAGAACTTTGAAGAGAGAGTTCAAGAGTACGTGAAACCGTTCAGGGGTAAACCTGAGAAACCCAAAAGATCGAATGGGGAGATTCATCGTCGACGAGGCTGGCTCCCGTCGGTGCGCGATACTCCGGGTGGACCTTCGTGGTTCCATTAGCGAGGGTACACCACCGGCGGCGAATGTTCCGGCCACGTGGTCGTGCACTTCTCCCCTAGTAGAACGTCGCGACCCGTTGCGTGTCGGTCTACGGCCCGAGCGGTTGCCTGTTTCGTTGCTCCCAGAGCACGCGACAGACCCTCGGCCGCCCGGCCGGCTGCGCGACGGTACTCTGAGACGGTATCGGGCCGCAACCAATCCATTTTCGAATGTGTGTGCGTCAGGCCCGCCGCAAGCCCGGTCAGTTCTTACCCGGAGGCACGGACCTAGTGCCGTCCCCGGGCCTGGCCAGCTGTTAGCAGGCGGTGTCCTTGGACTGGGCCGCCAAGCTTCGAATTACCGGTCGGCGACGCTACTGCTTTGGGTACTCTCAGGACCCGTCTTGAAACACGGACCAAGGAGTCTAACATGTGCGCGAGTCATTGGGAGAAAGAAACCTAAAGGCGGAATGAAAGTGAAGGTCGACCTATGCGTCGACCGAGGGAGGATCGGCCGCGTTACGATGCGGCCTCGCACTCCCGGGGCGTCTCGTTCTCATTGCGAGAAGAGGCGCACCTAGAGCGTACACGTTGGGACCCGAAAGATGGTGAACTATGCCTGGTCAGGACGAAGTCAGGGGAAACCCTGATGGAGGTCCGTAGCGATTCTGACGTGCAAATCGATCGTCGGAACTGGGTATAGGGGCGAAAGACTAATCGAACCATCTAGTAGCTGGTTCCCTCCGAAGTTTCCCTCAGGATAGCTGGCACTCGCTCGTTCCTACGCGAACGTGTGCGAGTTTCATCTGGTAAAGCGAATGATTAGAGGCCTTGGGGCCGAAACGACCTCAACCTATTCTCAAACTTTAAATGGGTGAGATCTCTGGCTTGCTTGGATCATGAAGCCACGAGATTATATTGAATCAGAGTGCCAAGTGGGCCAATTTTGGTAAGCAGAACTGGCGCTGTGGGATGAACCAAACGCAGAGTTAAGGCGCCTAAGTCGACGCTTATGGGATACCATGAAAGGCGTTGGTTGCTTAAGACAGCAGGACGGTGGCCATGGAAGTCGGAATCCGCTAAGGAGTGTGTAACAACTCACCTGCCGAAGCAACTAGCCCTGAAAATGGATGGCGCTGAAGCGTCGCGCCTATACTCCGCCGTCAGCGGCAAGTGGGGAGGGACGTGCCACCCGCTCGCGGGTGACCGTCCTCCATGAAGCCCTGACGAGTAGGAGGGTCGCGGCGGTGTGCGCAGAAGGGTCTGGGCGTGAGCCTGCCTGGAGCCACCGTCGGTGCAGATCTTGGTGGTAGTAGCAAATACTCCAGCGAGGCCCTGGAGGACTGACGTGGAGAAGGGTTTCGTGTGAACAGCCGTTGCACACGAGTCAGTCGATCCTAAGCCCTAAGAGAAATCCTATGCAGATGTGGTGTCCTAAAACAGAGTTTTTTTTGAGACACACACCCGTTGGGCGAAAGGGAATCCGGTTCCTATTCCGGAACCCGGTAGCGGAACCGCAAACCATTCGGGCCCTCGCAAGAGTGTTCGTCGGGGTAACCCAAAATGACCTGGAGACGCCGTCGGGAGATCCGGGAAGAGTTTTCTTTTCTGTATAAGCGTTCGAGTTCCCTGGAAACCTCTAGCAGGGAGATAGGGTTTGGAACGCGAAGAGCACCGCAGTTGCGGCGGTGTCCGGATCTTCCCCTCGGACCTTGAAAATCCAGGAGAGGGCCACGTGGAGGTGTCGCGCCGGTTCGTACCCATATCCGCAGCAGGTCTCCAAGGTAAAGAGCCTCTAGTCGATAGATTAATGTAGGTAAGGGAAGTCGGCAAATTGGATCCGTAACTTCGGAATAAGGATTGGCTCTGAGGAGCGGGGCGTGTCGGGCTTGGTTGGGAAACGGGTTTGGTTGACGAGCCGGGCCTGGGTGAGGTGAACGGTCGGGATTTCGGTCTCGCATCCGGGATCCGAGCTCGGTCCCGTGCCATCGCCTCCCGCGGATCTTCCTTGCTGCGAGGCTTCCGTGTCGGTTTCACCGTCGTGGTCGTCCTCTTCGGCCGCCATTCAACGCTCAGCTCAGAACTGGCACGGACTAGGGGAATCCGACTGTCTAATTAAAACAAAGCATTGCGATGGCCCCCGAGGGTGTTGACGCAATGTGATTTCTGCCCAGTGCTCTGAATGTCAACGTGAAGAAATTCAAAAAAGCGCGGGTAAACGGCGGGAGTAACTATGACTCTCTTAATTTTCCTAGCTGATTCCTAGCTGAGTGTGGTTTAGCAATCAACACAGGCAAATCGTTTACGGTGGCGATTAGGAACGTGCCCCATATGAAGAAGTCGGTGGTCGACAGCAAGATCAAGTTCAGATGTGATGGAAGGGACCTTCCGTCCATGCGGAGAGAGGATGAGTGGAAATACCTTGGTGTCCCCTTCACACCTGAGGGACGTACGCTGGCCAGTCCAGAAGGACAGCTGAGGGAATCTTTGACCAAGCTCACTAAGGCTCCGCTAAAGCCCCAGCAAAGGCTTTTTGCATTAAGGGTGATGGTACTGCCAGGGCTGTACCATGTCCTGACACTGGGGGGTACGAACCTCAGCCGCCTAAAGAAGGTGGACACCCTGATCCGCGGAGCAGTGAGAAAGTGGCTCGCACTACCGCACGATACAGTGAATGCCTATTTCCATGCTAATGCCAAGGATGGTGGGCTTTCCATCCCATCCATGCGTTGGTTAATGCCATTGAGGAGACGAGAGAGATTGGAGGGCCTGGTGAAGAAGGGGGTGGACCCAGGACCCTTCATCTCCCAAGAGATCAGTGTT
>OX387716.1:95182647-95442647 GCA_947577245.1 Andrena bucephala
GTTCTCGTACCCAGCCGTGTATCTCGAAGGTTTTTAAATGAATATGTACGCTCGGCCGTCGATCGTGTCCACGGTGTTTCCGCGGTACGCTTCGACGGTGTTCCCGTCCTGGACAAAAATCACACACAGTGTCGTCAACGCTGGCGACGCCCGGACCTCCTTCGCGCGCTGGTTGGAGGCGCACGGGCCTCGGCTTCATCCGAACCGAGAACCAAAGATAATAACGAACATATTTAATAACACGATTACCCTGAACGGTGGATCACTTGGCTCGTGGGTCGATGAAGAACGCAGCTAATTGCGCGTCAACGTGTGAACTGCAGGACACATGAACATCGACATTTCGAACGCACATTGCGGTCCACGGATACAATTCCTGGACCACGCCTGGCTGAGGGTCGTTATCACATACAAAAGACTGCTTGCGTCGGTTCTGCGTATCACATCCTCGCCGTCTCGCGTTTCCGACGATGTAACGCGTTTCAGAGTCGGGTCGATGATACACGCGAGATACGCGACGTACGAGCGAAAATTGGGCCGTTCGTCGGCGTTTGCAACGGCTCGCGTGAGAATCGTGAAGCGTGTACTCTCTCCCGTGCGAGAACCAGAAAGGAGAGAAGCGAATGTGATGAATGATCGCGCGGGGACTCGCGTGCGTGCTTTCACGGCGTTGTGCGTCGTTGTTTTACAACGACCGCCCGTGTGCTGCACCGCTCCCTGGATCACACACAGCGGCCTCTCCGCTCGCACTGGTGTTGTAGAATTCGCCTTCACGTCCCGCGCGAGATCTTTTACCGTGCTACCGACGTCGCCTGAAATGAAAAATTTGTCCTGAGAAAGAGAGAGCCGAGAGAGATAGATAGATAGAGAGAGAGAGAGAGAGAGAGAGAAAGAGCGCGGAGTGCGCGGCATATGTGCGCCGATCTAATATCGTCGCGTTCACGCGGCCCCAGGGATTTTAAAAAGAGGGTCGTCGTTGACAAGTGAGAGAGAGAGAACAGTCTCGATCGATACATCGAGGGCACCGACACTCGTTCTTCGGGACGCCGTGAAGATCCAAGGATGATGGTGTACATGAATGGAGGCGCTGTGCGGGATAACCACTCGTTAACAGGATCGGGTCGATGTATTTCCCCGTCGTTGCGCGTGTCCTCGCCTAGCCTCCCCTATTCGTTCCCACCCTATGGCCACGTTCCGTCGACACACAAGAGTGTTTGCGCCAAACATCCGATGAGAAGCATGATTGCTCCACGCGTCGTTTAAAACGCTTCTGTACCCCAGAATCCTCGTTGGCGCGGCTGCGCGAATTTGAACTTTGACGAACCGAAGGGCGCCGATGCCGCGAAAGGTGTGTAAGACTCTCCTTCGTAGAATGGAAGAAAATGAGTCTCCCCGATCGCCCCATGTCTTTGTCGCGTTGTTGGTCGATCGTATCCGAGACCGCGGGTCTCACCGGTCGTCCAGTCCACGGAAAAGCTTATTTTCCCACAATGTTCCCTCTGCTACGAGTCACTGCTCGAGGCGTGATGAAAGGGATAGCGCGGAATCTCAAAGCTAATAATAGCGGACGGACGTTAAAATAAAAACCGGTGGTCGTTCCGCGCGAGTCTCCTCCCGGATCGGATCGACGATGCGCGACGAAAAAGACACTTTGGCGTGGCGAAAATGGATGATAATACCTTTTCACTGAAATCGTGCGATGGCACCTCTGGATACAAGAGATCGATCACACATCGATCCGTCGTCGGGTCCGGCTACGAGCCGGGATGTGTACGGGGAAAAAGAAGATGTATGTGCGTGGCGTGATGCCGTATATGCGCGGTGCGCATGGGAAACTGCGAGCGAGCAAGGGAAGAGGAAGAATCTGGAGAAGTTTTGTGTATATCGTTCTTCTCCTTTTATTCTTCAGCCCAGCTTCTCGTACGGCCCGGCCCTGTCGTCTGTGTCAACGAACTACGCGCACACCACCCCGTACTCCCGCCGGGAGACCCGTTCGAGATGTACAATATCCAAAAGAGGGAGCACGATTTATAATATCGGAGGCACGCGCGCGCTTCTCCAAAAATATCTTCTCTCTACTTCGCGGTCTCGGCTTTTTTCTCTTGTGGAACATAATTTTTTATATATATACACATGTATAAAATAACGATTGACGACCTCAGAGTAGGCGAGATTACCCGCTGAATTTAAGCATATTACTAAGCGGAGGAAAATAAACTAACAAGGATTTCCTTAGTAGCGGCGAGCGAACAGGAATTAGCCCAGCACTGAATCCCGCGGTTCCGCCGCAGGGAATTGTAGTGTTCAGGAGGATCCGTTTATCCCGTGACGTCGCACCGCGTCCAAGTCCATCTTGAATGGGGCCACTTACCCGGAGAGGGTGCCAGGCCCGTAGCGACCGGTACGCGTTTCGGGAGGATCTCTCCATAGAGTCGGGTTGCTTGAGAGTGCAACCCTAAGTGGGTGGTAAACTCCATCTAAGGCTAAATACAACCACGAGACCGATAGCGAACAAGTACCGTGAGGGAAAGTTGAAAAGAACTTTGAAGAGAGAGTTCAAGAGTACGTGAAACCGTTCAGGGGTAAACCTGAGAAACCCAAAAGATCGAATGGGGAGATTCATCGTCGACGAGGCTGGCTCCCGTCGGTGCGCGATACTCCGGGTGGACCTTCGTGGTTCCATTAGCGAGGGTACACCACCGGCGGCGAATGTTCCGGCCACGTGGTCGTGCACTTCTCCCCTAGTAGAACGTCGCGACCCGTTGCGTGTCGGTCTACGGCCCGAGCGGTTGCCTGTTTCGTTGCTCCCAGAGCACGCGACAGACCCTCGGCCGCCCGGCCGGCTGCGCGACGGTACTCTGAGACGGTATCGGGCCGCAACCAATCCATTTTCGAATGTGTGTGCGTCAGGCCCGCCGCAAGCCCGGTCAGTTCTTACCCGGAGGCACGGACCTAGTGCCGTCCCCGGGCCTGGCCAGCTGTTAGCAGGCGGTGTCCTTGGACTGGGCCGCCAAGCTTCGAATTACCGGTCGGCGACGCTACTGCTTTGGGTACTCTCAGGACCCGTCTTGAAACACGGACCAAGGAGTCTAACATGTGCGCGAGTCATTGGGAGAAAGAAACCTAAAGGCGGAATGAAAGTGAAGGTCGACCTATGCGTCGACCGAGGGAGGATCGGCCGCGTTACGATGCGGCCTCGCACTCCCGGGGCGTCTCGTTCTCATTGCGAGAAGAGGCGCACCTAGAGCGTACACGTTGGGACCCGAAAGATGGTGAACTATGCCTGGTCAGGACGAAGTCAGGGGAAACCCTGATGGAGGTCCGTAGCGATTCTGACGTGCAAATCGATCGTCGGAACTGGGTATAGGGGCGAAAGACTAATCGAACCATCTAGTAGCTGGTTCCCTCCGAAGTTTCCCTCAGGATAGCTGGCACTCGCTCGTTCCTACGCGAACGTGTGCGAGTTTCATCTGGTAAAGCGAATGATTAGAGGCCTTGGGGCCGAAACGACCTCAACCTATTCTCAAACTTTAAATGGGTGAGATCTCTGGCTTGCTTGGATCATGAAGCCACGAGATTATATTGAATCAGAGTGCCAAGTGGGCCAATTTTGGTAAGCAGAACTGGCGCTGTGGGATGAACCAAACGCAGAGTTAAGGCGCCTAAGTCGACGCTTATGGGATACCATGAAAGGCGTTGGTTGCTTAAGACAGCAGGACGGTGGCCATGGAAGTCGGAATCCGCTAAGGAGTGTGTAACAACTCACCTGCCGAAGCAACTAGCCCTGAAAATGGATGGCGCTGAAGCGTCGCGCCTATACTCCGCCGTCAGCGGCAAGTGGGGAGGGACGTGCCACCCGCTCGCGGGTGACCGTCCTCCATGAAGCCCTGACGAGTAGGAGGGTCGCGGCGGTGTGCGCAGAAGGGTCTGGGCGTGAGCCTGCCTGGAGCCACCGTCGGTGCAGATCTTGGTGGTAGTAGCAAATACTCCAGCGAGGCCCTGGAGGACTGACGTGGAGAAGGGTTTCGTGTGAACAGCCGTTGCACACGAGTCAGTCGATCCTAAGCCCTAAGAGAAATCCTATGCAGATGTGGTGTCCTAAAACAGAGTTTTTTTTGAGACACACACCCGTTGGGCGAAAGGGAATCCGGTTCCTATTCCGGAACCCGGTAGCGGAACCGCAAACCATTCGGGCCCTCGCAAGAGTGTTCGTCGGGGTAACCCAAAATGACCTGGAGACGCCGTCGGGAGATCCGGGAAGAGTTTTCTTTTCTGTATAAGCGTTCGAGTTCCCTGGAAACCTCTAGCAGGGAGATAGGGTTTGGAACGCGAAGAGCACCGCAGTTGCGGCGGTGTCCGGATCTTCCCCTCGGACCTTGAAAATCCAGGAGAGGGCCACGTGGAGGTGTCGCGCCGGTTCGTACCCATATCCGCAGCAGGTCTCCAAGGTAAAGAGCCTCTAGTCGATAGATTAATGTAGGTAAGGGAAGTCGGCAAATTGGATCCGTAACTTCGGAATAAGGATTGGCTCTGAGGAGCGGGGCGTGTCGGGCTTGGTTGGGAAACGGGTTTGGTTGACGAGCCGGGCCTGGGTGAGGTGAACGGTCGGGATTTCGGTCTCGCATCCGGGATCCGAGCTCGGTCCCGTGCCATCGCCTCCCGCGGATCTTCCTTGCTGCGAGGCTTCCGTGTCGGTTTCACCGTCGTGGTCGTCCTCTTCGGCCGCCATTCAACGCTCAGCTCAGAACTGGCACGGACTAGGGGAATCCGACTGTCTAATTAAAACAAAGCATTGCGATGGCCCCCGAGGGTGTTGACGCAATGTGATTTCTGCCCAGTGCTCTGAATGTCAACGTGAAGAAATTCAAAAAAGCGCGGGTAAACGGCGGGAGTAACTATGACTCTCTTAAGGTGTCTTATTGATGAAAGTATTACCGATGAATTTTTTAGGATTTCCCGATGAAAATGATATCAAACATGGAGTAATTCGAGCAATTTTTATTGAACGTAGAGTGTGTTCTAATCATGTATTCATAAGAAAAAATAGACTGAATTGCTTCGTGTCTTGACTCACCAACAATCCATGAATGGTAACACTCTCATCAAGGTGTAATGAGAAATTTTGAACATTTCGTATTCAGTACTGGATGACTCAAGTCGCCGTCGACCGAGGGTGTACCGCTGGTGCGCTATTTCACTCGCACTCGGTTCACATCGTTCGGTCTCCTTGTCAAGCGGTTCGAGCGAGGGCCCTGATAGGGGTGAATTTATTTGGGAAACAAAAGTCGCGTCATTCATGACACCTACTCGCGAACAGATATACATATGTACGAGAAGAAACAATGCAATTGCCCGATGACTTGAAGCAACATTTCAATAGGTAAATGCATGAAACTCTGGGTTCAGGAATTCCGAACCCAGTGGGGCATATGTAAGAACTGGCGAAATTCAACAATAGTTCGTCGTCTAAATTTTACAATTAAAGTATTTATTTGACGTGAATATAAAGTTTGTTAGCAAAGTCTTTCTCGATTTGAGTTCTGTAGAAGGCTGATTTTCCTTCGCCATGGAAAGTCCCCTCTTGTCCTTCTAGCTGGCAATCATGCGACTCGCTGAGTTTCGTGGGCTTCGGCGCTCGAAACCAGCGGGGGCATACAATGTTGCGCGCTAAGCAGTGACAAATCTGCAGTTCTGCATTTCTAATCAGATCTTTGCGAAAGTGGCGTCAGTCGATTCCTCATGTTTTCTCGATCAAATTGGCCCCAAAAATGATATAATTCGGACCAAAATTTAGGAAATTACGTGAAAAATTTGTTTGTAGCAGTGAAAGCCCGTTTTGTTAAAAATAGTCCGATTTAAATTATTTTCTGCCAATATTACCGGGAGAATGCCAAGAATCCAATGGTGTCACTTTCATATTGATACGATGAAAAATAAACAAATTCTGTTTCTTTATAATCGATGACACATCGCCGAGCACGGCGATCTCGCGCGGCTCGGGACACAAAGGTTCTCGTCGGTTATTCGAACTTCTAAGATCGTATTCAGATTTATTGGCCGGTGAGTTTCGTAACTAGGGGTGTGCGGTTACCCGATTTTTCGGGCTCGGGACGGGCCGGCAACTTTCGGGCGGGATCGGGCGGGGTCCCGATACTTTCGTATTACTCGAGATCCCGACAGTTTCGGGACCCCAAGACTCGATTCGGGCTACAAGCATAGCCGCCATGAGCGGACAATTTGATTTCAGGTCGGCTCGGCAAAACTCGGACGCGATCGGACGATATCGTTACCAGTAATAGATTAAAATTATTACCTGAGAACATAGAAAAATTATGTTTCTTTCACGTTAATTTGAAATAATAAAATATTCGCCTCCTGTATATTGTTGTTATTATGAAACATCCAGGAAATATTCCTTTTTGTATGCTTATAGTTCGTACGTTTTCTATTTTAAATCTGAACCTATCCGGAAAAAGATAATACCCTATATATTCCCTTTACATAAAGTACTAAGTATGAAGTATATTTTATTCAGATTTTAAAATATTGTCGATATAAAAATAGTCTTCTTCCCAAGTTCTGAACATGGTATTTATTTAAGTACGTATATGGACGTATTCAGTATTCACAGACTATTTGGTAGCAATGAAAATACATATATATGTAAGTAAATAATAAGATACAAATTATGATTCAACAGGAGACAGAAAGGTAAAAACTTATCACTCTGGTATCGATATAAATGATGTACATAATTCTTTCCGTCTCGGTCCGCTCGTAATAGCTGGCTTTCGAGCCGATCGCGTCCGAGTTTTGCCAAGCCGACCTGAAATCAAATTGCCCGCTCATGGCGGTCATGCTTGTAGCCCGAATCGAGTCTCGGGATCCCGAAACCGTCAGGATCTCGAGCAATACGAAAGTATCGGGACCCCGCCCGATCCCGCCCGAAATTTTCCGACCCGTCCCGAGGGCCGAGAATCCGAGCCGCGGGACGATCCGCACACTCCTATTCGTAACGCGTATTCTCTCGTCATCGCAGAACACGAGTGAGCCAGAAGTGGTGGGGATAGCGCCAAGCTTCTGTCATGCAAACCGAGCTGCAGCGTAGAAATACACGCATCAGAATAGGTGTGCCTTAGGCCTTAGCTCCGAAAAAATTCAGGAGCTTTATTGATCAGAACATTGATCCTTTTTCGATAGCTTCATCTCGTATTGGTCATAACAGCCACACGGCTACGTTCAGACGGAGCCGAGCAGCATTCCCGTTACCCCACCATACCCTTGGGTGGCCCCGTAACTCCAACAGACAAATCCACGATCGTCAGATGGTGGTGACTGATTTCTGCTCGATCGCTATTCGCGAAAACGAATCGACCGGCCAATATATCTGAATACGACCTTAGGATAAAGATATAATGAAAGATGAAAAATTATTCGAAGCCCAAGATGAAAAGCCTTCGAATAAACAAAGGAAACTAATAAATACCCGAAGCTAAATAGAATTTTAGATTTAGGGTACACACACCCTCCCCCAAACCTCGTGTTGATCGGCCACAGGGGCCATTCGGAAGTATATTCTTTTAATTAAATAATACCCATCTCTGCATAGGAGCGTAAAGAATTACAAAAAAAATCAAGGAGTCAACTGTTGACCGATTTGGAGACTTTTCCTTGTTATATGTTATATACAATAGTCGGAAGAATAATAATAAAAGCAATAATCGCAAATAATTGCTGTAACTTCCATATTCTGAAAATATGGTATCAGTAAATTACTACTTCCAGTGTTATTAAAAAGTTCCAATCTCTTTTTTTATTTGAAATAATGTGGCCATATAATTATAACATATATTCGGCAGCGGTGATGTATGTGTTACAGTAAAAGCGTGAATTTAGTAAATGTACACAGTTTCCAGCAGTTTCTAGTCAATGTATGCCTAAAATGCATATAATCTAACCTACAATCGTCCAAAAATACATACATTGACTGTATCACGCTTTTGCTGTGGCACAAGTATCCAGCTAACGCTTCAGTTTTGCTATGATTCCACGTTGGCAGTCCTCCCGAGTAGGCGCCATCTCGTATCCACTAGCTCAACTAAATTTGTCACGTGACCTGCTCTGTATTATCGCCAATATGGCGGAACTCGTATTGGGGAATGCAATCACGGGCTGACGTTGTTTGTCCTTACATGAGCAAATTTTGGGCTGGGTGAGGTCTCATTCGAAAGAGGAAGGTTCAATGCAGCCCGCTCTGCTCATCGTTTGAGTCAGAAAACTCTTTTAGAGACCTACAAATACATGGAATCTGCGAGTGCATTTTGTCGATTTTTTCTCTACTTTGGACACTCGTATTATTACATATCAACACAATCTCTTTGAACCATGAGCAGAGCGGGCTGCATTGAACCTTCATCTTTCGAATGAGACCTCGCCCAGCCCAAAATTTGCTCGTATAAGAACAAACAACGTCAGCGCGCAAACCCATGTTTCGGGCCAGATTGTGTCGGTATACAGCGCGCTGCATTACCCGTGTCTACCCCCTTAAATTCCGAGGCGTTTCCGTACGACGACTTGAACTTGGATTTCGATAAGAATAAATACGCGCTCCTGTACGATATGTATGCGAAATTCGTTCGATCGTACTATGGTCACGGAGAACCATTGCTGAATGCGATCGAATTCCATAAATACGCGCCTATCGCGGTCATAGATTGTTCTAGGCAAAACGATTCGTTGAAGAGCGCCACGGTGGACGTGCGAATAGATTTTGAATTCAAAGAAAATATTCCCGCTAATACTACCGCGTACTGTTTGATGATACACGATCGTATAGTCGAATACAACCCTTTAACCAACGTGGTACGCAAACTAATATAGTGTGCGTGCGTGAACGATTATTATTACTACTACTAATACTAATACTACTACTGCGGATACTGCTACTGTTTTAAAACGATGATGTAGATGTCAAAAGTCCGCAGTTACTGATTCGCTACCGACGCTACTACTTATACGAATAATGATGTTCGCCGTTATCGACATGCAAGGTTTCAAAACCGAACGTGATTTCGTCGTGAAAGAGATCGCGATTCGCACCAGCAGCAGCAGCAGCAATACCGATGAAACGTCGACGATCAGCCACTGGATCTTCGAGCCACCATACTTCTGGAATCATCTGAATTCGTTCGAGAAATGTCAAGCGTCCTGGCTCGCGAAGCATCATCACGGTCTCCGCTGGTCTGATGGCTGCGTTCCATACTGGAAACTTCCGGAACTGCTCGCCAGCGCACTCGCAAACATCGACTTCGCCATCGTGAAAGGTGCGGAAAAGAAAACCTGGATGCTGCAACTTCTACCGGACATAATCGTCGAGGATATCTGCGATGTGTACTAGAGCTGTTCGAGTACTCGAAATAATCGAGCCGAGCTAAGCTCGGCTCGATTTTTCGAGCCAAGCCGGGACCCGAACGGATCCGAGTAACCCGAATGTTTCGGGTAGCTCGATTCTTTCAAGTAACTCGAATGTTTCGAGTAACCCGAATGTTTCGAGTAGCTCGATTCTTTCGGTTAGCTCGATTTTTTCGGGAGCCCGATTCTTTCGAGCAGTCCGAACGTATTCCGGGCAACTCGATCGTGTCGGGCAGTCTGCTTGCTTAGAGTAGATAGGACGTTTTAAAAGTTAGTATATTGATCATTTTCATGCGCCATGCTGTATGGAGTAATTGAAAGGTTCTTTGTTATCACATTTCGCGTCACATCTCTCACCTACGAAACTTAGGCTTAACCGGGAGCAAAAATTGTCGTATTTCGGTTTGAAATAACATTAGAAAAATTGCTATGGCTGAACAAGTATCTACTCATTATTCGGGTATGGAATTTAAAATATAACATATCAAACCAGCTTTCGTGAAATATGAATATTGTTTTTTATATTCTTACCAGTAACGCTTATTGTATTGTAGAAATGTATTTGTATTTTAAATTTATTACAAAAAACTGAAGATTATCGTGACTCAAAATAAGTTGTAACAGCAATTGATTCAATTTGTTTGTGATATTAAACTGTATTATATTAAGGGGACTAGGCAGTCAAATTTGGTAAAAATATAAGTTTTTGCGGGAATTATGTGGAAGGAAATAAATACAAATTATGATTAGTATTTTTGGGTAAGGTTTATTAATAAATATTATTATAAATATAATTATTTATATGCTAAAAATTATATCTCTTTGATTTCTCTTTTTCTCAAATTAGCCGAGAGGAAGCAAATTTGTTCCATTTTTTGTGACAGCAGAGAGGTACGTTTTTCAGTCAGTATGTTCCCAGCTGTTGAGAATAATCTCTCGCTGTATGTTTCCGTTGCCGGAATTCCCAAAAACTGCTGGGCCAAATTTCCCAAATTTGGGAATCTTCGGGAATTATCATTCCACCATTTGAGGATGCACGACGTGGTTGGAATAAGTTTCTCCTAGATATAGGCATCGGCATTCGTTGCTTACCCAATACTGCATTTAGTGCACGTCGCACTTGAAGTAGGCGGTCCATCATGTCAAACTGTGAATTCCACCTCGTTTCCACATCGCCAATAAGGCGAAGTGGTTTCAAATCTGGTGAATCTCTTCTCTGCTCTCTTTCTAATTGCTGTTCTGCCGGCACAGATCGATGGAAGAATCTGACAATACCTTGGCATTTTTTAAGTAAATCTTGCAGGTCTTTGCAACTTTTAATCCCATCTTTCGAAAGAATCGAGCTACTCGAAAGGATCGAGCTACCCGAAAGAATCGAGCTACCCGAAAAAATCGAGCTACCCGAAAAAATCGAGCTACCCGATAGAATCGAGCTACTCGAAACATTCGGGTTACTCGAAACATTCGAGTTACTTGAAAGAATCGAGCTACCCGAAACATGCGAGTTACTCGGATCCGTTCGGGTCCCGGCTCGGCTCGAAAAATCGAGTCCCGCCCAGTTCGCATTTCAAGCTACTCGAATACTTCGAGTACTCGAACAGCTCTAATGTGTACAAGCCGAAGGGGAAAAAGATTACCAACGCTCGAACCGTTGAGGACGACGGTGGCTACGAGGTTGACGATGATTATTGCGGTATCACGCCTGACACCGTGGATCCCGACGTTCCTAACCTGAAATCTATGGCTTCAACGACGGCGGTGTTTGCGCGCAGGAGAATGTCCATAAAGTATGGAATTATATGCGTAGCGGCACCTAATGTAAGTCATACACGCGCATTGCATCTACTTTACGCGTTATATGCAGAGAAACGATCATATAACAATTTTTTTCTATTTTCTATAGCGATGAGAACCGCAGCGAAGACGAGTACAACGGTGAAGATGAGTACAACGACAGCGGCGACTGCCCCCCCTTTACTCGCGAGCAAGAATATCCCTCCCATACGGACGTTGTTATACGCAAATACTAACTTTATAATTTTAGTATACATACATGCATGGATGGTCATTCATAAATATACACTATTTTGTAGAAAAAAATATATACATTTATTTAAAATATATCCATTTTATTTAAAATTATACCCCATATTTTTTTTTTTAATTCCACCGTGATGTTACGTCCTGCAACACATAGAAAAAAACACCAAATTATTATTGTATAAAACGTTGGTAATAGCGCGCGATACACCAAACAATTAAAATTCAGTTATACTCACTCCTTAAGGGGGTAGACACGGGTAATGCAGCGCGCTGTATACCGACACAATCTGGCCCGAAACATGGGTTTGCGCGCTGACGTTGTTTGTCCTTATACGAGCAAATTTTGGGCTGGGCGAGGTCTCATTCGAAAGATGAAGGTTCAATGCAGCCCGCTCTGCTCATGGTTCAAAGAGATTGTGTTGATATGTAATAATACGAGTGTCCAAAGTAGAGAAAAAATCGACAAAATGCACTCGCAGATTCCATGTATTTGTAGGTCTCTAAAAGAGTTTTCTGACTCAAACGATGAGCAGAGCGGGCTGCATTGAACCTTCCTCTTTCGAATGAGACCTCACCCAGCCCAAAATTTGCTCATGTAAGGACAAACAACGTCAGCCCGTGATTGCATTCCCAAATACGAGTTCCGCCATATTGGCGATAATAAGTCTGTCTGAACAGCCGAAGTGACAGGTTGTCTGTGTGACTTTGTAAACACGTGAGTCCCGCGACCGTTATCCCAGTCTCCGTATCGGATATTATATCCAATTGCAAGAACTATTTTCTAGTTCTGCGCTAGTTGCACGGAATCACAGGAGTGCTTTCTGCTTAAGTGACTGTGTGTTGTTGCCTGTTGTCTCTCAGTTCATTTGGTTTTCTTGCATTGTGGGATATTTGAATCATGAGTGGAAGCAAGAAATGCAAGGGCTGTGGTGCCCATATAGCCAATCCTGTTACCTGCACTATTTGTGGATTAATCAGCCACCCTGGTCTAACGTGCCTAGCCCGTTCTGGTCATCCGTGGCATGAAGGGAGACTTTTAAGCTGTAGCTCGAATTCACTAAGGCTCCAGGCTACTGTAAGCCAACCCATATCACCGTCGGCACAGTCAATAGCATCGTTATCCGAATCAACACTCCAGGCACTAGCTGGATTACCATCAGAATTGAGGGACCTCAGGAATGACTTTGCTAGCTTCCGTGAAGAAATGCTCTCTGCAATAAAATCAGAGCTATCGAATATGAGGTTGGAGATTAACGCGCTGTCGCAACGGGTTAAAAACCTCGAGGATAACGCTGGAAACACCTCTGTGCAACCTCCTGCGCCTGCTGCGGAAGAGATTATCGAGGAATTGAAAGAAAGGGAAGACAGATCTAAAAACATAATTGTTTTTGGAATGCCAGAGCCGCGCGATATGTCACCTGCGATAGCTAAAACAGCAGATACCGAGGGAGTGCGACAGATCATTAACGAGATCGGTCCCCTTGGCACCCAGGAGCTGTCCGTCCGTCGACTTGGGAAGCCGAACAAAACGACAACAAGGCCTCTGTGTGTGTGCGCCTCGACTCGGCGGCAAGCGTCCGGAGTATTCTCCAGAACAAACACCGTTACAAGGGGCCGTTCAAAATATCTGACGACAAGACACAGCTTCAACGTTCAACTCTAACCCAACTTAGAGCGGAATTGCGCGATCTCCATGAAAAAGGGGAGACCAATATGACTATTAAGTACATACGTGGTGTGCCGAAGATAGTGCCTAGTTGACTCCGTCGTGATTCCGCGCAAAAAAACTCGGAAGTAACCCTCTAGTGTACTACCAAAACGTCCGTGGTTTACGAACTAAATTAGATTTATTAAATAATGCTCTTGTCGCAACAGTGCTGTCATACGATATTATAATTTTAGTTGAGACCTGGCTTACTTCCGCTATATCTTCACGTGAACTTGGTTTAGGTAATTATGCGGTATATAGATGCGATAGATCCGCCTACACAAGTAGTTTTATAAGGGGTGGTGGTGTCCTCATTGCAGTAAAGAAGGCGATACCATCTTGTCTTGTCACCGTTGACTACGCTGATGTCGAACAAGTTTTTGTCTGGGCCCGCCTCCACAATAACAAATATCTCTTATTGGGGGCCACTTACTTACCGCCAGCGTCACATCCTTCATTTTTTGCTGGGCATGTAGGCTGTATTATGGAATTATACCAGAGATATAGTGAGGATATTCTTGCAATGTTTGGCGATTATAACCTTTGGCACGCTGTTTGGTATTACGATCAAGGCCAAGCGTGTTTTAGAAAGCCGGGGATATTGTTGTCAGAATCAGCTGCTATTGATCTCCTTCTTGGGTGCGCTGCATATTGCAACCTTGCTCAGGTCAACACTGTGTTTAATGTGTATGATGCTACTCTTGATATTATCTTCGTAAGTAATACTGACGATGTTACTATAGATCGGGTCTTAGATCCTCTAATCGCTCCTGATGCCTATCATCCACCTCTTTATATGAAGTTTTGTGATCTTTCCTACGATATTAACGTCACGGATTATAATTTAAGCTTTAGAGATTTCAAGAGTGGCGATTACCCTAGCATTGTTGCTTACTTTAATTCTATCGATTGGGACAATGAGACCAGTAATGTGGAGCCTGACTTAGCCCTTGAGCGTTTATACTACCACGTTAACCTTGCTATTGATTCTTATATTCCGTTCAGGACCGTAGTGTGTTCCACATTCCCATCGTGGTGTTCTCCTAGACTTAAGTACTTGATTTGGCTGAAGAAGATTGCGCATAAAAACTTTAAGCGATCATGTTTACACAGCGATTATCTAAACTTTTCCTCTCTCCGATCGCAGTGTAAGGCAGCCTTGTTGCGAGATAAACGTTTATATTTTGATGGCGTTGAGTCTTCGGTCTCGGAAAATGTATCCAACTTTTGGAAATATGTAAATACCAAGCGTGGCGGACATAACATTCCCAGTACAGTGCATCTTGACCAAACATCTGCCTCGTCGCACTTGGAGGCAGCTGAACTTTTTGCGCAATTCTTTGGCTCGGTTTATAATCCTCCTGCGGGAGTAATGCCTGCCTTAAATCCGGGCCAGTCTTTGGATAGTAACATTAATATACATTCCATGTCCGTTCCAATAGGTAAAATATACTCTGCACTTGAATCGCTTGATACTGCCAAAGGACCGGGGTTCGATGGCATCCCGCCGCTGCTCTTAAGAGAAAGTCGCTTCATTCTATCTAGGCCCCTTTGGCATATTTTTAATTCTTCCCTATCAACGGGTATTTTCCCAACTCCCTGGAAGACTAGCCTAGTTACACCCGTATTTAAGGCAGGCGACCACTCTAATGTTAGAAATTACCGGCCAATATGCAAGTTATCTGCCCTGCCGAAGATCTTCGAGGGGATTGTAACAGATAATTTGACGACCTGTCTCGCAAATGTGATAGTCGAGGAGCAGCATGGATTTGTTCCTGGTAGATCGACGACTTCTAATCTAGCGGTTTATCACTGCTTCGTCTCTAAAGCACTGAACATGGGGCTTCAGGTCGATACCGTTTACACAGACTTCCGGAAAGCCTTTGACACGGTCGACCATAGTATTCTGCAGCAAAAACTATCCATGATTGGAATAGGGGGGTCGCTTTTGTTATGGATCTGCAGCTATTTGGAGAGTCGTGTTCAGGTCATTAAAGAGAGGGACCAGTTATCCTCTCCGATTAATGTTTCCTCAGGTGTCCCTCAGGGTTCACACCTTGGTCCCCTCCTTTTCCTCCTTTTCATAAACGATCTTACGGAAAAATTCCAAAACAGTAAGATTCTCATGTATGCAGACGACTTAAAAATATTCCGGACTATTAGTTGTGCGCGGGATACCGATATGCTGCAGAGTGACCTGGGTAGATTTGAGCGGTGGTGTAGTGATAACAAGTTGCAACTGAATTCAGTGAAATGTGTCGTTATGAGATCCCATAGGGCTGCTGGTGGCATTGTAGCGACGTATAAGCTTTGTGACACCCCATTGACTGTTGTAGGTGAAGTCTGTGATCTTGGGGTTGTGTTCGCTACAGGGCTTGATTTCCGAAACCACTACCGGAAGATCTCTTGTAAGGCTATGAAAACCCTCGGGTTTATAGCTCGAGTGGCTAAGAATTTTAGGCAGCCCAGAACGCTTAAGTTGTTATATGTTGCGCTTGTGAGACCACAGTTGGAATATGCATCGGTAATTTGGAACCCTAAACATAAGCTATATATCAGCTTAATTGAGAGGGTCCAACACAAGTACCTGAGGCTAGCTATGAGGTTATCCGGTAGCCCTATGCGGTTTTGCGATCATGATTATGGTCCTGCCTTACAGACGATAAGGCTTACCTCTCTAACGTATCGTCGTGTTTGTTCTGATCTGCTCTTCCTCTATAAGGTAATCCATGGTCATATTAATTGTCATGAGCTTGTGGCATTGGTTTGTTATCATGCCACTCAAAGGTCTTTGAGGGACAGGAGAACGGGCAGGAGCGCCCCGACGACGCGCCGCTCCCGATGTTTGGGGAGGGAGAGCCAGTCGATCCATCTGGCTCCCATGCGTCGCCGGGCCTGGCCCCGCGCGTCCGGTCCCACAGGCGCCTGGAGGTCCCTCGCTCCGCTGATGTCGTGGGAGGCGAAGTAAACCTCCGCCTCCATCTCAGCGAGCAGATGGAATGGAGGGGACCCAGCCAGCGCCGACAGTTCGGCGTACGCTACCGTGCGGTACGCCCGCACGGCGATGGACCTTCGCGAGAAGGTCCCGCCCAACGCGACAGCCCTCCAGGTCGCCGGCCCAGACCGGCGCTCCGTAGAGCGCCATGGACCGGACGACCGTCACGTACAGACGCCGAACTGCTTCGTGCGGGCCTCCCAGGTTGGGCATGATGCGCCCGAAGGCGAATACTTGACGTTCCAACCTGGGGCCCAGGTCCCGAAAATGACGCGCGAACCGCCAGTAGGTGTCCAGGGTCAGGCCGAGATACTTCATCGATCGGCCGACCCTGATGCAGGCCTCCCCGACTCTGAGAGACGCTCTGTAGGGGACACCAGTCCCAACTCTGTCCGCGAGCCATATCGCCTCCGTTTTGTCGGAGGCGACTCGCAGACCGAGCGTCTCTATCGCGGGGATAACGCGCCGCAGTGCCCTCTCCGCGAGGTCCAGTGCTGCCCGCCACTTCTGCCCGGAAGCCACCACCAGCGTGTCGTCGGCGTAACACACGAGCGACACGTCTGGTGACGGCATCTCCGCCCGCAGCACCGCGTCGTATGTCAGGTTCCATAGCAGGGGCCCTAAGATGGACCCCTGTGGTACGCCGCGGTGCACGTGAGCCACCCCGTCCCCGTCTCGGCCGACGTACGAGACCACCCGGTCGCGAAGGTAATCCCGGATCAGGCGGCGAAGGTAGAGCGGGACGCTGTGAAACGCCAGCGCCCGCTCGATCGCCGCCCAGGAGACGGTGTTGAACGCGTTGGCGATGTCGAGAGACACCGCCACGCTGACATCGCCCCCCTCGGCCGCCCGGCGCGACAGCGATCTTACCAGTAGAATGGCGTCTACCTTCGATCGCTGCCGCCTAAAGCCGAATTGGCGGTCGGACAGATCCGGGAACTCCACGGCTCCGAGGTGGTCCAAGAGGCGGGCAGCCATAACGCGCTCTAGGAGCTTGCCCGCCTCGTCTAGGAGACAGATCGGCCGATAGGCCGAGGGTGACTCTGCGGGCTTTCCGGGCTTCCGCAGCAACACCAGCCTCGCTTCTTTCCACGCGTGGGGAAACCTCCCAGTCCTCAGGGCCGCGTCGAACACGCGCCTGAGGCCGCTCCCAAGGGCGCTCACAGCGCAAGCCCAGACTCGCCCGGGCACCCCGTCCGGTCCGGGTGCAGCGTTCTTCGAACGCATTCGTTGCACCGCGGACGCGAGCTCCTCGTCCGTGACCCTCGGGGCATCCGCTATGTCGGTGCCCCATGACAACCCCGGGTCTCCTGACTCGTCGACGCCACCCTCCCCAGGAACCGGGGGAGGGGGAAACAGCGTCGGCAGAATCTCCAGGAGAAACCGGGGTTCGAGGCTCTCTGTGACAGGGGGCGCCCAAGGTCCGAGTTTTATGGACACGGTCCTGTACGGGCGCCCCCAAGGGTCCTCGTTGAGGGTCGCGAGGAACTCTTCGTGCGAACGGGTCTTGGCCCGGGCTACAGCTCCACGGAGCTCCCTGCGCGCCGCAGAATACGCGGTGCGCAGCTCCTGGAGCATGTCCCCCGTCACCCGCCGCGGATCTCGGCGGCGAGCGTTGGTGTACCGGCGTCGCGCGATGACACTCGCGGCGCGAAGATCGGCGATCTCCGCGCACCACCAGTACACCGACCTCCGACCCCCGGCCGGCGGCTCGGCTCGCGGCATTGTGGCGTCGCAGATTTTCTGCAACGCTCGCCGGAGACATAGGTCGCCGTTAGAGGGGTCGCCGAGGACGTCGCCCGGCAAAGAGGGCCAGGCGACGACGGAGGACGCCATCTGGGCCGCGCCAGCGTCGAGCTTCTTGAGCGCCCAGCGCGGCGGCTGTCTACCGGCTCGAGGGCGAGGCGTAGCGGCGGCGGAGGTAGCCAACATGACGTACATGTGGTCGGGGCCTGTCTCCGACTCCTCCGCCACCCAGCACTCAGACGTCATCGCTGCGGCCGCGGGGTTTACCCAGACGAGGTCGATGACCGACTCGCCCCGCGACCCGCGGAACGTCGTCACCGCGTAGGGGTTCTTCAGGACGAACCCCCTTGCCTCAGTCCACTCGAGCAGCACCTCGCCCCGGGAGTCCGTCCTGGGGGAGCCCCACTCGTGCGCGTGGGCGTTGAAGTCCCCCAGGAGGACCACAGGCCGAGCTAATTGGGGGGCTAGAAACGCCCCCACCTCGCTCAGCCGGTCCTCGAACTCCGGGACGTTGAATCTCGGTGCCAGGTAGCAGCCAACCACTAGGAGGTTTCCCCACTCCACCGCCATCCAGCCCCGCCCGTGCTGGGCGACCGAGCACGGCGGGGCTCCCCGTCCCATCTCCCACGTCATCGCCACTTGCCGATCCGGATTGGTGGACCGAAAGCACCGGTCCACCAGCGGATACGGCTCGGCGATGACGGCCAGCCCAACGCCCATCTCCACGCGAGCCTGCTCAAGCATGTCGTGCGCTCGCATGGAGTGGCACGCGTTCGCGAGGAGTATCAGGGGGCCGCCAGACATTAAGAGGTCTTAACGTCGGCCTCCCCCGACACCCCCGCTGGCCGGCCCGCGTCCCCGGCGGAAACCGGGGGCGCGGGACGCTCCGTCTCATCGTCCGGGAGATGGGACCCACCCCTGAACGAGGCCGCGATCGAGCGCGCCAGCTCCAGCGCCTCGTCCGCGTCCGCCTCCTCCGACTCTCCACCCGCTGGTGGAGGGACCTCCCCGGCCTTTAAAAAGGCCTCCCTCCTACCCAGCGGTGGCTTCTTGAGGGGCAGGAGCTCTGGACTGCTCCACCCCTTGTCCCTCTTCTTCTTCCTCCCCCCTAGCACGGGGGACCCCCCGGGCGCCGAGGAAGGGGTGCCGCTAGCCGGAGCGTCCGGCTCCTCGCGGTCCTTCCTCTTACCGGCGCCAGCCCCGGCCATGGATGTGGAGTCCAGGGGACCCGTCTCCATCGTCTCCGGCGAGGACACCGGTGGCGCGGACACGGGAGTCGCGGGGGCATCACCCGCAGGCGGGGAGGAGCGGACCCCAGACGCCGCGGAGGCCGTCGACCCCTTACACTTCCGGGCCCCGGTGCGGGGCACAGGAGGGGGCCGACAGGCCGGCCCTCCCATTCTGTGCCCGCTGGGGAGGTCTGCTGCCGCGCAGAGCGGGCAGACGGGGGGGGGGGGGGGGCAGGCAGGAGCGCGCCGCGTGTCCCTCGCTACCGCAACGGTAGCACACGCCGCTCCTGTCGGTGGCGCCGCTACACTTGGCCCGGACGTGGCCAAACTCCAGACAGCGGAAGCATTGGAGCCTCCGCTGCGTGAGCGGCACCACGCGGGCCGCGAGGGAGTCCAGCACGAGGGTGGACGCCTTTAAAAGCTTGGCAGCAGCCGCCACGGGCGCGCGGACCCAAAGAGAGAAGAGCCCGGCGGCGTCTGGACGCGCGACGCCAACCGATACGTCCCCCGCCGTGCAAGCCCCCTGGGCCGCGATGGCCCCCCGAACCGCCTCCGCGGACGCCAGCTCTGTCAGCCCGCACACCCGGAACTCGGCCAGTTCCTGGGGGCAGTGCACTCTTATGCCGGTGCCCCCCAGCTGCTCCGCTAACCTCGATTTGAGGGCGGCAGCCTTGGCCGAGCCCTGTGATCCTGGGATCTCCAGGATCAACGCCCCGGTCACGGCGCGCCTCGGTCGCATCGACGCGATGCCGAGGTCGGCGACATTAATTGCCGCCATCGCGCCGGCGACCCGCGCAGGGAACTCCTTCCCCCCCCCCCCCGCGGGGGCGGTGATAGCCACCGCCGCCGTCCTGGGGGCGCGCGGGACCGCCACCGGGGTAGACCCGGGTTCGCGGATCTGTCGGGGAGCCGAGCTCGGTACGGCCCCCGCACCGCCTCCACCACCACGACTCCCCCCCGCGGCCGCGGCCGGTCTGGCAGCCCTTCGCGCCGCCCTCTTCGCCCCGCGGCTCACAACCTGGGCCCAAGTGCTCCGAGCGGCAGCGTTGGACCCAGGGGCCGGGGCCCGGGCGCTCGGCACACCAGGCTTCGCAGCCTTCCTGCGCACCCGCCTCATCTGCGAGGGGGTGAGCTGGGGCAGCGAACCCGCCCCTTTCCCCGTAGCGACGGGAGCCGCTCGGTCGCGCACGCGAGGGGCAGCCATCGGGCGACCGCCCCCTGTCTCCTTCTCCGGCCCCGCCGAAGCACTCGGGAGCGCGTCCGAGGGCGGCGAGGGCCCGGCCCCCTTCTTCTTTGCCTTCAAAGCCTTCGAAAACGAAGGGGGCCCCGCAGGGGGGGGAACAACCCCCCGCCCGCCCGAGGGCGCATCCGCGGAGCCACCGGCGGACCCGCCGGCACCCGCCTCTCGCGCCGCCCTCTTCCTCTCTTTTCGGGACGGGACGGAGGCCTCGTCCCGAGAGGTACCCCCCTCAGCAATCCTGGCCCACTCCAGGGCCATCGGTGCTGTGCTGCCTTAGACCTGTTTACAGGTTCGCTTGACCGGTTTCGTACGCGACTATTTAGGCATCTTCTATCACAACAACCTAAACTTTCTCTTGAGTCGTGATAAGGCAACTACAGGCAGACTGTTATATGTATTATTGAAACAGTTTATTTTATGTTATGTTATGTTAACAATTATTATCTCTACGTAATTTATCTCTGTTATCTCTGTTATTTTATTTATATTATTTTATTTTATTTTATGTTATAATTTTATATATATATATATTTTTTAAGTTGTATCTCTGTACACTAAAGGGTTTCCCGTTAATAATAATAATAATAATAATAATAATAATACAGAGCAAGTCACGTGACAAATTTAGTTCCGGTAGTTGACACGAGATGGCGCCTACTCGGGAGGACTGCCAACGTGGAATCATAGCAAAACTGAAGCGTTCGCTGGATACATGTGCCACAGTAAAAGCGTACTGCAGTCAATGTATGAATTTTTGGACGATTGTAGGTTAGATTATATGCATTTTAGGCATACATTGACTAGAAACTGCTGGAAACTGTGTACATTTACTAAATTCACGCTTTTACGGTAACACATACATCACCGCTGCCGAATATATGTTATAATTATATGGCCACATTATTTCAAATAAAAAAAGAGATTGGAACTTTTTAATAACACTGGAAGTAGTAATTTACTGATACCATATTTTCAGAATGTGGAAGTTACAGCAATTATTTGCGATTATTGCTTTTATTATTATTCTTCCGACTATTGTATATAACATACAGGGTGTCCCAAAAATGTCGGAGTTCCTTGAAGGGGGTGATTCAGGGGGTGATTGCAAACAACTTTTTCCTTTGCGAAAATTCTCTCCGAGGTTTCGTTAACGAGATAATAACCAAAAGCACCGACCAATCAGAGCGCGCGCCTTCCGCCCGAGCTCCCGCGGTAGCGTTGGCTACGCGGTAGGCGGCCGCGCTTGTACTACGGACGTACGAACAAGCAAGTCGACATGCATCGAAGGAAATAATAATTATTTGAAGCGAGAGGACAAGAAATGCGTACATTTCGTTTTCAAATAACGCATAAACGAAAAGGTAATGTAGCAGAAAATGTACGACATGTGATCGTAATTCGTTATTGAGGTAAAAATCCGTAGTTTAATAACGGCCAACCCAACTGAATTTAAACAATAATATTAGGTGTATGAATAAATTCTTTCCGACTGGATTTACATAATCAGTACAAAGCTACTGAATTTCTATCGCGGCGGTATTTGTCATATTTTTTAAATCGAACTGTTATTGTACCCTAAAATCGGAAAGAATTTATTTCTACACCTAATAATCACCAATAAATTAAATAAAACTCACCCATTCGGACATTCCTTTCCTTATTTTTCGGAAACCTTTTTTGTGTCACTGGGTCACTGTACCGATCCTGGTCATCGGTGGACGAAAAGATTTATGGTAGGGTAGCGCCCAGTGCTCAGCTGATCGCAGGTATTCGCAGGACACCACCCGAAGGTAAGGGTCGCAACGTCAAGTGCGTCCGGGTTAATGTACCGAATATTCACTTCACTGCACTGATACTAACACTGATCACTTAATTTATTTTCTACGGAACGTGTTGTTCCTACGTTATAAAAATTGGTGGCCCCGAAAGGGGCCGATTACTGTTAATTGAACAGTTGCTCAATATGGGCACCCTCAGCGTCTATGCACGCCTCCGCACGTACAACCAGCTGCCTTTGGACTGCACGTAACGTTTCTGGCGTGATGTTTGCCACCGCAGCATGAATCCGCACGACTAGGTCTTCCAGTGAATCCACTGGGTGACGGTACACCTCATCCTGAAATGATTGTTGTACAACAAATACAAAACGTAAGTAAAAAAAGAATACCTATAAAAAATTAAGAGCACTAATCAAATTACCTTCAGGTAGCCCCAGAAGTAAAAATCCAGCGGGGTCATATCCGGTGACCGTGGGGGCCACGCAACAGGACCGCCGCGGCCGATCCACCTGTCCTGGAAGGTTTCGTTAAGGTAGTCGCGGGAAATTGTGGCGTAGTGAGGTCCAGCCCCGTCTTGCTGATAGACCATGTTCTGTCGGACCTCATCTGGAATATGGGCCATAAGACCCGGCAGAACATGCTCTAAAAAGACTTTATACGCTGGACCGTCCATCCTGTCTGGTAGCATGTACGGCCCAACGATAAAATCGCCACAAATGCCCGCCCATACATTAATTTGCCAACGGACTTGTGCTGCGCGTGTCCGAAGCGCTAGCGGATTCTCGTCGCTCCACACATGCCGATTGCGGGAATTGAAGCAGCCTTCCCGCTTGAAGATTGCTTCGTCCGTCCACAATATGTATTTGCAGAACGACGGATTCCGCTGCACTTCTCCCAACAGCCACACTGAATATTCAACCCGCTGGTCGGCATCCCCGGGGTGCAAATGTTGCACCCGTATAAAGCGGTACGGGTGCAACATGTTCTCCCTCAGAGTTCGGTGCACCGTCATTCTGCTGGCACTAGAAGAAAATGCAGAAACATCCATTATTAGATAACATTTGTTTCCCTTAATTAATAATTGTTGCAGTTATCTTGTACTGTGACTTACTCTAGGCGGCGGCTCAAGTCGCGCACGCTGACGGTGGGGTCCTCGTCGATGGCGTGCAGGATGTTTTCTTCCACCGCAACGTTCCGCGCGGCTCGGGGTCTACCCACGTCGCTGCCTCGCGGCATCATCGACCCCGTCGAATATAATCGGGACGCCAAACGTCTGATCGTTCCCTCGCTCGGGGTTTCGATGCGCGGGTACTCCACTGCCAACGCTCGCACGGTAGCACTCGCGTTCCCGTCGTTCCGCGCGTACACCCAGAACATAGCGTAATACTCTTCGGCGGAGTACATTTCTGGGCCGAGATTACTAGCTGACTGACAGGATTTTTTCCCAAGTAACTTCCTCTACCCCCAAGTAGTTTCTCTCATTCCATTATGAGTTTACTCCCACCAGGACAAGAGGCTTTAGGTAAAAAGAAGCCAGCACATTTTCGGAACACACGTGTTTTGCAGAAGTGCAACGAAAACTTTCACAAAAGCCCGCGCTCCGTCCTTCCACTGACAATGTACCCATTGCTTCGAGATAGAAAACAGACACCACGTGTATCGGTTCGAAAGGGTCCGAAGGGAAGAGACGCAGAAAGTCTTCGAGTTGCTATAAAGAAGAAAATGCATACCATTCCTGTTTCCCCTTTCTGACACCCTGAGTTCACGTCTGCTACGAGGCGGAACCAATTAAGTCATAAATTATCCGAAACTGTAGGAAACCGTTCTCTACCGCCGACTTGCGGGACAATACGGTCATAAACCGCGACCCTGGCGAAATGCTCTGGCTGATGAGCCTGATTAATTTTGGAGAACTAGAAATTACAGAGTATTATCCAGCATCAATACGTCTCGCGGGGAGACACAGGAAAAGAAGGGTAGTCCGCTGACTGCGCGTAGTCCCGCCTGCTTCGTCCTACCCTCAAATTAAAGACGGATCTCTTATCTCTCGAGTATAAACACGCGCTCGAATTTCAAAACAAAAGCACGCGTCGACGTATTCGGTGCGAGAGACTGTGGGCTTGAAGTCCCATTGGCCGCAAACTAACCAATCGGGCCTGCTTATCTCTCGTGTCTAAACACGCGCTCGGATTTCAAAACAGAAGCACGCGTCGACGTATTCGGTGCGAGAGACTGTGGGCTTGAGGTCCGATTGGCCCTGCATCCCTCGCAAATGGCCACTGTCCTGAAGAGGCCCTCTTCACAGCAATATCTCCTCCCCAAGGCCCACCTTCTCTCGCACCGAATACGTCGACGCGTGCTTTTGTTTTGAAATTCGAGCGCGTGTTTAGAGACGAGAGATAAGCAGCCCCGATTGGCTAGTTTGGGACCAATCGAACCTCAAGCCCACCTTCTCTCGCACGGAATACGTCAATGACATCGAAAAGTCCTGCGCCCCGTCTCAGGTAAAGCAACCGCGCGCGATTACAGTCACCTGACCGTACCGCTACAACCCCATATTTCTTCAGTGAGGTCAAATAACAGGTCGACAGAAGAATTGCAGGAGAATTTTGCTAACCCACTCTTGGCCAATGACACTGCTTTTATAATAATCAGATGTGTAAGTTCCAGCTTGTCCTTATCTTGATTATTTGTTGAAAAAGTGTCATTGCTCAATGGAAACCACGAGAAGGTGGCCGTGGCGCACTGTTCTTGACCGTCGACTCAAGGAACAATACGGTCATAAACCGCGACCTTCTTTAGACTACGTTGACGATCAACGCAGTTAGTTTTTACGATTGATCAGAAGTAATACGAAACGTGGGAAGTCTGGCAATCGAACGAATTAAAGTACATGGCCGATCACGGGTGTTTAAAATTTATGACCGGGCCTTCTTACTTCCATCCTCCTGACCCATCCATAACCTCTCCTAATGAAAAAAGCCCACCACCTTCTCGTGGTTTCCATTGAGCAATGACACTTTTTCAACAAATAATCAAGATAAGGACAAGCTGGAACTTACACATCTGATTATTATAAAAGCAGTGTCATTGGCCAAGAGTGGGTTAGCAAAATTCTCCTGCAATTCTTCTGTCGACCTGTTATTTGACCTCACTGAAGAAATATGGGGTTGTAGCGGTACGGTCAGGTGACTGTAATCGCGCGCGGTTGCTTTACCTGAGACGGGGCGCAGGACTTTTCGATGTCATTGACGTATTCCGTGCGAGAGAAGGTGGGCTTGAGGTTCGATTGGTCCCAAACTAGCCAATCGGGGCTGCTTATCTCTCGTCTCTAAACACGCGCTCGAATTTCAAAACAAAAGCACGCGTCGACGTATTCGGTGCGAGAGAAGGTGGGCCTTGGGGAGGAGATATTGCTGTGAAGAGGGCCTCTTCAGGACAGTGGCCATTTGCGAGGGATGCAGGGCCAATCGGACCTCAAGCCCACAGTCTCTCGCACCGAATACGTCGACGCGTGCTTCTGTTTTGAAATCCGAGCGCGTGTTTAGACACGAGAGATAAGCAGGCCCGATTGGTTAGTTTGCGGCCAATGGGACTTCAAGCCCACAGTCTCTCGCACCGAATACGTCGACGCGTGCTTTTGTTTTGAAATTCGAGCGCGTGTTTATACTCGAGAGATAAGAGATCCGTCTTTAATTTGAGGGTAGGACGAAGCAGGCGGGACTACGCGCAGTCAGCGGACTACCCTTCTTTTCCTGTGTCTCCCCGCGAGACGTATTGATGCTGGATAATACTCTGTAATTTCTAGTTCTCCAAAATTAATCAGGCTCATCAGCCAGAGCATTTCGCCAGGGTCGCGGTTTATGACCGTATTGTCCCGCAAGTCGGCGGTAGAGAACGGTTTCCTACAGTTTCGGATAATTTATGACTTAATTGGTTCCGCCTCGTAGCAGACGTGAACTCAGGGTGTCAGAAAGGGGAAACAGGAATGGTATGCATTTTCTTCTTTATAGCAACTCGAAGACTTTCTGCGTCTCTTCCCTTCGGACCCTTTCGAACCGATACACGTGGTGTCTGTTTTCTATCTCGAAGCAATGGGTACATTGTCAGTGGAAGGACGGAGCGCGGGCTTTTGTGAAAGTTTTCGTTGCACTTCTGCAAAACACGTGTGTTCCGAAAATGTGCTGGCTTCTTTTTACCTAAAGCCTCTTGTCCTGGTGGGAGTAAACTCATAATGGAATGAGAGAAACTACTTGGGGGTAGAGGAAGTTACTTGGGAAAAAATCCTGTCAGTCAGCTAGTAATCTCGGCCCAGAAATGTACTCCGCCGAAGAGTATTACGCTATGTTCTGGGTGTACGCGCGGAACGACGGGAACGCGAGTGCTACCGTGCGAGCGTTGGCAGTGGAGTACCCGCGCATCGAAACCCCGAGCGAGGGAACGATCAGACGTTTGGCGTCCCGATTATATTCGACGGGGTCGATGATGCCGCGAGGCAGCGACGTGGGTAGACCCCGAGCCGCGCGGAACGTTGCGGTGGAAGAAAACATCCTGCACGCCATCGACGAGGACCCCACCGTCAGCGTGCGCGACTTGAGCCGCCGCCTAGAGTAAGTCACAGTACAAGATAACTGCAACAATTATTAATTAAGGGAAACAAATGTTATCTAATAATGGATGTTTCTGCATTTTCTTCTAGTGCCAGCAGAATGACGGTGCACCGAACTCTGAGGGAGAACATGTTGCACCCGTACCGCTTTATACGGGTGCAACATTTGCACCCCGGGGATGCCGACCAGCGGGTTGAATATTCAGTGTGGCTGTTGGGAGAAGTGCAGCGGAATCCGTCGTTCTGCAAATACATATTGTGGACGGACGAAGCAATCTTCAAGCGGGAAGGCTGCTTCAATTCCCGCAATCGGCATGTGTGGAGCGACGAGAATCCGCTAGCGCTTCGGACACGCGCAGCACAAGTCCGTTGGCAAATTAATGTATGGGCGGGCATTTGTGGCGATTTTATCGTTGGGCCGTACATGCTACCAGACAGGATGGACGGTCCAGCGTATAAAGTCTTTTTAGAGCATGTTCTGCCGGGTCTTATGGCCCATATTCCAGATGAGGTCCGACAGAACATGGTCTATCAGCAAGACGGGGCTGGACCTCACTACGCCACAATTTCCCGCGACTACCTTAACGAAACCTTCCAGGACAGGTGGATCGGCCGCGGCGGTCCTGTTGCGTGGCCCCCACGGTCACCGGATATGACCCCGCTGGATTTTTACTTCTGGGGCTACCTGAAGGTAATTTGATTAGTGCTCTTAATTTTTTATAGGTATTCTTTTTTTACTTACGTTTTGTATTTGTTGTACAACAATCATTTCAGGATGAGGTGTACCGTCACCCAGTGGATTCACTGGAAGACCTAGTCGTGCGGATTCATGCTGCGGTGGCAAACATCACGCCAGAAACGTTACGTGCAGTCCAAAGGCAGCTGGTTGTACGTGCGGAGGCGTGCATAGACGCTGAGGGTGCCCATATTGAGCAACTGTTCAATTAACAGTAATCGGCCCCTTTCGGGGCCACCAATTTTTATAACGTAGGAACAACACGTTCCGTAGAAAATAAATTAAGTGATCAGTGTTAGTATCAGTGCAGTGAAGTGAATATTCGGTACATTAACCCGGACGCACTTGACGTTGCGACCCTTACCTTCGGGTGGTGTCCTGCGAATACCTGCGATCAGCTGAGCACTGGGCGCTACCCTACCATAAATCTTTTCGTCCACCGATGACCAGGATCGGTACAGTGACCCAGTGACACAAAAAAGGTTTCCGAAAAATAAGGAAAGGAATGTCCGAATGGGTGAGTTTTATTTAATTTATTGGTGATTATTAGGTGTAGAAATAAATTCTTTCCGATTTTAGGGTACAATAACAGTTCGATTTAAAAAATATGACAAATACCGCCGCGATAGAAATTCAGTAGCTTTGTACTGATTATGTAAATCCAGTCGGAAAGAATTTATTCATACACCTAATATTATTGTTTAAATTCAGTTGGGTTGGCCGTTATTAAACTACGGATTTTTACCTCAATAACGAATTACGATCACATGTCGTACATTTTCTGCTACATTACCTTTTCGTTTATGCGTTATTTGAAAACGAAATGTACGCATTTCTTGTCCTCTCGCTTCAAATAATTATTATTTCCTTCGATGCATGTCGACTTGCTTGTTCGTACGTCCGTAGTACAAGCGCGGCCGCCTACCGCGTAGCCAACGCTACCGCGGGAGCTCGGGCGGAAGGCGCGCGCTCTGATTGGTCGGTGCTTTTGGTTATTATCTCGTTAACGAAACCTCGAAGAGAATTTTCGCAAAGGAAAAAGTTGTTTGCAATCACCCCCTGAATCACCCCCTTCAAGGAACTCCGACATTTTTGGGACACCCTGTATAACAAGGAAAAGTCTCCAAATCGGTCAACAGTTGACTCCTTGATTTTTTTTGTAATTCTTTACGCTCCTATGCAGAGATGGGTATTATTTAATTAAAAGAATATACTTCCGAATGGCCCCTGTGGCCGATCGACACGAGGTATGGGGGAGGGTGTGTGTACCCTAAATCTAAAATTCTATTTAGTTTCGGGTATTTATTAGTTTCCTTTGTTTATTCGAAGGCCTTTCATCTTGGGCTTCGAATAATTTTTCATCTTTCATTATATCTTTATCCTAAGGTCGTATTCAGATATATTGGCCGGTCGATTCGTTTTCGCGAATAGCGATCGAGGAGAAATCAGTCACCACCATCTGACGATCGTGGATTTGTCTGTTGGAGTTACGGGGCCACCCAAGGGTATGGTGGGGTAACGGGAATGCTGCTCGGCTCCGTCTGAACGTAGCCGTGTGGCTGTTATGACCAATACGAGATGAAGCTATCGAAAAAGAATCAATGTTCTGATCAATAAAGCTCCTGAATTTTTTCGGAGCTAAGGCCTAAGGCACACCTATTCTGATGCGTGTATTTCTACGCTGCAGCTCGGTTTGCATGACAGAAGCTTGGCGCTATCCCCACCACTTCTGGCTCACGCGGCTCGGATTCTCGGCCCTCGGGACGGGTCGGAAAATTTCGGGCGGGATCGGGCGGGGTCCCGATACTTTCGTATTGCTCGAGATCCTGACGGTTTCGGGATCCCGAGACTCGATTCGGGCTACAAGCATGACCGCCATGAGCGGGCAATTTGATTTCAGGTCGGCTTGGCAAAACTCGGACCCGATCGGCTCGAAAGCCAGCTATTACGAGCGGACCGAGACGGAAAGAATTATGTATATCATTTATATCGATACCAGAGTGATAAGTTTTTACCTTTCTGTCTCCTGTTGAATCATAATTTGTATCTTATTATTTATTTACATATATATGTGTTTTCATTGCTACCAAATAGTCTGTGAATACTGAATGCGTCCATATACGTACTTAAATAAACACCATGTTCAGAACTTGGGAAGAAGACTATTTTTATATCGACAATATTTTAAAATCTGAATAAAATATACTTCATACTTAGTACTTTATGTAAAGGGAATATATAGGGTATTATCTTTTTCCGGATAGGTTCAGATTTAAAATAGAAAACGTACGAACTATAAGCATACAAAAAGGAATATTTCCTGGATGTTTCATAATAACAACAATATACAGGAGGCGAATATTTTATTATTTCAAATTAACGTGTAAGAAACATAATTTTTCTATGTTCTCAGGTAATAATTTTAATCTATTACTGGTAACGATATCGTCCGATCGCGTCCGAGTTTTGCCGAGCTGACCTGAAATCAAATTGTCCGCTCATGGCGGCTATGCTTGTAGCCCGAATCGAGTCTTGTGGTCCCGAACCTGTCGGGATCTCGAGCAATACGAAAGTATCGGGACCCGCCCGATCCCGCCCGAAAGTTGCCGGCCCGTCCCGAGCCCGAAAAATCGGGTAACCGCACACCCCTAGTTACGAAACTCACCGGCCAATAAATCTGAATACGATCTTAGAAGTTCGAATAACCGACGAGAACCTTTGTGTCCCGAGCCGCGCGAGATCGCCGTGCTCGGCGATGTGTCATCGATTATAAAGAAACAGAATTTGTTTATTTTTCATCGTATCAATATGAAAGTGACACCATTGGATTCGTGGCATTCTCCCGGTTATATTGGCAGAAAATAATTTAAATCGGACTATTTTTAACAAAACGGGCTTTCACTGCTACAAACAAATTTTTCACGTAATTTCCTAAATTTTGGTCCGAATTATATCATTTTTGGGGCCAATTTGATCGAGAAAACATGAGGAATCGACTGACGCCACTTTCGCAAAGATCTGATTAGAAATGCAGAACTGCAGATTTGTCACTGCTTAGCGCGCAACATTGTATGCCCCCGCTGGTTTCGAGCGCCGAAGCCCACGAAACTCAGCGAGTCGCATGATTGCCAGCTAGAAGGACAAGAGGGGACTTTCCATGGCGAAGGAAAATCAGCCTTCTACAGAACTCAAATCGAGAAAGACTTTGCTAACAAACTTTATATTCACGTCAAATAAATACTTTAATTGTAAAATTTAGACGACGAACTATTGTTGAATTTCGCCAGTTCTTACATATGCCCCACTGGGTTCGGAATTCCTGAACCCAGAGTTTCATGCATTTACCTATTGAAATGTTGCTTCAAGTCATCGGGCAATTGCATTGTTTCTTCTCGTACATATGTATATCTGTTCGCGAGTAGGTGTCATGAATGACGCGACTTTTGTTTCCCAAATAAATTCACCCCTATCAGGGCCCTCGCTCGAACCGCTTGACAAGGAGACCGAACGATGTGAACCGAGTGCGAGTGAAATAGCGCACCAGCGGTACACCCTCGGTCGACGGCGACTTGAGTCATCCAGTACTGAATACGAAATGTTCAAAATTTCTCATTACACCTTGATGAGAGTGTTACCATTCATGGATTGTTGGTGAGTCAAGACACGAAGCAATTCAGTCTATTTTTTCTTATGAATACATGATTAGAACACACTCTACGTTCAATAAAAATTTATCGAATTACTCCATGTTTGATATCATTTTCATCGGGAAATCCTAAAAAATTCATCGGTAATACTTTCATCAATACTTATCAAAAACACGAACATTTTATTTTTCTGTACTGGGTATTTTATCTAGCTCGTCGGTTTTATTGTTCTCGGCTGTCAACGGGCGGTCTACTAGGACCCGAAGGTCCACGCTCGCAACGAGAAAGCAAAACAGTGGGGTGGGTAGGTCTTTCCCGATAAACTGAGCCCAAAGGCTTCTCAACAATTGAAACATTGGAAGACTGTACATATTCTTTCTGATGCTTTCGGCGATATGCGCAACCATTTGTATGCCCAGTTTCATGTCTAACAAGTCAGGCGATTTTGTTTGTGAGAGCCATATATAAAGACAGTCCTGTAACGTTCACTACATCTTCAATTATAAAACTGCAAATATGTCATTTTACACATGTGTCTCGCTGAGTTTCGTCGGCTTCGAGGCTTGAAACCAGCGGGGCCATACAATGTTGCGCACTAAGCACTGATGAATCTGAAGTTTTGCAATTTCTAATCAGATCTTTGCGATCGTGGCGTCAATCGATTCCTTATACTTTCTCAAGCAAATTGGCCCCAAAAATGATACAACTCAAACCATAATTAAGGAAATTACGTGAAAAATTTGTTTGCAGAATTGAAAGCCCGTTTCGTTAAAAATAGTCCGATTTAAATAATTTTTTCATAAAAAAAATGCGCAGACTGGATGCGCGTGATTATTACGTGGCCCCCTCCATAGACATATATAGACGGATCAGAAGATGGGACTATCGGCGTGGGGAAGGAAGGCTTGGAGGGGTAAAGGCATAGATTCAGATACAGGCACGTCGGATAGCTTCGGATGCATTCGGCATGCATAACCACAGCGTTATCCGATTTACTCGTATCGCTCCCCTTACCGCGAACCTTGCCACCCCCCTCAGCTTACGCTCCGCCGTCTATATATGTCTATGGTCCCCTCCTCGAAGTGACAGAAAATATAACCTATGTATACGCTATCTTTTGCGCTACATTTGTGAACTTTTTATCATCCTTCCGAAACATTAGTATTACGTCGCAACAGTATCTTTAGGAAATCGGGTCTAGCATATAGGTTATATTTTCTGTCACTTCGAGGACAGGAAATCCGGTCCTCCAAGTGACAGAGAATATAACCTATATGCTATACCCGATTTCCTAAAGATACTGTTGCGGCGTAATAATAATGTTTCGGAAGGATGATGAAAAGTTCACAAATGTAGCGTAATACAACGAAATAGCCGCTAAATATTTATTGTCTTATAGCATATACATAGGTTATATTTTCTGTCACTTCGAGGAGGGACCACATAATAATCACGCGTTGGATTCAACATCAAACACAATTTTATATATGTTTGTTCATAACTGCTTTCTGCATAAGATGTGTATTTCATGTTCTATTTCAGTGTTTTGCTAATTAAAAAATGTCTATCCTAACAAACTTCATTTTCTGGGGACATGCCCTCATCTATTTTTCCTTTTCACTTATAATTCCTTTCTGCCAACATAGAATATTGTAGCATAAGCACATTTCAAGTAAATGTACAATGAATTTTCTACGTTTGCAGTACCAGCAGACTTTCTGTTTAGAAAGTACAACGCAACAGCTGAGAATTTCTTTCCACATTCAAA
This sequence comes from Andrena bucephala, assembly GCA_947577245.1. Taxonomy (NCBI): domain Eukaryota; kingdom Metazoa; phylum Arthropoda; class Insecta; order Hymenoptera; family Andrenidae; genus Andrena; species Andrena bucephala. The sequence goes on from OX387716.1 coordinate 95,215,558, forward strand.
ATAACATATGGAAATAGCAAACAGCTCCCTCTCGCGTGCACAGGCAGCCGCGTATCTATGGGTAATACCATTTCAGTGCAGAAAAAACCTGCTGTAATACCGACCTGCCGAATCGGCCAGACCACGTGACGTGTCTACCCCCTTAAATAGGTGAGGCAACTCCCAAAAGTCCCCCTCAAACGACAGGAAGTCGATGTTGTTTGTATCTTCCCGCCACGTACGTCGAGCCTCCTGAATCCTTCGTCGCAATTCGCGACAGATCCGCCCATCGCGTCTCGTCGGGTATTCGCGCCGCTGAAACAAAACACATGACTCGATTAAAACATCATCGAATGATGTGTGGGCACCAATATATAATTTTTTACGAAACATCACTTACGAGTAGTTGGACTATAATATTCAGGTCGCCATCCCGGGCGTGCGCCTCGATGTCTTCTCGACGCTGAAACAAACGTGTGAATCGATTAAAACAACGTCGATTAATGTATGCGTATCAATACATTTTTTTTTGCGAAACATCACTTACGAGGCGCCCGACCGTCCCTAGGTATTCAATGGACCAATCCGCCATTTGATTTTCACGTTCATGCTGTAACAAACACATGAATCGTCTAAAACATTGTTTAATGGTGTATGCGAACCAATATAATTTTTTCTGAAACATCACTTACGACAAGGCTAATCAATTCCCTCCGTTCCGCGCGCCACGCCCGCATGAGAGTATCACGCTCGTGCTATAACAAATGTACAACTTCATTAGAAGACCACCTAATTGAATGCGCGCACCAATTTAATTTACATAAACTGAAAAAAACTATACTTACGATTTTTTGAAGCACGGTATTACGCTCCTCAATCCACGCACGCTCAATTTCCCCATGCCGTTGCTGTAACAAACGCACAACTTCAATATAATATCCTCGACTGAAATACACGCACCAATTCAATTTACACAACTATACTTACGATGCATCGCTGCATCATAGCGGCATTCATCCCACGCCTCAGTGGTGATCTAATATAATCGAGCGCTGACATTTTGGTTTTTTTAAAAATGTTTATGAACCGGTTATAAAACACACTAGCCCGTGCGGTGGCGGTCGACGTCCTTATATGCATTTCGGTTCTCTAGGCTAGAGGGCCAGCCCTGCACGTTGCAGGGTAGGGGTAGTCGTGGAGTAGGTGTGGTGGGGGCGTCCGTATCACAGTTTCTTCTCCTTCGATGATTTGATACTAATTATTCCAGCTTATAGTGCACTTTTATGGTTCGCACCGCGAATCGTCTTCGACTCTTCTGCGACACGTGTACATCTTGAATTTAGCGCGTACGCTATTTGAATCTGCCGCGCACGCCATTTGAATTTATCGCGCGCTATTCACATTAATGTTTGTGCCGTAACACAACCATGATCATCACAATTATTGATACAATATTCTCTTGCACATTGGTGTGTGTACGTGTACGCGAATCTGTATAAAAGCGACGTTGGTCAGTCCTGTGGACGTCATTACACCACGTTCGCTCGAGTGCTAACAAGTATCGTTCGCGTCAATTTCTTCATCGCTCAGTATAATCGTACATAGTGCATATCAAGATGTACAAACGTAGCTTCAACGATTCATCCTACGCATCCGCCATCAATGGTGATTACCCCAATAAACGTCAGCAACAGGAACATCCTCATCAACAATCAAATATGAGGTACGTACGCGTTATTATACACTTTTCACTTTTCACTTACTTCATTCACTTACTTCTTTCACTGTAAACGCAAGCGAACCGAGTATTAATTCCGTGTATACGTTTCTTACAGTTCTGGATCCGCAACGCCAAAAACAGTGAAAACGCCAAAACCGTCAATCGTCCGAATCCTAGGGCGGGATGACCCGTTGACCTCAACAGCGTATAAACGGCTCATGATAGGAATTCGCATTGGTATGGATTCGTGCCACGTCGAGATCGCCAAAGTCGACAATAAAGGTGGCGAGTTGAGCTTCTCAATGTCTACGTGGAAGCTCCTACTGCAAAATGGGGCTGACATTCTTAAAAAATTACGCGACAACGTAACAACACCCCAGACCCACATCGAAATTGATCATTTACGAATCGAATTCACGCGCATGCACAATGATCAACTCGTCCAAATCACAGATAATCGCGTTACCTTATACATGACGGAAGTTACGATGCGAAAACTGTTCGCGTATGAACATTGCATCGATCATATGTTCACTTGGTTGACCGAAAATATGTACGCTGTAGCCAGTAAATATACCGCGTTCGTAAACGTTCTACGTAGCGCTACCGCACCAACAGATTATGTAAAATTAATTTCCGAAAGCGATCACTTTGAACAACATTCTTTGATTGATTGCGAATTGTTAGCGTTAGGAATGCAATCCATGTTGCGCGATGTAAAGCATGTACCACTATAGTACGCGTATATGTTTTAATAAATGGATGATTTTCACGTTAATACCTGTAACGATTCATTTATAATATCCTTTCCTACTAATACGGTGGATAATTACTTATTCGTAAAACATTCGTTGGGGTGGGTATTTGTATGTCGGATGCCCAAGAGGCAATCGACATCGTACCGTTTTCTTTGGGAATTTCGAGTATTTTCACTCCGTCGAGTTGCCCTGTCAGCGGGTGGTAAGTGGCAACCTCGAACCTGTACATGCCGCTGACTCGCAGAACAATGCGATCATAAACCGTAACCCTGGTAAGACGATTCGACCGAAGAATCGGGCTAGGTTTACTAGGGAGATGTCTGGTTTTTTCCGCCTTTAGCGAATGACAATTATATTTTAGGATAGGTAATATGGACGGTCCTGACACTGGTCTGATGTAAATCAGATATCCATGGGTGTAAGGTTTCCTTAGACTTTGATATCGGTTTAAGTACGAGTTGGCGGTCTCTCTCTCTCTCTCTCTCTCTCTCTCTCTCTCTCTCTCTCTCTCTCTCTCTCTCTCTCTCTCTCTCTCTCTCTCTCTCTCTCTCTCTCTCTCTCTCTCTCTCTCTCTCTCTCTCTCTCTCTCTCTCTCTCTCTCTCTCTCTCTCTCTCTCTCTCTCTCTCTCTCTCTCTCTCTCTCTCTCTCTCTCTCTCTCTCTCTCTCTCTCTCTCTCTCTCTCTCTCTCTCTCTCTCTCTCTCTCGCTGTAGCATGCGTCCGATGCGTTACAGCGTTGGTGATAAGGCACCGGTCCCAAACTTTAAAATATTCGTCTGCGGATGTTTATACAAGCGCGACGTTATATTCTTTCACGAGGCAGCTGCGCTATTTAGATTAATCGTTCTCGAATAGTTATCGCGACAGCGCGTTGAATTACATTTCGTCGGTGGATGTTTATACGAGCGCGACGTTGCATTCTTTCATGAGATGGTTACGCTATTTAGGTTAATTATTCTCGAATAGTTATCGGTGTCCAATTACAGCGCCAACGGTTGCGCGCGAGACACCATCTTGAAATCCTCCTCCCCTGTGACGTCACCCCCTCACCCCGGAACGCGGTACCCCCTCCCCGCCTCACCCCCCACCCATCACGCGGAAGAGCGGGGTACCCCCTCCCCACCTCGCCCCCCGCCCCAGCGGCCGGTACCCCCCGCACCGCCTCACCCCCTCGCCCCAATTGGCCACAACTCCCTTACCTTACCTACTCATTTGGTATGATTTTCGTCAGAAAGACATAAGAAATCCATTGGCGTCACTTCCCTTTCGATACGATGAAGAAAAGGGTCTCTTAATACGCTGTAATTGATATTTCACCCTCGGCTGCGGAGGGTCGACTTCAATTCGCTACGTTCGGCCCAGGATTCGTACCTTTTTCCGGAAAAAAACCATAAAAATCGGGTGAGGCAATGCGAAGGTCTGTCCTCGCCACGGGGTACCAGCGCATCTCCTTGACGGGCGTTGCTCCAGAATTACCCTGTATCATTTGGGCAGTGTGTGACCCGACAACCCTCCGTGTAATTGGTCTGCGCGAAGTGGGGCGCAAGTTCGATCATTATCAGTACTCCTGCCCGAGAGGAATACGATTTACTTTAATTATAGTACATGTGTGTTTTGTAATAAAATGTTTCTATCGTCTCCTGAATTCAATAACTGGCATCCAGATATCTACGCTCCTACAATCCACCGTCAACACGGCTCGTGGAGAGACATGGGAAAAAAAGGGGTAGCCCGCTGTCGACGCGTGGTCCTCTCGAGTATAAACACGAGCTTCAATATCAGAACAAAAGCAAGCGTTAACGTATTCCGTGCGAGAGAAGGTGGGCATTGCTGTGAAGAAGGCCTCATCAAGAGAGCAGCCGTTTGTGAGGAATGCAAATCCGAATGGTTCTGATACAATCTGCTCCCTATGATTGAAATTTAGTCTAGCAACTTTCACTCCTCCTAACCTAACCAATCGAACTTGCATCCCTCCCAAAAGAACCGGCCATCCGAGCGTAGAAGCAAGTGCGAAATAAAAGTGACGGTGCGCTTCTCGATACCGCAGATGTACCTACCTAAGTAGCATTTCTGACGGAAAAAAATTGTCCAGCCTTTGGGCCTGGCGTAGACCTTTGGCAGGTAGGTATCTATTTCAAAAGGCAGTGCCACCCGTGGAGCCAGTAAGACCGTCCCCGGTCCGTGCTATACCAGACAGTTTTCTTCCAGTGAAAATCAGTAAATTTGCAAGCGCAATATCTTAAAAACCAGTGAAAATAAAGTGTATACATTAAAACTTATTGAATTTGTCTTGGAACGCACTATCAACTCAGGTGTTCAAAAAAAATATTTCCATTTGAAAAACCGAACTTGACCATCGTATCTTTTAAAATAATAATTGATAAAAAAATTCATTCGCGCTAATTAATTGGCCCCCTCGAACCATGCAATTCCCTATTTTTTTTATATTTTTATCGGCAATACTTTAGGAGAAAACCGGCTGTCCAGTCTTAGGTGGGACACCCTGTATAATGAAAACTTTGAAATCGATTTTCTTGAAATGGCATTTTGGTGTATGTGCCCTTTTTCCATCAAATGCCTCAATTATGAATGTACATTTTTCTTTGTTAAACAAGTTACAGACGAACTTTATTTAACTTTTTTTTATGTCGAATTTAGTTCGTATATCTGAAAAATCGAAGAACCATAACGGGTAATTATCATTTTTCGTGATCTAATCGCATCTTAAGACAAGAATATAAAATTTTAATATAATGTTTCATTGAAATCCATTTTGCCGTTTAAACGTAATCGTAACAAATACATGAGATATTTAAAAAAAGCTCTTTTCTAAATAGTCAAAACGTGATCAGGAGGTCTTAAAACGTGACTTTCCTAACAAAATTTTTTCCAAATTTTTTTTCATTACAAGAGTATTATACATATGTCAGAAAGTGAAAAGTGTATCTTGAGGCACTCAGGAAGATCGCGCACGGCCGCGTGTCGCTTGCACCCCACCTTGGATCACAGCGTTTCAAGAGCGAGAGAGAAAGACACATTCGTTTTCTCTCTCGTCTTCCCGACGTTGTCCGAAGCGCCGAGCTGACGGACACGCACCTCCGGCGTAGTGTGCATGCGAGGTGGGGGAAATTCTCGAGCGCTCCCGTCCTCATTCTGGCATCACTGGTTCAACGTTCATCAATCTTGCTCTTGCTCACGTAGCGTGTAGGAAGACACGCAGCATTACGATAACGTGTTTTTCTCAATTCGTGAATTCTCAACACAAGTGAATTGCATTAGTTGTTGCAAATTCCTTCGTTCTTCTCATTCGACTCATTCCGAGCAATTAGTGCTCAACATAAAACTCATTCTCGCCGTGTGTGTTAGACCTCGTGGTTGCGTCGTCACCTTGTGATTACCGTGCAGTGCGCGCACCGCGGCTCTCAGTACGTTTTTCATCTCATGTGCTCAAGGCTCATATTTACAATTGACAATAAAAGTGACTGAGTACTCACAAATGCCTATTATTTTGCACCTTTTCACCGTCGAACCTAACCTCACTTCTTTCCAGCGAGCTCACCGCGCAAAACAAGTTTCAATCTCAAACAGATATATAAAGGTCGCTCAAGGACATTATATTTCGCATCTACCATAAGTTTGTTACCATAATTGTCACTTGTCAATTTTAATGAAACGGGCCCATATTTATATATCAGAATTCGAAACCATGCTTTTAACAACCTGAATAGATAGAATGTACGTCAGAGTTTGCGTCTGCATCTGATTCGAGAGCTGCTGATGAGAGAAATTTAAATGTGCATATAAAGCCTTGTGCCACAACACAATACAGTACACATTCGTTATAAACCCGTTTCGTCTATACAATGTATGCCCGAATTGTAATGTTATACTCTCAGTTAAAGTTAATAAAATTATTTTGTCCTTATTGCAAAAATTCCTATCAATTTATATCAAAATAGTAATATTTCATTTCCATTGAGCGACCTATAATCCTTAATATATTTTAACAACATTTTAGACAAAATTCTTTTAAACTATTTGAAAGCTTCTGAGAGGGTCAGAAGGAATTTTTAAAAACCTTGACTTTTTACCATACACATAAGGACCATGCTACTGTAAAAGACTTATTGAAATCAAATACAGGAACTTATAAAGACATTATCTAAGAACACTCTAACAAATAATTGAATCAATGTCTATAGTTTAACTATGAATATTAACAAAAAAAACCAACAGAGGAGACACTTACCTGAATGATCAATATAACGACATCAGCTTGCCCACGGTATATGAATCGTTGTATTGCTTAGCGTCACTCCGTGAATGAAAAGAAACACTAAACACGCGTAACTATGTAAAGCAAACGTTTTGGAAACTTTTGTAGAAAGCGGGAGAAGGCGTGTTACTTTCATGACGCCGTTACGTTTGTCCTCACTCTCCCCTACTAATTCAGTGCATTACCGATAAATTTTAGTGCTTACTTTGCGAGATATAGTAGCGATATTAGGAACATGGGTGATATCAGAAATGAGCAAAAAATTATTTCAAATTAAAAATTGATTTCTAATAAAAGACAAAAATTTTATTCGAGACTCATCAAATAAAAATAATTCAGAGTTATGTTTGTTTCAAATAAAAAGAAGCCAGAGTTACTTTTCTTTGATACGTCACAAATAATTTTTTTTGATCGACGTGAATTTATCCGACGGCCACAAATAATTTTTTTATTTGACGGGAATTCACGTTAACCTTTAAATAATTTTGTCGTCTCTGGGCGATATTAGGTACGGTTACCCCAATCATCATTATACCCATTATAAGGGGCAACAAATAAAATTTTCATAAAAAATTGAAAATTTCATAGAAATTGTATACTTTGGTGCCAATACTCAACCTGAAGATAAAGTCCGAGAAACAAATCTTTTTAAACCCAGATTATGGACCATCTTGGGCAACTTTTGACACCTACATCAATATTATATCTGAAAAAAAATATATTTTCGCTCCACCCTAACGTACTGTCAGCGAGAGTATCATCCTGTATGTTCATGCAATCATAGTATTTGCCATAAAATAATACGTTCATTATTTCATTTCCAGATGAAGCAGGCAATAATAGCGGTAGGCGAAGGAAACTCCGCGAAGGAACCGCAGAGGAAGGGGGAGGAAGCGACGGAGGAAGGAGGGAGCGTAAGGGAGGGGGCGACGAGGGAGGAAGGAAAAAGTGCAGGGTGGCGGAGAAAATATAATAAGCTAATTATATGCAATACTAAATACTATATTCTTTTGCTCGCAATAATGTAGCTCTGTTGGAAACGAATTGAACAATGTGCTATACGATAATATTTGAATTTCATGTGAGATCTATCAATATTTCACAAGTTTCAATGAAATGAAATATCATCGTATATTGTATCAATTTGTCTCGCACAGAACTGCAATATTATGAATAAAATAATACAGCATTGCATTTAATGAAACTGACTTAACCGTATGGTATTCCGTTTGTGTCCGAATATTTTTTGGATCCGAAATATATTCCCTTTGCATTATATGTATGGGTAGAAATAGAAAATTTAATTTTTATGTTACTGTTTCAGATAAAAAGACACCTCAGGCGCATACAATATGCAAACCTTGGGCAACCTAGACGCCGGGGAGAATGGAACGATGGTGGCCAGGGGCCAAGCCGCGGCGGCGGCCAAAGATGGAGCGGCCAGGAACCAAGCCGCGGGGGCCGCGAAGAAGGGTGGAACGGTCTGGAACCAAGGCGCGGGGGCCGCGAAAGAGGGTGGAGCGGTGGCCAGGGGCCCAGCCGCGGCGACGGCCAAAGATGGTGGAGCGGCCAGGAACCAAGGCGCGGGGGCCGCGAAGGAGGGTGGAGCGGTGGGAGGGAAGATGGAGGCGAAGTCAAAAATTTATTTTTCTCATTTTAACAAATAAATACTTCTTTTAATTAATTAATGGTATGGGTTTTATTTCTATGCTACAAAAACTGATCCATTTCGGTTGGAATGGACAATGCCATATATAGGGTGAACGTACCAGTAAATGAACACGTACCCGTAAAGTGCCCATACGTAGTGAATGGGCATTTTATATTAAACTGAGTAAAATAAGTTATTTAAACAAGCAACTAATTAATTAGAGATTTCTTTTAATTTCTTGCTTCATATCCAAACGATTTTTGCAGCACGCGGAATCAATTACGCTGCAAACATAATTTGATAATAGTTTACATTCATTAGCCTTAAGTGTTCATTTATTGGTGCGTTTACCCTACAGTAAATTTCGCGCCAAGCGGATCACATTGCGCACTCGATGGCTGAGATTTTGTTCAAATTGAAACACGTTATAGTGCATGTGAAAATAAGAAAGGTTCAAGTTGTAAAATTTTGCCACATTTGAATTTTTTTTAAAAATGTAGACCCTCAAAATACACAATTTTCATCAATTTTTTGGAAAACTACCTTTCGAATTTGGCAAAATAATTATTTAAACACACCTTACTTTTCACATAGACTCCATATTTCTTTTTGAATTTCATCTATTTTTTTACTTAAATTATCAATAGCAGTACGCTGCTCTTCCTGTGGTGCAAAACGGGGTTTAAATCTAGGATCTACGAGTATGGCAATTATTCAAATTTCACATTTTATAATGTGATTCAACCGTCTCTGCAAATAAAATACCTATTTCATTTAATAAAGTCTTCATCGATTTCGATACTAAGCCAGTAGTGAAATAAACAATTAAAATAATTTACCTTCAACGTATCGCGGATGTTGTTACAGCTGTTACGTACTCAGATTTATCTTTGACTTTCTAACCCTTTAGGGTGTCCGGAATGCACGTGACCCGACGAGCCACCATTTCCTGCGGTGGTGTGATGCAACCAAGTTTTCCCCGAAAACCTTATATTCAATGGAGGCACTCATGTCCCCACTACTTTCTAAGCCGAATTTCACCGTATAAAAAGGGCCACGAATTCACACTCGGGGGCTCATTTCAAATCTAGTACGCATAGACGAAAGAGGCTTATTTACTTCAACTTAAACCAGACAGTACGTAGAGTTGCTGATAGGTGTTGTTACTATTAAACTCTTTGAGACCCCCGCATTTCTCAGTGCGTCAAAACCGAGAGGTGGACTTAGGTACCGCGACAATTAAACACTGAAACAATTGTAAAAGACAGAGCTTATAGAATATAATTAGTTATTTCTAATTCAGAGTTCTTTTATTTAAATCAATCATCATCTGAATTTCCTCTTCGAGATAAACCCACATAGATACTCCTTTACCGCTCAAGGTGTATCACATTATAAAGTTACGAGGCTAAACTAACATTCCTAGTGGCTCCCGGGGATACCAGACCCCGGTTCGTCAACGACTTCCACATTCCTAGTGGCTCCCGGGGATACCAGACCCCGGTTCGTCCACGATTTCCACCTTCTTAACGACTCCCGGGGATACCAGACCCCGGTTCGTCCGTGAAGCTTACCTTCCTAGTGGCTCCCGGGAATACCAGACCCCGGTTCGTCCACGACATCCAACCTCCTTATAGCGGCTCCCGGGAATACCAGACCCCGGTTCGTCCGCTACTAACAAACTCAAACAACCAAATTCAATCCTCGGCCTCGCAGCCGCCATTCTTATTGCCCTCAGCCTCGGCTCGTAACAAATTGGTGACAGCGGTGGGATATTCTCTTAGCTGGTTATTCAGATTTTGATGTGCTTTCCACACGATTCAAATCTTACGGCCCCGCGTCCGAGAAGGCCTATTAGAATCAGGTCGGAATATCGCGAGAATATTTGTATTAAAGGTTGGACTACAACCTTGGTCGATGGTAGCATAATCTGCTCACAGTGTGCTTTAACCACGCCTAAACAAATATCAAGTACCGTATTAGAACATCGGTTTCAGCGTGATCCGCCTGTAGTTCTTTGCGAATCTTGTAACGAGTTCTTGTACGATGTTTGGGATTGGCCCAAACGGCCACAGGCCAAGCCGGCGCGGATTCGCTGCCGACTCCGCGCGCGGTTCGAACCGGCTAACGCGACCAAGTCGTGGTATGCACGATCGCGGTGATGAGATCGGTCGGGCCATCTGTTGACGCGCACCTCAGCTAATTAGACAGCTCTCTCTCGCTACCGTGCGACCGGCATTGTGTCGCCGGTACAGTCCTCGTCTCGCTCGAGCCGAACAGCTGTTGGGTGAGGTGCTGACGTCACAGAATTCGGCGAAACGGCCCGATCCATCACCGCGATCGCTCTCTCTTCTGAGAATCGCTGACTCAGACAGTTCTAACTTTTCTCTCGCGTGCTTGCGCGTCACTGGAACTACTCGGTTCAAACATTAACGCTAGCGTGCTTGCGCTTTATTGGAAAATAGACTCAGTGTTCGTTGTGATTTAATTAGGCATAAGTGTAATATATTGTACAAACGTTTTGTAAATACAGCGTGTCCATGACCTTAGTTTAAACCTAACGACTATACTTATCAGCTATTGTTAAAAGACTATCGTATACACTAAGTTAATCCTAATACTTAAGGGGGTAGACACGGGTAATGCAGCGCGCTGTATACCGACACAATCTGGCCCGAAACATGGGTTTAGTAGAATACGCTTTTCGTCCTTATATGAGCGAATTTTGGGCTGGGCGAGGTCTTATTCGAAAGAGGAGGGTTCAGTGCAGCGCGCTCTGGTCATGGTTCGACGAGATTGTGTTGATATCTAATAATATGAGTGTTCAAAGTAGAGCAAAAGTCGACAAAATACACCCGTGTGAATCCAAGTATTTTTAGGTCACTAAAAGAGTTTTGTGACTCAAACGATGACCAGAACGCGCTGCATCGAACCTTCCTCTTTCGAATGAGACCGCACCCAGCTCAAAATCTGCTCATATAAAGACGAAAAGCGTATCCCCGTGATTGCATTCCCAAATACGAGTTGCGCCATATTGGCGATAATACAGAGCAAGTCACGTGACAAATTTAGTTGAGCTAGTGGATAGGAGATGGCGCCTACTCGGGAGGACTGCCAACGTGGAATCATAGCAAAACTGAAGCGTTAGCTGGATACACGATGATACACGAACGACAGTAAAAGCGTGATGCAGTCAATGCATGCATTTCCGGATGATTGTAGGTTAGGTTATATGCATTTTAGGCATACATTGACTAGGAACTGTTGGGAATGTATACATTTACTAAAGCTTTTACCGTAACACATACATCATTTGAAATCGCTGTCGTATTTATGTTATAATAATTGAGGCAGTTAGAGCAACAACGGGCTAACCTGCAAATAAATTTTTCCTATTGTACATCGATGGCTTTGCACACATATTGTATGTCCACTTTTAGCGTTTATGAGAAAAACAGGTTCAAACATTCAATGGTACTTTATAAATAAATACATTTTGCATTATTGTATTATCATATATATGTAATATAGGTATCACTGAAACTATGTAATTAGTAGTATAAAAATGTAATTTTTATGCAGCATAAAGAAACAGTCAAGCACTATGTGTTGCATATAAAAACTCAAATTTCATAAAAAGTGGACATACAATATGTGTGCACTAAGCCATCGATATGATTGTAGAGCCTATTGGAATACGTTATTGCTACTAACTCACTTTTGAAAAAAAAATGTGGATTAGTCTGTTGTTGCTCTCACTGCCTCAATAATATGGCAAAATTCCAGAGATGGACATTACCGTTTAGTGCTCAGACACTTTTCCCGGCGGAAAAAAATTATGTATTGCGATTATTTAACTGAAAAATGGTGCCAATACATGCACTTGATCGTTCTTTTTCCCAAAAAAGCCAGTGGCTATATCATTTTCTAAATGTGACGTATACATCACACTGGGCGCTAAAGGATATCCCGAGCCAATTCTCATTTGAAGCGCTATGATTGAATTAATTTAATGGGTAATTTAATTATCGACCATGAATAATTTTCTCGTGTTTATTCATACTTTCTCGACTAATTATATGATTCGCAACTAATGGACGAATAAATACGAGAAAATTATTCATGGTCGACGGATGAATGGCTTTTGACTACAAATATGATAAAAAAATATTTATTCAGTTATAAAAATGATAATTGTAAAATTTCCCTCCTCTCCCTCCGCTTCCTCCTCTGCCTCCTCTTCTTCCTCTGCCACCTCTTCCTCCTCTTCCTCCTCTCCCACCTCTTCCTCCTCTCCCACCTCTTCCTCCTCTCCCATACTCCCACTGCCGTAATTTTTTTTTCATGTCCCTGTTCTGTAATATGAAAAAAAAACATAAATCTTATGTTAATTACTGCAATAATATCTAAACGTTTTCACACTTTCGTGAGAATGTAACAAATTAAAAAAACATCGTTTTGCGTGAGATCGCCTACGTGTCTACATACCTCCTTCTTCAAGCGCAACGCCAGTTGCCAATAGGCGTTGGCCATTTTCCGGCTACTCCGCCCCGACGATGGAGTTCGGCCGCTTGACGAACTTCTGGACGGACTCCGTCGTCGGGACGGAGTCTGCCGGCTGCTGGGACTCCGTCGTCGGGACGGAGTCTGCTGGCTGCTAGGACTCCGTCTTCGAGACGGAGTCCCTTCCTTATCTCCCTTCTGCATGTTTTCTTTACCAGACATCTATAAAAGAGTCGAAGAAACAGTGAAACTATTGAACGTAATTAAAATGAATTTGAAAGTGTAGTAGAAGAGCCAGAGTTGGCCAAAATGTAATCTAATTACAAATTACATATTACGATTAAAATGTAATTGTGTGATTGATTACACATTATTTTCTGTAATCGTTAGTTGACCACAATTTTGTCAACTATCTAAATTGAAGGGTTGGATGCAATAAGGGGACTAGCGCTCGAAAATGGAAAAAATAATTGTCGAAACTCTAAGAAATATTGGAAAAATTAAATGTTGTTAAACTGAATTTTAAAAAATATAGTGTTGTAAAGCTCGTCACGACAAACATTTTTTCTATTTACAGTTTGTTTATTCAATCATTACTATTCGAGCTACAAATTACAAATAAAAAATTCGTCATCGTCCAAAATCATTATTTCTGTAAACATAAATTGCGATAACTTGAGTAAATATTAACGGATCGTTATGAAACTTAAAACATAACTTCAGAAAACTCTAGCGAACTCGAAAAATGTATGCACAAAACCCTTATGTTAACAAATGTAATAATATTTAATTAAAAAGTAATGCTGGACATAACCCATGTTTTTCAACGTTCGCCGTTAAAAAGTGTCGAGGTAATTTTGAGGTACATATAACTTGCAGCGACAAAGTTGTTCCCAAGGAAGATTTTCACCAATTTCCACACGGATTAATAAATAATTGTAGAAGATATGACGATATATATATCTTGCGCGCCACCAACAGTCAGCGGCCGCGTATAATGCGCTACTTAGCACTCTTAGCACTCGCTTTGACTGTTGGTGCCGCGTGGGATTTATATATATCGTCATATCTTCTACAATTATTTATTAATCAGTGTGAAAATTTCTGAAAATCTTCCTTGTAGGAAAAACTTTGTCGCTGCAAGTTATACGTACCTCAAAATTACCTCGATACTTTTTAACGGCGAACGTTGAAAAGCATGGGTTAGGTCCAATATTACTTTTTAATTAAATATTGTTACATTTGTTAACATAAGGGTTTTGTGCACACATTTCACGGCTTCGCTAGAGTTTTCCGAAGTTATGTTTTAAGTTTCATAACGATCCGTTAATATTTACTCAAGTTATCGGATTTTATATTTACAGAAATAATGATTTTGAACGATGAACAATTTTTTGTTTATAATTTTCAGATCGAATAGTAATGATTGGATAAACAAACTGTAAATAGAAAACTGTGTGTCGTGACGAGCTTTACAACGCTATATTTTTTAAAATTCAGTTTAACAACATTTAATTTGCCAATCTTTCTTAGCGTTTAGACAATAATTTTTCCCATTTTCGAGCCCTAGTCCCCTTATTGCATCCGACCCTTCAACAGAAAATAATGTGTAATCAATCACACAATTACATTTCGTAATTTATGATTTGTAATTAGATTACATTTTGCCAAACTCTGAGAAGAGTACACGTTTATCAAGTTAGTACATTTGGGTACAATATAGGCTTCCTTTAGCCAAGATTTAGCGGATGAGAATCTCCAGATTTCTAAATGCTGGAATTTCCAAGTACGAAAGCTTTGAAATTCAAACATTTCCAAAATTTGTAATTGTGAGGTTATCAAGTTTCAAAATATTTGTATTTTTAAATTTCAAACATATGTGATTTTAAAATTTCCAATTCTTCCAATTTTGATGTTTAGAAACTGTTTAATTTTCATCACTTGTCTTCACTTTCAACTAAAGGAAGCCTATATTGCACCCGAATGTACCTTTTCTAGGCATTTCGCGGGTAAATTATAACATAACTTTCCTATTTTACGTGAGAATGAATACGCGAATCTCTGAGTGTGAAGCTGCGTATCGGCATTGTAAGGATGCCGCGCGCGAGGCACGCTTCGCGGAGTGGAGAGTCTGGAGACTCGTACGACAGTCTCGCGCTACCTCCAGCATGATATTTGCGTCTCCGGAGCCATGCGATTTTTTATCTTGGGGGTGCGAGGCACCTTTGAGCACGTCGAAAAATCGACGGCTGATGCCTCGTAAAGTAATCATGGTTGAGGTAGTCTCCAGACTCTCCACTCCGCGAATGGTGTGCCACGCAAGGCAGCCTCGCAATGGCGATACGCAGCTTGAGAAACACGCGGACACTCAAACAATCACAGTTCACACGATAGATTTTGCACAAAAAATTACAACAATACTATGACGGTAATGAAACTTCACCCGGAATTTGTCTAAATACAGTCTTGGGTTGGAAGTAAAATGTAGAAGTGTGTCAGTTAGTATGAAAATGGCGTCAGTCGAAAAAAAAAGAAATTGAACTTCACGTTTATTATGTATCATGTTGATATAATACGTAAAAAATAAGTAAAATGTAAACGAAAAATTTGAACTTAGACCACTTTCATAATAACAGGCACTTATAGTGAAAAAGGCAGGGGTAGGAAGCGTAAAGGTACTTACGATCTTTACTGCTCGACAGTCACTCGTGTTTCTGACGATCAAGGCTTTGTTGGCCTCAAGGGCCAGCGTTGTCAGAAAACAATTGCTGGCGCGGTTCACGCACACATTACCACCACTCCTCTAGGTGATCCTATTACACAACTTGCGATTCTTTCCTGAAACCGCTGGACAGGACCCAAACTGTCTTTCTCACTCACTCAATATTTTGTATTTCACTTGCACCAAGGACCGAGCGACACATCTCGACCCGCGTAAAAGTTCAAACGCGCAAAGGTGATACGTCAAAAGTATATGCATCGGATAATCAAAAATTCTTTCTTGTGTACATTTGTGCAACCCAAAAGTATTATTACATACTCTATGTAAATGTATCAGCATACACCAATCCTAATGGGAAAGAGAGGAATAGAACGCATATATCCGTCCTTTTCCCACTATCTTTTGTTCTGCTTCTCAGCATCTGTAACTAATGCAGCGACAACGCTAGCTGATCAGTTTTCTGCCGTTTGCACTACGGTGAAGACGCAGAAAGCAATCGGGGTTTTATTTACTGCGCAGATATTGATACATATGGAATATTCATAATTTGTGAATTGTTCCATTCCTGCGTGGTTCGTTACCGTAGTGTTGATAAGTGTGTGTGATCATTCCATTGTCATAGAATCAAAGAAGGAAGTCGCAGATGCAAGAAATAAACGCTATTTGGAGGATGGTACAAAAAAGAAGCAGCCTAAGTTATTTGCAAAGCGTTTGTCGAAAAATAGAAAGTATCGTGAAAGGTAAGTTACGTGTTATGGTACAGATTAGTATGAAGTTACAGTTTGTGATGTAGTAGTAGCAGCAGCACGGTATTTTGTTGTATATAATACAGTATTATTCATATTCTTCAAATACGTATATCTTTGACACTTTGCGTACACATATTCTATGCTATGCGCACCGCAACACATGTCATTACTTGACCCCTCTTGCCCCACTCATTCTTTTCCCATTTGTACGTTCATCATTGTTTAATTAATTAATAATCCGATTTATACCGTGTTTGAACTCATTTTCATATCAAAACTGTCAGCAGTACGTTTCTGCAACTTTCGGGCCGATGAGACGGAATGTAGAAATTTTAAATTTCGTTATATATGTTATAAAAACTATATGCGTTTTGTTATTATAAAACGTTCAAACTACATATACGCGTTTCGTTAGATATGCTTCCTTTATAGTTTATAATGCAGTTGTGATTATTTCAATCGTTGTACGTAGTTTTACAACGTTCCATAAAGCGAAGTGCCACCCTGCAGTCCCTCGTTGAATTTTAAAAGACATAATGTGATAATGATTTGGGATATAATTCCGAATGGCCCCATTGGTAACTTTTTTACAAATTATTTTTTTGAACTGCATACATGTAGTCCTAAAACAGCCTGTAGACGGTCAATATTATTGTGCAATATTGAATATTGAATATTATTCAATATTATTGAATAATATTGAATATTCAATATTGCACAATAATATCGACAGTCTACAGGCCTCTGAACGGGGATCCATCCTGCCCCCCTTACCTCCGCGTGCCCCTCAGGTGGCTAAATGGCACACGTATTTAGCTGAAATTCAAAGCTAATTTTCTCGAAAACGAAGCGCGATATTAAAAAAACTGAATTCTATATGTATTCTCGTCTTATTTTGGCCCATAGAATCACCCCCTAAAGTATTGTCTATCAATAGAGTCACAGGTATCTATCCTGTATAATAGAGTTTCTGGTAATCTGCAAACTCTCATCGGCTCGCTGCCACAATTTACGCGACTGCAAGCGGGAGGCGCGCCCCCCGCGTTGATCTAGCCCCGTCCAATACTAATATCCAGAACAAGTTGGAAAGTGGAATGCGTTATTTCGGAATAAGTCTACCGAAATACTAAAAGTTTTTTATAATATCTCGGAAACTAATGTCTGAAAGCGCAAAAGGACAAAATGTTGGTTTGGTGCATTCGGTACGGGTTTGTCGCTATCCCCACCACTTCTGTCTCACTCTTGTCTGGCGAAGGCAAGAGCGAGATGGAACGAGAGCGAGCGAGAGCCACTGAAAGCGAGTCAGGACGGTACGAGACAGACGATGTGTTGATGTTTTGTCTCGCTCCGTCTTTCGGGCGCCGTGTCACTCCGTCCTTTGCGTGCGCGACGGGCGTGCGCGACGGGCGTGCGCGATGGTCGCAAGCACTTACGGTGAGCACGGGAACCGCTTCGCAAAATGTTGACGCAGGCTCGGCTCAAGTCTTTTTTGCACCCTAGGCGAAGTTGGCAAATTGCGCTATTTATTATAATACATTCATTTGAGATTATTTATGACGTTATTCTGCAAAACTAGGCAACTGCTAGGGCGTAAGGTTGACAAGAGGCGCAAAATGGTCTTTTCATTGTTGGCATTGTTGAAAATAAATTTTTAATTGAAATACTACAAATTGTACTGCAACGGTTTTAAACTACGAGTAAGAATTAAGAGTAAGGATATGAAGAAGCTCAATTAAATGTATTATAATAAATGGCGGAATTTGGCCAGCTCGCCTAGGTCGCAAAAAAAACTCGTGCCGTGCGTGACTATCTGACCGTGGCGCGCATGCGTCGAGCAGTCACGATTCCATC
The DNA here is from genome assembly GCA_947577245.1 of Andrena bucephala. Classification (NCBI taxonomy): domain Eukaryota; kingdom Metazoa; phylum Arthropoda; class Insecta; order Hymenoptera; family Andrenidae; genus Andrena; species Andrena bucephala. Next base: position 95,233,766 of record OX387716.1, read on the forward strand.
TGAGCGCTCGCGCCTGTCGCGCACGCCCGCCCGCCGCGCACACAAAGCGTTCCATCTCGCTCGCCCCTTCGGCCAGAAAGAAGCGAGAAACGGACACTCGGAATTAGGGCTCTGTTCGCGATACGGGTTCCACGCCGGCCCCGAACAGCGAGTACATACGGAGACAATACTGTATTTGTATTCCTTCAGGTTATAACTTATTAGATACCTATGTGGTCCTGTGTGTCGCATACAATGTTGTACCATTTCAGTTATATTATTACCAACTCTCTCTCTCTCTCTCTACAGTATTCTCAACTTTCAAGCAGGGTCATTCTACGCGAAATCGGACACTTTTCGGAGTAACATTTGGGATTTTTGTGAAACTTGGATATGTTGTAGTCTTTAGCGATATATAATATGTATGATGATATGTATTTCAAAGGATTTTTTCAAAATTGTAAATATTGACTTTTTTCATTAAATTATAATTGTTGAACTAAGAGACAGATAAGAATGAGCTTTTGGGTGCTTACACTAGGGAAGTAAGAGTACCTAATAAAAATTATATCACTGTGAGATGCCGATGAGCGCTGGTCGAGGCGTAGCGCGTGACGCGTCAGGAAAACAACCGAAAAGCGCGCCGGCATTGTCGCGTGGCGTGAGACGAACGAAGGCGGGGCGAGGGGTTGCGCGTATCGGTCGTCCAGCAGGACTGTCGCGTGCTTGCGGATCCTATTCTTATTCTACAGGGTGAACGTCCTACGGACAGCTGACGCGTTCCGCTCGCCTCCGCGTGCCCCTCAAGCGCCTACGATGCACGCGTATTTAGGTGAAATTCAAAAGTCAATTTTCTCGAAAACAAAGCGTTTACCGCAATTTCGTCACTCTTGATTTTCATCTTATTTTTGCCGGTATAATCACCCCTTAGAGTATTGACCACAGGTAGAGAAACACCCTGTATATTACATCTGTTTCAACCATTTTGACCTACTTATATTAAATCGGATTTATTTTAATATCAACGGGTCCTCAATTCTTTATAAGACCTCTAGCTCCGCGTCCCATTCGTCCAAGAATTGGAACAGGAGAAATCCTACATCACTTAAAAAAAACAAATTTTAGACCATTTATGCTGTAATTGTTTTAAACAAATGCAATTTTATACTAGCAAGGCACTATTTACACATTTGAAAAAAATAAGGACACTTTAAAATTGGTCGCATGAAAATGAATTGAATGTGACGCTTGCGTCGCCCAGCACCGGCTCGACTGGCTGAGCCGTGCGTGCTACAATCTGAAACTACACTCCTCACATTAATTAGAGGATCACCTCTAGGAGCCCGAAAAATAGGGGCAAGTTCCCATGGTCATAACTCCGGTAAAAATAGTCGTATCGATATTTTGAAAATATGATTTGAAAGCGTGGAACCTCTACTTTCAGTTGCTTTTTCCAAATTTTAGATGCATTGCTTTTCGGTAAAGTTATAGCAATATAAAGAGCACTTGGTCAATTTAAAAAAAAATTCTTAAACTTTGCGATGTTCCACGGCGTGCATGAAATTTTTTACACAAATTTCATTTACACCACTCGAAAGCGGTTACTTTTCTGTGTAAAAAACGAGTAATAAATTCCTTGTGCGATTTTTTTTGGCCGAGTTATTCAACTTTGAAGCAAAAACCGTTTTTTTTACTTTACTTGCTTCTAGCAAACGAAGAGATCATCGTAGAACGTTCCTGAAAAAACCATTAGAAAGATCAGACTTTTCTCTTTAAGACGCATCTTCGACTTTTTCGATTCGATTAAAATTTGGGTCTCTGATGTCCTTTCCAAAATATGCTTAAAAATTGCACAAATTCCATTTTCTCTTCAACTCGCTGTATCTTCGCGAGGGATGATCGGAACGTCATTGTCTTAAGCTCATTTTAAAGCGGAAAGTCTGCCGATTCTTTTGAGTGCCCCCGGAACCGGCTGCGATAATTTCTTACCGGTGGCCTTTCAGTTTGAAGTTACCTTTTCGGAAAACTTACGAGGTGGCTTCAGCGGCCGCGTGGCTGCCGTACCGCCGGCATCAGCATCACCGATGGCATATTGCGTGGAAGTATGTGTCATATGTGTGTGCATACACAGGAACCATCGGTAGCGTCGGCGTAACTCGGCTCGCTTTCGGCTGCTATCGTCACTTATGTCGACGGGTGGGGATACGAACAAGAGCTTTCGCTTCCACGGGGACGACCGACATCGCGACACATTTTGTAGCCGTGTTTTTCCGAAACGGTAACTTCAAACTGAAAGGCCACCGGTAAGAAATTATCGCAGCCGGTTCCGGGGGCACTCAAAAGAATCGGCAGACTTTCCACTTTAAAATGAGCTTAAGACAATGACGTTCCGATCATCCCTCGCGAAGATACAGCGAGTTGAAGAGAAAATGGAATTTGTGCAATTTTTAAGCATATTTTGGAAAGGACATCAGAGACCCAAATTTTAACCGAATCGAAAAAGTCGAAGATGCGTCTTAAAGAGAAAAGTCTGATCTTTCTAATGGTTTTTTCAGGAACGTTCTACGATGATCTCTTCGTTTGCTAGAAGCAAGTAAAGTAGAAAAAACGGTTTTTGCTTCAAAGTTGAATAACTCGGCCAAAAAAAATCGCACAAGAAATTTATTGCTCGTTTTTTACACAGGAAAGTAGCCGCTTTCGAGTGGTGTAAATAAAATTTGTGTAAAAAATTTCATGCACGCCGTGGAACTTCGCAAAGTTGAAGAAAATTTTTTCAAACTGACCAAGTGCTCTTTATATTGCTATAACTTTGCCGAAAAGCAATGCATCCGAAATTTACAAAAAGCAGCTGAAAATAGAGATTCCACGCTTTCAAACCATATTTTCAAAATATCGATACGACTATTTTTACCGGGGTTATGACCATGTGAACTTGCCCCTATTTTTCGGGCTCCTAGAGGTGATCCTCTAATTAATGTGAGGAGTGTATTTATGTCTTTCATTCCTAATCTTGCGTGGCCTTGAAAGTTATAGTATACCATATGGTTGAATAATGGGGGCCCGGATGCAATAAGAGGACTAGCGCTCGAAAATACGATAAATTATTGATCAAACGCTAAGATAAATTGGAAAATTAAATTTTGTTAAACTGAATTTTAAAAAATATAGTGTTTAGAGCTCATCGCGGCATTCATTTGTTCTATTTACAGTTTTTTTATCGAATCATTAGGATTCGAGATAAAAATTATAAACAAAAAAAATTTCTTTGACCATTGTCAATATCTTTTTTAACATAAATTGCGATAACTCGAGTAAATATTAACTGATCGTTATGAGACTTGAAACATAAAACTCAGAAAACTCTAGCGAAGCCGTAAACTGTATGCACAAAACCCTTATGGTAAGAAATATAATAATATTTAATTAAAAAGTAATACTGGACATAACTCATGTTTTTCAACGTTCGCCGTTAAAAAGTATCGAGGCAATTTTGAGGTAGATATAACTTTCAGCGACAAAGTTTTTCCTTAATATACAAGGAAGATTTTCACAAATTTTCACACTGATTAATAAATAATTGTAGAAGATACGACGATATATATAAATCTCGCGCGCCACCAACAGTCAACAGCCGCGTATAATGCGCTATTTAGCAGTTTTAGCACTCGCGTTGACAGTTGGCGCCGTGCGAGAATTATATATATCGTCATATCTTCTACAATTATTTATTAATCAGTGTGAAAATTTGTGAAAATCTTCCTTGTATATTAAGAAAAAACTTTGTCGCTGCAAGTTATATGTACCTCAAAATTGCCTCGATACTTTTTAACGGCGAACGTTGAAAAACATGAGTTATGTCCAGTATTACTTTTTAATTAAATACTATTATATTTTTTAACATAAGGGTTTTGTGCATATAGTTTACGGCTTCGCTAGAGTTTTCTGAGTTTTATGTTTCAGGTCTCATAACGATTCGTTAATATTTACTCAAGTTATCGCAATTTATGTTTAAAAAGATATTGACTTTGGTCGAAGAAATTTTTTGTTTTATAATTTTTATTTCGAATACTAATGATTCGATAGAAAAACTGCAAAGAGAAAAAATGTGTGCCGTGATGAGTTTTACAACACTGTATTTTTTAAAATCCAGTTTAACTAAATGTAATTTTCTAATTTTTCTTAGCGTTTGGACAAATGTTTTTCTCATTTTCGAGAGCTAGTCCCTTTATTGCATCCGAGCCCTCAATTTGTCTTGACAGTCACTTTCATATCGGGTAATCAAATATGTAGCATTCCAAAACTGATGCTCACCTTCGGTTCACGGAAAATATCGCGAACACCAAAAGTTGACATACCGTATTATGTTGGGTATAAAAAATAGTAAAAGTTTTCCTGTTTCAGTTTTTTTCAAATACTTACCATTTGCGAGAACCCTATATAACAAAGTATCGTAACATTTGTGATGTTTCTCTAATGATTAATTACACCAAACACGGTATAATTTGGATAATACATATTTAGTAGTAATAAGTTTCGGCCGCAGAGAAGGATAGCGAATGAAAAAGATGGAGACAATCGGCAGTCCTTTTTTCCACTCGCTCTCTTCTCCTACGTTCGAGACTGTCGACAAACTTCTAAAAATGTAGGATCTACAGTAAAATCTCGATTAGAGTTCAAAATTGTGACTATATAACATTAGTGTTAATTTCTATCACCCCTAGTTGGGGTGGTACCCCCTGGAACCAGTGAAGCGTGTAATATGGCTCGTGCGCCGATCGTGTAACCCGATCTGAAATCGAAAATCGGTGAGAGACAACACCGATGTAAACGAGGTTCACAATTAAAAGTATTTTATTTTTGGTTCATTTTTATAATTTTTTTACCAACATATTTGTGAGGATTTTCTGATTAAAATGACACCAAACACGATATGGTTTGGACAATTATATAAATATAAATGATTCGTATCCACGATAAGTAAAAGTTGTCAGATTTATGTTGTATTTGGTATCATTTTAATCAGGAGATTCTAACAAACATGTTGGTAAAAGATTCATGAAAATGGAACCAAAAATACAATTGTCTCACACGTACCCCGCGAAAAGCGGGCATTAAAAACTTCCTTCGTTCCGAGGCTTTCGCTTACATCGAGACTTTACTGTATATCTTCTTTTACTATGCCTGCTTTTCTTTTCTAATGTATGTTTATCTTATTTCTATGTATGTACCACGTGTTACTGATTATTGACTCTTTACGTGCAGGCAACGATCGAAAACAGCAGCGTGCCTCACGGTAGGTCAGGGCACCGCGGCGGAAGCGGGTACGCGTGCAGGTACCTCGTACGAAGAAACACTTCCAAGCACATCTGCTACGTGTGATTTTCCTACGGACAAAATACGCGAAGAAGACGTAGGATATTTTGAAGATTTTCCAATTATGGAAGGAATTGTAGAAGAAGCACATTTCGATACGGACGCAGAAGATATTGAAGAAGAAATACATTTCAATGCGGACGAAGAGGAAATTGTAGAACAAGTGCATTTCGAGTCGAACGAAGAAGAAATTGCACAAGAAATAGATTTCGACACATACATCAACGAAGATGTTGGAAGTGATGCTGATTACTGGGTGGTGGAGACTGCAGAGCCAGAACAGCCGGAAAACCCAAATTCAAAAGGAATCGACTTCGTTGATTTTCTGCATGTTTTCGAGCAAATAAAAAATCTTGGAAAACATTCGATTACTGGCTGTGGCATCCAACATTTTGAAATAGTTAGATGTGACCGGAATGGATTAGAAAATGTGTATCATGTAGAGTGCAAAATGTGCAAATACACAGAGCGTATATCCTGTCTTCGGAAGAGTGATGCCACTATGGATATCAACCGCGCTGCTGTTGCCGGAACAATGATGACGGGCGGCGGATATAACCAACTGGAGGACATACTGACGGCCTTGAACGTGCCCTGTATGACGAAAAGGATCTACGAGAACTGTCAGAATGACCTAATCGATGCCCTCGAAGTGGCCGCACAACGCGAAATGGAAGATGCTGGAAAAGAAGAAAAAGCATTAGCTATAGCAAGAGGCGACGTACATGCAGAATCCAAGCTACCGTTTATCCCAGTTGTCGCGGATGGCAGCTGGATGAAAAGGTCCTGCCGCGGAGGAGATTACAATTCTCTTTCGGGCGTAGGAGCCATCGTGGGATACCACACGAAGAAAGTGCTGTACATCAGTGTGAAGAATAAATTCTGCATGACTTGCCAAATAGCAGGTACGAGGAAGGAAGAACCGCGCGAGCATCGTTGCTTCAAGAACTGGGGTCGTTATCAGAGTTCAACTGGCATGGAGAGTGTTGCTATTGTCGAAGGCTTCAATTGCAGCATAGATATACACGGCCTAATATACTCTATATTAGTTGCCGATGGCGATAACAGTGTGTACAAGAAGATATTGGACAGTAATCCCTATGGAAAGTATATGGTGCAAGTACAAAAAATCGAATGCACCAATCACCTATTACGCAATTTCAGTAAGAGAATAAACGAAATCGGAACAAAAGGCCGCAATAAAGATCTAAGAGCTGTCGTACAGAATAATGCTCTCCGCCTGCGTACTGGTATAAAAAAAGCTGCGGAATACCGGTTGCATTGAAGAAATACCACTGGAGGAGCGAATTCAAAATTTGAAGCAAGACTTGGAAAATGTACCGAGTCACGTTTTCGGGCAACACAAGGAGTGTCAGAAGTTAGCATACTTCTGTAAGAAATACTCTGATCCCAACAGAGTAGACTACGTTCCACGACTGAGAGAAGCTGGTATTTATGAAAGTATCGAAGAAGCGATGCAGCAACTTTTCGTTAAAGCTGACAGTTTGCTGCGCGGTCTAAACAACAATGCTGTTGAAGGTTTTAATAACATCATTGCTAAATTCATCGGAGGCAAAAGGATAAACTTTGGACGAGGAGGCTCGTATCAGGGTGGAGTCTCCGCTGCAGTCGTCCACTATAACACAAAAGAGGCGTTCAGCAGATTGAGTACGGCAATGAATAAAGAGCCACCAACCATGGTAAGAAAGCTGGAAGGACGTCGGAAGCGCGCGGCAGAAAAAGCAAGGGAGTATAAAAAAGAAGCGAAAGCATCCTCCTTTCGAAATACAAAACAAACGTGCGACCAGGATTACGGCCCCAACGCGGCAAAAGCAGATATGGAAGAGGCAGTATACTCTTCCGAGTGTAAAAGGCACGCGGATCTACTCCTTCACTGGCAAACGAGGCGAGACGAGATCCAAGTGGAAACTCGCGATCAGGCGAACAGCGAAAAGTGAATTGGTTATAGGAAGAAATTATTAACTGCATCGAATTTCGGCAAGGTATGCCGATTACGAAAGACTACACCACGGGCAAATACTGTGAAGAGTATAATGTACCCGCAACTCTACAATTTACATTCTCTCCAATACGGAAAGGAAAATGAGGCAAACGCATTGAGACAAATGCAAGAAGAATTAGGAATGCATATTCTACCGTGTGGCCTCTTCATCGATGACACTGTGCCTTACTTAGGTGCAACTCCTGACGGCCTCGTGGACCATGATAAAATCGTCGAAGTAAAGTGTCCCGAATCAGCGAAGGATTTATCGCCTGCTGAAGCAATAAAGCAACTTGATAATATACGGCGTATTTTCAAGGGTAATGAAATGAATAAAAATCATCATTACTATTATCAAGTGCAAGGACAATTGCACATAACGAAAAGGCAACGGGCTTATTTTTGTTTATGGACGCCGAAAGGAATGAAGATTATAACAGTATCAAGAGATGATCGATTCTGGAAAACAGAGATGGAGGAAAAACTGAGGAAGTTCTACGAGGACTGCATGTTGCCCGAAATCATATATAGTAGATACAATCGACAACAGCCGATTAGAGAACCTCCGTACATAAAAACAGGAGGAGCAGGTACGAGTACACAAGAAAGTACACAAAACGATGGAATGAAACATGGGAATAGCATCGGCGAGTGCATCCAGCGCATATGAAGAGCTGTCGAATAAGCAATTGCAATACAAAGTGACTAATGCACCGGCGAGTGCATCCAGCGCATATGAAGAGCTGTCGAATAAGCAATTGCAATCCAAAGTCACTAATGCACCGGCGAGTGCATCCAGCACATATGAAGAGCTGTCGAATAAGCAATTGCAATATAAAGTGACTAATGCACCGGCGAGTGCATCCAGCGCATATGAAAAGCTGGCGAATAAGCAACGTGGAAGCGCATGGAGTGCGCAGAGCTACTGAGCTGCGACGAAGGGAGTTCGAGAGCGAACATCGTCGCAGAATGGCCGAATTCCCCATGAGAGAGAGCTTTGAAGAGTGGAGTTGTTTAGACAGGATGGGTTGTTCGCTGACCAAAGATCCAGGAAGTCGCTCGCTCGAGGAGAGAGTTTGAAGTTCTGACCGAAGAGTCTGAAGATTAGTCTAACAAGGAGAGTATTTTAGGTGTCCGCCTCCGATCATTTTGATTTTTGGATATGTTATAGAGGACCGAAAAATAAGAAATACGTGTTTTTTTATTTTTCCCCGTTTTCATATTTGGGGGTGAAAACTGCGTTCAAAGTTAGGGTTGAAAAATCATTTTTGTGAAACTTTTTGAAAATCCGGTGAGTCAGTCATATTTCGCATTCAAAGACACAAAATTCGTCCATTGACACTATTCCCCTATCTCTAATAGTTCTCGAGATATTCCACAAAAATGATTTTTCAACCCTAACTTTGAACGCAGTTTTCACCCCCCAAATATGAAAACGGGGAAAAATAAAAAAACACGTATTTCTTATTTTTCGGTCCTCTATAACATATCCAAAAATCGAAATGATCGGAGGCGGACACCTAAAATACTCTCCTTGTAAGCTAATCTACTGGACTGGGCTGCGGAGGCTACCTTCGTAGCCCAGCCCTCTGTTTCTTTAAAGTGTTTCAGAGAGCACGAAACCCCACGACGAGGGACAAGGTTTCGGGGGACTGCCACCGCGGCCTGGATACGCGTTCCCGAATTCCCCGTCTGTGCTACGACAGAGTAGCAGTCCGCAGTGGAGCGCGGACATACGTGGAACCGCTTCTCTAGTCCTGTTGGCGTGGATCTTGGCTCCTCCCCGGTTTGTGCAAACCAAGAGGTCCACGTCGACAGGGTGGACAGCAGCCGGGAAATGGCATCTCCAACCACCAGTCGGACAAGCGGTGCGACTGCTTGGATCGGCTGGAGGAGATGTCGCGGAGACGGGAGCGTTAACAGGACGCACAGGACGATCCCCTGGGTCAGCACCAGAAGCCACGAAGAGGAATGGGGCCATCTCAAAGCCAAGGCCTGAGAGAGGGAGAAGAGGACAAGAAGCCCAGAAGAAAGAAAATGCAGACGAGCTGGGGTGCTGGGCAGATTGATCGGGGAACGGGCCGATAACATGCTCATGAGCTGTGATCCCCTGTTATCGGTTCCGTCTCGCCTTTCCATCTTCCCGGTTCTTTCAGCTCCAACGGATTCTCTCAAATGAAAGTAAATGTTAATGCTTCTCCGTCTCTTTTGCATGGAATCCGGAGCCGCGAAGGGATTGAAGTCTCAAGCTCGTACGGCCACCGGAAGGACATCGAGGACGAGTCCCTGGGGGAGAGGGTCGACCGCGACCAAGGATTCGACGAGGAGGAGGGAACGTCGCCGAAGCAGTGGAGACGTCGTCGGACGTCCTTCTGGAGGAGGCTGCCTGCAAACGAGGCAGCGCTGGAGTCTGCACGGGGTTCCGGAGGCTGCACGAAGGAGGATGCAGCGTCGGAGCGTTGGAGTCGACGTGGGACGTTCCAGAGTGGAGTTCCAGGGACATCGCGGGACAAGGACCAGGGGCGTTTCGTCGAGGGAGAATTAGAAGCCCCGCGGTACCCGTGCCTGACTGCTGGACCCGGAGCTCTCCGTGGATTTCGTCCTGGAACACACGGAAGAGGAACGCGCCCGGAGCCCCCCTGGATTTCGTCGTGGGACCAAGAGCCGCAGGGTTCCAGAGACGTCGTGGGACAGGAAGCTGCAGAGTTCCAGAGACGTCGCGGGACCAGAAGTTGGAGCGTTTCGTCGTGGCAGATCGAGAAGTCCCGTTGTACCCACGCCTTGCTCAGGGTTTTTCCGTGGTTTTCCCCTGAGCGAGAAGGCAAATGCCGAGGCGGATGTCTGAAGAAGCTACGGGGCTGCACGACCACTTCTTCAGGCAGGGGTACGAAGATTCCGAAAAGGATTCAATGCGGCCAAGACGTCCGCTCTTCCAGAGGGGAGAGCAGTGTTGCGAGCACCGGGTATAGGCCCGTGCATAACCTGCTGGTGCTCGTAGCTGAAGATAGAAGAAGGTCGGCCCCCTTCGAGAGGACGATCTGGACGACGACCAGAAGACTGTCTTGTACCGAACTGTTTTGTAACCGATATTGCTCTATGTAACAATATAGTTCAGTCGTGTGTACTCCCGTGTAATCATTATTGTATCCTTTGAAAAAATCTCATAACTTCGGTGTTTCCCAATATTATTTAATACTTTGTTTTAAAATTATTTGTTAATAGCCAACGGTTATATGGACAGAAACATTAAAAGAATTGAAGCATCTTTTACAAATAAAATAGTAATAAACCCCGTAAACATTGTGTTTCATAATACATCCAGTTCAGAATTCGTTTATGAAATCCGCTACTGAAAATGCGCACGCTGGATGCGCGTGATTATTATGTGGTCGGCTCCTCGAAGTGACAGAAAATATAACCTATATGCTATACCCGATTTCCTAAAGATACTGTTGTGGCGTAATAATAATGTTTTGAAAGGATGATAAAAAGTTCACAAATGTTTCGTAAAAGAACGAAATAGCCACTAAACATTTGTTGTCATATAGCATATACTTAGGTTATATTTTCTGTCACTTCGAGGAGGGACCACATACTAATCACGCGTTGGATTCAACGTCAAACACAATTTTATATATGTTTGTTCATAACTGCTTTCTGCATAGGATGTGTATTTCATGTTCTGTTTCAGTGTTTTGCTAATTAAAAAATGTCTATCCTAACAAACTTCATTTTCTGGGGACATGCCCTCGTGTATTTTTCCTTTTCACTTATAATTCCTTACTGCCAACGTAGAATATTGTAGCATAAACACATTACAATGAATTTTCCACGTTTGCAGTACCAGCCGACTTTCCGTTTAAATTTTTATAAATACAACGCAACAGCTGAGAATTTCTTTCCTTATTCAGAATAGAATACGGAAATAGCAAACAGCTCCCTCTCGCGTGCATCAGGCAGCGGCGTATCTATGGGTAATACCATTTCAGTGCAGAAAAAATCTGCTGTAATACCGACCTGCCGAATCGGCCAGGTCACGTGACGTGTCTACCCCCTTAATCTAATTCGCGAACGCTCGAAGCTTCGACGTTTCGCTCTTAAACATACGAGACTCAACCAATTTTGTATTGCCCTCGTTGCATACTAAATTATTTCACGCACGGTCCGTGAACGGTTCGGATAATTTGAAGCAATCAAATTATCTGTAAAAGGAAAGAAAATCTTTCGCTTTAATTTTAAAGCCTGTTCGGGTCGTTACTTTGTTAATTAATCATGCCCGGGACAGAAGCCTCGGCCTCTCCTGAGCTAATCTGACTTTGTCAATGGCCAACTCAATGGCTTTACTTACACAGCGTAACTGCATACAGTATGCTGCAGCTTCAATTCCGGTTTTCGACGGTGAGACTCCAGCCCTCTCGGTTTTCGCGCAGAATGTAGAAAACGGGTTGGCATTGATACCGCCAAATACGGAGCCTGAATATCTAACAATCGTATTAACAAAACTCACGGGTCCTGCGAGAATTAGTATTCGAGATAAGTCATTTTCTGATACGTCGGAGTTATTAAAATATCTTAAAAAACGATACGCATCGGGACGTAATCTGGCACATTTCCAAGGGGAAATCGCTCGACTCAAAATTCGTAGTGATGAATCCTTAAGAAGATATATCGACCGGGTTAGTCACCTTGCTCATCGCTCTCGCGCGGCAATTCGGGATCGGTACGGTGCGAACGCCGATGAAATAACAAAGGAAATGGAGAAAGACATACTGGAGAACTTCATCGAGGGATTGCCAGAACGCGTTGCGTGGCGAATGGCGGCATTGGGCGAAAAACACAAGGATTTGGACGACGCGATTGAGGCCGGTCCTCCTAATAGATCGTCGCCTCAGGAATCGCCGTGAAACCTACGACAACCGATCGACAGATTACAACGACGAATATCGCAGAAGAAGACGAAGCCGACAACGGGATCACGGGGTGCGACCTCTGTACCCTCAGTCACCCTCTCCTTCGCGTTATCGCAGGCCATACTTTAGGAACAGTAGCACATCTGGTTCGGACAATGAATACGAAGACCGACCAAAACACGTGATGGCTATGACCTTACGTAGGAGCGATTCACGTTCCCCATCCTATAATTCTGACGCGTCAGAAGTGGGTAATCACCGCGATAGGAACTGCGCTGGAAAAAGTAGTGATAGGCAAGAATTATACTGCTGGAATTGCGGCGTGAAGGGACACGACGGGAAGACTTGTAGGGAAAGAAACAGATTTCAGCGTAGAACCAGATCACCGATAACTTCGTCCGCCGGACCAAGTAAATCATTAAACTACAAGGAAGCTCATCGCAACGGCGATCCGGTGAGTGTTTGGAAAAAGGATCGCCCAAAAAACAATCAGGTTCACCGACAAGAAGAACGAAGATTATTGAAAGAGGCGCCAATACCGAGGGCCAAAATCGACGTCCCGGAACTGGAAAGCGGACAAGGGGAGTTCCTCATAGACGGAGGAGCCTCCGTTAACCTGGTCGCCCTTTTAACATATTGGGAGATAAGGCCGAGATCACTTCCAGAGAAAAGATAGAGATAACGAGTTTCTCTCCTTCGCCCATTCACACTTTGGCAACCACTACGTTGCATATCAATGGCATTCCAGCGTATTTCTATGTTATTAAAGATCTCCCCGTGTCAGCAGATGGTCTCATAGGAAGCCCTTTTTTTGCTACAAGAGCAAGCAGAGATTTCCTACCACCACAAAACACTCGTCATTCACAGTCAACCGATTAAGCGTATCAGATTTACTAATTTCCCAGAAATGGAGGCACGAAACCCTACAGCAGTTTGTTTACCTCTCACCTCTAAGGGGAGGGCGAATCCTGACACCAACACTATAGGACATCGCATCAGGACATTATGCCGAAACCAAGAGGCGAAGCCAAACTACAAGGAACCTAGTTCTGAAGATTCTGATAAAGCCGCTACACCGGTTGCTCGCCCAACGCATTGAAAAACTAAACTACCACAAACCGTGATAAAAGGGAAAATACTACCTCCTTCATTACCAACCGTACAACCTGCACCAGTAAATCAAGAAGAAGAGGAACCCATTGAAGAGGACAGGACTTTAACTGCAGATTCAAATCCTTTCTATGACTCAAATCCTTTGGACGCTACATTAATACCCACAGATCAAAGTAAATTATTTTCACAGCTAATCATGAAAGGACCAAACGGTTCCAATCTCCCTATATCACCAGTATCAACCACTTTCAGTAATTCAATTATCACATCCACACCTACTCCTCTAAGAAATATAACGACCCCTTTACAAAATATATCCATCCCTTTACAAAATTTATCCCTCAGAACAAATACCCCCAGGACGATAGATACCGTTCTGATAGATTATGAATCATCACCACCTGAAGATAGCCGTTCGGATCAAGAGGAACCATCCAACATCCCAACCATACAACAGTCAACCATATCAAGCAGTAATCTTCAAAATCCGCCAGAAGACACCAGGAAACAACTGATTGAGGAAGCACATAGCAGACTCATTGGAGGACACAAAGGTGTTACCAAAACGTTCAATCGACTACAAACAAAATACCACTGGTCGGGTATGCGAAGAGACGTACAGGAATTCATCAGGAAATGTAAGAGTTGTCAGGAACAAAAATTAGTTAGAGCAAAAACACGGCAACCTATGATCATCACCGATACGCCTTTGAAGCCCTTCGATAAACTCGCTTTGGACACCGTTGGACCCCTTCCGGAAACTCCTGCTGGGAAACGCTACATTCTAACAATGTAAGACAGCCTGACGAAATATTGCATCGCAGTTGCAATACCGAATATTCGAGCCACTACAATCGCAGATGCTTTTGCACGACATTTTATTTCAATCTTTGGGACACCTCGTTCAATATTAACAGATAAAGGAACCAGCTTTGTGGGGAAGATAATGACACACCTCGCTGAAATCTTCAAGATAAAACAAATAACTACTTCTGGATACAGGCCTCAAACAAACGGATCTTTGGAGAGAAGCCATATCGTCCTTACAGAATATTTAAAACATTACATAGAATCGCATGAAGAATGGGATCTCTTCATTCCATTTGCCATTTTTTCCTATAACACATCTGTGCATGAAGCCACTAACTTCACACCACACGAGTTGGTATTTGGAAAAATGGTTCGTTTTTCCAGCACTTTTGAGCACCAATATAAAGACACCTACGGGGGTTATCTTACAGAACTAATCACTCGGATGGCAACTATCCGCAACACCGCAGCGGATCACCTCAACAAAGCAAAGGAACGATCAAAACAGTGCTACGACAGACGAGCACGCCCGCAACAATTCAAGAAAGGAGAATACGCCTATGTTATAAAGGAACCTCGATTAAGCAAATTCGAGCCTCATTATATTGGACCATATAAAATAATTGACATATCAGATTTACATAACGTAGTTCTGAGTACTGGTAATCACAAATTAATCACTAAACATCAGGATAAATTAAAGCACGCATTTCTTCCCCACGAATCAGAATGAAAATCATCATAGTCCTTTCTAATCGTTATGCCAGTGCCACACAATCTTTTCCGATCCGAAGAAGACAAGGGAAAAGAAGTTTATGGACCCTGGGATGGAGTTAGACCTGCAGATTATCTAGAAGCATGCAGGAAGCTCTCGACGTTGGACTGCGTACAGCCATGGATTGTGCACATTTATGAAGACGAGGTTCACCGAATGTGCGAAAATTCCTGGGGAAAGTTGCAACGACACAAGTAAGCAGTGTGCACCGAAGGAGGATGGCGAAGGCAACCAATAAAAGCAGACGGGCCATAATCTCATATTATTGGGAAAACGACCTGATGCTGGCCCACTCGATAGACGAAAACATTAAGGACTGGACTCCCGGTGACGTGCTGAAGGTGCGGTTCAACACAAAGTATTGCAGAGAGGATCCCTTCCAGAGGAGCGAAGACTGAGGCCACCCATCACCAACGACATCGCCCCACAGTACACTACAATTATCACACATACACACCGCAATAGGCCGCGGAAGGTTTGGTTTCAACACACCTTTGCATGAGTGAGTAGTATTCTGTTTAGTCGCGTGCATTTCCGACACCGAAAGGTGGAAAAGCATCGTAATAAACGATGTTTTATCTAAGGGGAGAGATGTTACGTACGCAGATTTATCTCTGACTTTCTAACCCTTTCGGGTGTCCGGTATGCACGTGACTCGACGGGTCACCATTTCCTGCGGTGGTGTGATGCAAACAAGTTTTCCCCGAAAACCTTATATTCAATGGAGGCACTCATGTCCCCACTACTTTCTAAGCCGAATTTCACCGTATAAAAAGGGCCACGAATTCACACTCAGGGGCTCATTTCAAATCTAGTACGCATAGACGAAAGAGGCTTATTTACTTCAACTTAAACCAAACAGTACGTAGAGTTGCTGATAGGTGTTGTTACTATTAAACTCTTTGAGACCCCCGCATTTCTCAGTGCGTCAAAACCGAGAGGTGGACTTAGGTACCGCGACAATTAAACACTGAAACAATTGTAAAAGACAGAGCTTATAGAATATAATTAGTTATTTCTAATTCAGAGTTCTTTTATTTAAATCAATCATCATCTGAATTTCCTCTTCGAGATAAACCCACATAGATATTCCTTTACCGCTCAAGGTGTATCACATTATACAGTTACGAGGCTAAACTAACATTCCTAGTGGCTCCCGGGGATACCAGACCCCGGTTCGTCCACGATTTCCACCTTCCTAACGGCTTCCGGGGATACCAGACCCCGGTTCGTCCGTGAAGCTTACCTTCCTAGTGACTCCCGCGAATACCAGACCCCGGTTCGTCCGCTACTAACAAACTTAAACAACCAAATTCAATCCTCGGCCTCGCAGCCGCCATTCTTATTGCTGTTGTGCCTTGCGTGATGGGTTGCAAGGCTGGTACGGGATTTGGCGATATCGTAGGTTCGGGAGTGAACAAAAGATTAGGATCTACTGGGTGAACTACACCAAGTACGTTTAAATTCAGAGACTAAGTCTTTATTCAAACTTTAACTAAACGAGACTGAGGTGTACAAGAGTTTTTGCCGTGTTAAGAGGTCGAGAGTCGGGTCTAGAATCCTCGTTTAGCGGTGTCGAATTGGTTTTATCTCCCTCCTGGGCGTGGTACGCGTTACCATGCCCGGTCGCAGCGATGCGTTCGCATATTGCTGATTTTGCAGATTCGGTTGTTTAGCGGCTGTCTTAACTTGGAAATGTCTCGAAATATCTTGTATAATGTATAGCGGTGACACGTGTGCTTGGACGTTGCCTGGGCACAACATCGCCCTCAGCCTCGGCTCGTAACACAGCATTGCACTTGCCGCACTCTCTGGTTGAAGTACATTGATTAACGCAATGTAGATACATGGGATAGTACTGTGACAATGTGAGATACAGATCTCCACTCATAAATTCTGTTACTAATTTCATGGATGCTAGAACTGTTGTTATACGTTTAAAAAACATCCATTTTTCAAGATTTAAATTTTCCGGCATGATTTGGTTCGATAGTACAATATTAAGGGGAGTCTGTAGTATAGAAAATCAATGAAACATCATATAGGTACGTGGAATTCCACCGGGTGCCTACTTCTTGTACTAATTACATAGGCTTTGTATCGGAATATCTAGATTTTTGAATTTGTATAAATGTGTCTCTCGCAAATGTTGAACGTGTACAAAATCCAACTATAGCTCAGCATTTCATACGAATTATATCATATCGTCCATAATTTTCTAAGCCAGCCTTAATAGCCAGTTCTAAAGAATGAGCAAAACATGATATTCGAGTCCAGTTTCCTCGTGTATTTATGCCCCACGTCGTCAATGAATTTACTCTTATGCTTTGAATATGTCTAAGTGTATGTGCGGTGTCGGTAAATGTTGAAAATTTAGCATATACTAATGATTGATGAAAAACATAATACCCAATATATTCCTTTGCATAAAGTGCTAAGTATGAAGTATATTTTATTATCATTTGAAAATACGGTACAAAACTGTACAACGCGAAACAATTTCTACGAACGGTAAAACGCGGTACAAACCTAGTACAAACTAGTACAACCTCGAGTTTTTAATTTTTCGCAAATTTTTTTTTCCCAGTAGTAGGACTCGACACTTTGGTTATTTCGATTTTTCTCGTAAACCAAAAGAGTTAAACAATTTCTCCGAACGGTACAACGCGATACAAACCTAGTACAAACTTTTTTTTTTGTTTTACTTGGTGGAAATCCCCACGGATACCTCCCACCCGCGGGGGCGGGCAGAGGGTTATGTGGGAATCGAACCCACGAAAACCACCAAGGTGACCTCCTGGTGCGAGGAGCGCGCACCCAAGGGGAGGACTTACGCGAGATCAAACAAGCGATTACGTTCGCATGCCCCCCCCCCCCCCAAGGGTGCATATACAGCTCCCCGCACCAACTGCCCGCTATGCAGGGCCCTTCTCGGAGGGGATCGTGCGGGCGCGGGCACCACTGAAAAGGCACCCGCGCTCACGCGTCCGAACTCCCCCCCGGGAGAAAACTCCGTCGTCTTAACTCCGGGTGGCGCGCGACGGGTCACACGCCCGCACCACCCTCTTCCGGGGTCGCTGCTAAACAAGGGCGGGTGGTGCTCCCCGGCACCCCCGCCCCACGACCCCACTGCAGCTTGTCTTTTACCTCCCGGCCCATAACTTCTTTGACGGGCCGGGCGGGGGCGGCTGGCATAGCCCAGAGGGGGCCGCCCAATGCCGCAAACCCCCAGGGGGACCTTTCAGCTCACGGGTGACAAGCCCGGCCGAGCCCCCCCAGCCAGCGGCTGGCAATGCCTGAAGGGCAGCCCAAATGGCAGCTCGCCCCAAACGAAACGCAGCTTCAACAAGTGGGGGATGGCACTATTTGGCCAACCCCCGGGGGGGCCCCGCAAATTCTGGGGCCTCCCAACCTCCCCACCAACGATGTCGCCGCCGCAGCGCTCGCACTCAGCGCAGCAGACGCGGCAACGACGACTGGCCCGGCGCTCCGACTCTTACAGGAGCACCGAGCCATCCGTCCCCGTCGTACAGCACCCCCCCCCCCCCAAGATACTATGGGGGGCGGGCGTCCATAGCACACACCGTCCCGTTGACCTCCCTCATCCCATTCTCCCTACCCTCACACACAACCCCCCGTGGAAGACGGGGGGGGGGGGGGGAGAACGCGCAGACCCGTTATCCGCCATGGGGAAGCGGTGGCGACCTACGCCCAGGTCGCCGCACTATCTTCCCTGGCCTAGGGTCATCTTCTCCCTCTTCTTGCGCGTCGTCGCGGGACCCCGAGCCGGCAGGGATGTCCCTGTCGCTCGCGGTCGCGCTCCGCCTCCTCCTTCTCGAGCATGATTTGTTCCGAGAAGAAGGAGACGGCCTCCCAAAACACCCTGTCCTCCGCCATCCGACGCACGACCGTCGGCAGCGTGAGGTCAGGGCCCAGCTGCGCCTCGAGAACCCGGCGATCGTCCTGCCATTCCCGGCAAACAGCCAGGGTGTGGTCCGCCGAGTCCCCGTCGCCCGAGTCGCAGCTGTAGCACCACGGCGTCTCCTCCTGCCCTATGCGGCACAGATAGTCACCGAAGGAGCCAACTCCGGTGAGCACCTGCGTCAGGCGGAAGGTCAACCTACCATACCTGCGCCCCACCCATTCACCGATAATGGGCAGGAGCGCCCCGACGACGCGTCCCTCCCGATGTTCAGGGAGGGAGAGCCACTCGATCCACCTGGCTCCCATGCGTCGCCGGGCCTGGCAACGCCCCCCCCCCCCCCAGGTCCAACATCGATCGGCGGGATCCCCATGCCACGGCGATCGTGGGAGGCGAAATAAATCTCTGCCTCCATCGCCGCGAGCAGATGGAACGGGGGAGACCCGCCGATCGCGGACAGCTCGGCATGCGACACCGTGCGGTAAGCCCGCACGGAACGGAGGACCATGTGGCGGTGAACAGTGGCGAGAAGTTCCCGCCCCACGCGGCAGTCCTCCAGGTCACCGGCCGACACCATAGAGCGCCATCGACCGGATAACCGTCACATAAAGACGCCGAACCGCCTCATGAGGGCCCCCTAGGTTGGGCATAATTCGCGCGAGTGCGAACACCTGCCGCTTCAACCGGGGGCCCTGGACCCTGAAGTGACGCGTAAACCGCCAGTAGGTGTCAAGGGTCAGGCCGAGGTACATCATTGACCGGCCGACCCTGACGCAGGCATCCCCGATCCTCAGGGACGCTACGGCTGGGACCCCAGTCCCAACCCTGTCCGCGAGCCAGATCGCCTCCGTCTTCTCGACGGCGACCCGCAGACCAAGCGTCCCGATCGAGGCAATGACACGCCGTAGTGCCCTCTCAGCGAGGCCATGTGCCGCTTCCCACTGTTGCCCGGAGGCCACCACTAGTGTGTCGTCCGCGTAGCATACGAGCGAAACAGCTGGTGACGGCATAGCCATCCGAAGCACCGCGTCGTACGCCAGATTCCATAACAGGGGTTCTAGGACGGACCCCTACGGAACGCCGCGGTGCACAGCCGCCACTCCTTCCCCGTCCCGGCCGACGTACGAGACCACCCGGCCGCGGAGATAGTCCCAGGTCAGGCGGCAAAGGTATAGCGGGACGCGATGGAAGACGAGCGCCCGCTCAATCGCCGCCCAAGAGACGGTGTTAAACGCGTTTGCGATGTCAAGAGACACCGCAACGCTCACACCGCCTCTCTCGGCCGCCCGTTGCGACAGCGACCGTATCAACAAAATGGCGTCCACCGTCACGGAGGTCACGGAGGCGGGCAACCAGAACACGTTCCAGTAACTTGCCCGCCTCGTCCAGAAGGCATATCGGCCGGTACGCAGAGGGCAACTCCGGGGGCTTTCCGGGCTTCCGAAGCAGCACTAGCCTCGCCTCCTTCCAGGCAGGGGGGAATCTCCCCGACCTCAGAGCGGCGTCGAACACGTGCCTGAGGCCGTCTCCCTGGGCGCTCATAGCGCATGCCCATACTTGCTCGGGCACTCCGTCCGGTCCCGGTGCCGCCTTCCTGGCGCGCATTCGGGACACTGCGAGAGCGAGCTCCTCCTCGCTGATTCCTGGGGCATCCAAGATGTCGTAGCCCCAGGCCAGCTCCGGATCCCCGGCCTCATCGGCGCCTCCCTCCCCCGGAACAGGAGGAGGAGGGAATAACACCGACAAAACTTCCCTGAGGAACCGCGGATCGAGACCCTCCGCAACCGGGGGCGCCCATGGACCGAGTTTAGTCAACACGTTCCTATACGGGCGCCCCCAGGGGTTCTCGTTCAGAGTGAGGAGAAACTCGCCGCACGAACGGGCTTTGGCCCGGGCGATGCCTCTACGGAGCTCGCGGCGCGCTGGACGGCGGGCATTGGTGTACTGGCGTCTGGCCCGCAGATTGGTCGCACGAAGATCGGCAATTTTCGTCGAGGGTGTCGCCCGGCAATGGAGGCCAGGCGACGACGGAGGACGCCAACCGGGCAGTGTCTATGTCTAGGCGCTTGAGCTCCCAACGCGGGGGCCGTCTACCGGACCGAGGGGCGCGGGGAGGCGGGGCAGCGGAGGTAGCCAGGGCACATACATGTGGTCGGACCCCGGCTCCGTGTCCTCCGCCACCCATCAGTCCGACGTGATGGCCGCGGCCGCGGGGTTGACCCAGATCAGGTCGATGGTTGACTCACCCCGTGAACCGCGAAACGTCGTGACGGTATGGGGGTTCTTCAGTACAAACTCCAACGCCTCCGCCCACTCGAGCAGCTCCTGGCCCCTGGAGTCCGTCCTGGGGGCTCCCCACTCAACCGCGTGAGCGTTAAAGTCCCCCATGAGAACGACCGGCTGGGCCAGTTGGGGGGCAAGAAAAGCCCCAATCTCGCCTAGCCGGGCCTCGAACTCCGGGACCGTGAACCTGGGCGCCATGTAGCAGCCCACCACAAGGAATTCCCCCCATCTAACCGCTGACCAGCCCCACCCATGCTGGGCGACCGTGCACAGCGGGGCCCCTCTTCCTAGCTCCCACATGACCGCCACCTGTCTGTCCGGGTTGGTGACTCGGAAGGCACGATCAGACAGCGGATACGGTTCCGATATGATCACCAGCCCGACACCCAACTCCACGCGGGCCTGCTCCAGCAGGTCGTGCGCCCGCATGGAGTGTCTGCAATTGGCGAGCAGCATCGGAGGGGCTCTGGACATTACAAAGTGGTAACATCGGCCTCCTCCGATAACTGCCCGCGCTGGTCCGCCTCCTCTGCGACAGAGCCGACCCCGGAACCCGTCCCCACGTCCTCCAGGGAAAGAAGAGGAGGAGGAGGAGGCCCACCGCCGAAGGACATCGCGACCGACTGTGCCAGTAACCACGCCTCACTGTCGCCGTCGTCCCCGTCCCCCACCGCACCGGCTTCACCGGTACCGCCCCCCCCCCCCCCCGTTGAAGCAGTCTCGCTACTCTTCATAAAGGCCTCTCGGCGAGAGAGCCGCCGCGACAGGCCCGCCGAGCCCGATCCCTCCTTCCTCCTCCTCCTCCTCTTCAAGGTCTTGGAGACCCTCCCAGTGGGCGACGCGGAGAGTCCACCACTGTCGGAGAGCTTTTCTCCAGTCTCCTCCTGGACCTTCCGTTTCCCGGGACCGGACTTGGCCGCCGACGTGGCCTGGCAGGTGTCCGTCTCCATGGGCGCCGCAATCACCGGCGCCACCGATGGAGCGAAAGAGGGGGGCACCGTAGCGGCAGTCCTCGAGATCCTCTCCCTTACTCTCGCGGTCCCCGACGTACTGCTCGGGGGCCGACACGCTGGGCCACCCATTCTGTGGCCGTGCGGGAGCCCCGCCTCCGCGCACAGTGGACACCTCTAGCACCTATAGCAGAGAAGCCTTCTGCTCGTTGCGCTACCGCACCTGGCCTGACGTGTCCAAATTCCAGGCAGCGGTAGCACTGAAGCCTTCTCTGCTCGAGAGGCAGCACGCGGCCCGACAATCCGTCGATGATCACGCGGCCCGCCCGCGCCAACCTGGCCACCGCAGCCAGGGGCCCACGCACCCAGAGGGAGTACAGCCCCGCGTTGTCTGGGCGTCTCTCTCCCAACGTGAGGTCCCGGACCTCACCCCCCCCCCCCTGAGCCGATATCGCTCGGCGCACCGAGTTCCCTGTGGCGAGCTCGGTGAGCCCGCAGACGCGGAACTCCGCGGTTTTCTGGGGGCAGTGGATTCTAATCCCAGAGTCCCCCAGCTGCTCGACCGGCCTGGTCCTGAGGGCCGCAGCCTGTTCCGCGCCCCGGGCACCCGGGATCTCGAAGACGAGGCCCCCGGTGGCAGCGCGTCTCGGGCGCATGGCCGAGATTCCGAGCTCGGCCACATTGATCGCGGCCATAGCCGCAGAGACCCGAGTGCAAAAGGCCTCTCGTCCCTCCACGCCGGCGCCGGTTGGGCCCGTGATGGCCACCGCCGCCTTCCGCGGCGCACGCGGCAACCGTGGACCCGTGCCCTCGCGGCCGCTCAACTGCCGGGGAACCGCCGCCCCGGCCTGTCTTCCGCCGTCACGCCGATCCACAGCAACCCCCCCTGTCGTCGGCTTCCCACCGCCAGCACGTCTGCCGACCACCTGTGACCATGTGGTTTGTTGCCCGGCGGTGTTCGCAGGGGTCCCCTGGGGGAGATGCTGCCAGGTCCGACCAACGGCCGCCCCCCCCCCCCCTGGGCCGCCTTTTTAGCGACATTGGCCGCCTTTCTCCTTGCCCTCCTGAGCCGTGTCCTGGAAAGGGGAGCAGACGACCCACCGACAGCCGTTGCACCCACAAACGCAGAAACCGCAGAAACCGGGGGCAGGGGCCCCCCACCCCCACTCCCACTCCCCTGGGCGCGCATCACTGACTCTGCACCCCCCGCCGCCCCAGCGCTCAATCCCGCCGCCCGCCCTGCCTTTTTGGCGGCTTTGGAAGTTTTTCGGGACCGGTCCACCGGCCCGCTCGCGCCAGAAAGAGGGGGCTCTCCCCCCGCACTCGCACTCGGCGCAGCGGGCACCGAAGACGACGACGGCAGAGGCACAGGCGCCGCAGGCACCGACCCGCACCCAGATGGCGTAGTCCCGCGCTCCATGACCCTGCCCAGGGCGAGGAGACGGCCGTCGAACCGCCTCTCCATATCGTCCATAAGCCTGAAAAGGGCGTCCCATGGACTCTCCACGGCAGCAGCAGGGGCGGGGGCGGGGGCGCCCGAACCCGTGGACACAGCGCCCACCGTCACCGGGGGCACAGGTATCCTCGGGGGGGAGGACACATGCCCTCCCCCCACCCGCAAGTGAGAGGCGCTCGGCCCTCTCGGCAACAATGAGACGACAACCGAGGGAGGAGAAACCGAGACCCCGAGCCCCATGGAAACGGACCCCGAGGCAGGACCAGCCGGCCCCGACAAAACCGCATCCATCGCCCCCCCCCCCCCCCCCGAGCGAAGAGTACGCGTACCCGCCCCCACGCTCGTCACCGCCCCGCTAGTCGCCCAACCCTCGGTCAAGGAGGCCACCCGAGCGGCGAGTGCGCGAACCTGGGTCTCCAGGGTCTCATTCCTCGATTCCAGGAACCCGCACCTTGTCTCCCATTTCCCGGGCCGGACGACCACCGCAGGCGGCCGATTCGTGTCGCCGCCAGCTTCAGCGCGATCCGTCAGCACCGTGACCGCCACCGGCGTACGCCGGGCCGCAATCTTGATTGCGCGCATGTCGGTGCCCTTGATGTGTCGGGCCGCACACACCGTCGCCACCACACCGTCCAGCTCCCGCTGGGCTTCGTCCGCCAGGGGGGCGATCGCCTTAGCCTCTGCCAGTCGGAGCAGCTTGTCCCGGTTGGGCAGCACCTTTCCGCCGGGGCCCAGCCTAGGGGTCGTCCACACCCCGGGCCTCTCATTTTTCTTTCTCCTCTTGTTAACGCTGTGAGGAAGCGAGGGATCCGATCGCCACCAAACAGCGTCCGCCCCGGGGTCCGAATCACCCCCAGTGGTAGCGGGCAGGGGAGCCTCCAGACAGCCCCTCGACCCTCCGTCGGACCGATTCCGGGCCGGAGTCAATTGTCGGGCGATAGCGGAAGCGGAAGCCACACCCGCTCCGACCCCCACCAGAGGTCATCTCCACGTCGGAGGATGGCTCCTCCTCGCCGTGGACGTCCTCAGCCGTCGCCCCCTCAGCGCCGCCAGGCGAGGGCACGGCATACGAGATGGCGCCAGTCCCGTCCCCAGTGATCTTCGTCGGGGTTTCTTCGTCGTCAGAGATGCAAATGGGCTCGGTACTATACCTACCCACATCCCGATGCCCACCGACAGCCAGCTCCCACTGCAGCCTGAGGAGCTCCTTCGTCCCTCCGGTGCTCGGGAAATCCACCACGCTCCGCACATACGGCCCACCTCGGGTCTTGTTTGGTGCCGTAGCCGAAGCCTTCTCGGTACGCGGACAGATAGTGCTCCCCGTCCCGCTTGGGAAGCTCCCCCGATCCACCCCGGTGTCGCCCCGTGAGTCCTCTGCGTGATTATCCCTCGCAGTGGTATCCGCACGACGATCCCGCAGGATCCCGGAGACGAGAGGTGCCCCCGAGTCCGTGGTCGTGCCGCCCTCAGTGCGGAGGGCCCTTTGTGGGAAGTGGCTGGATTGCCATCCCCACATCCGGAACCCTCTCTCCTATCGTCTGTAAAATCGTCGTCCGTTAGAGAAGAAGAGGTGGAGAAAGCCTGCTCTGCTTCTGTATTTTCTTCTGGGTGGGGTGGCAACACCAGCTCGGCGTCATCAGTCTGACGTCTTACTTCAACTAGGCTGCTGACAGGGCCAAGCTGAGTCGGGCGATTACCCCCCGATAGCGGCGTAGTTTCCGAGGCTTCATTCAATTCAATCATTCCATTAAAGTGTGTCTTAAAGGGCGACGGCCCCCCGCCCGGCGGCTCCAGAAACTACGCATAGAGAAAAGATGTGGAGGTGTAGAGAGTGTGGAGTGTGCGTGCATCGCCGGACCGAGGCCGGGCCGGAGGTCCCCACCCGCCGATGCGGAGGAGCGGGAGAGTACCACCGACCCCCCCCCCCGGACCCGCGATGCATGTAAATGTTCCAAGGGATGACCGACTTTTGGCTAGAGCGGCCGCACACCCTGCCGGCCAATACCGACAGGACAAATCCCCCCTGTACCGCCCGACACGCAGCTTAGCCACCGCCCCACTGCCCTCTCACCACGTCAAGGTAGTCAGTCCCAGAGAGGGGTATTTTTTTATTTTAACGTGGAGGAAGTCTTTCGACAGCCTCGACCCCGGGGCGGGTCGTAACCTGAGGGCAAGGGTAGAGATCAACCCCTCCCCCCCAAACCTCCACGGTGATCTACAGCACGGGAGTATAGGCAAGCGACGGATCGAGGTCCCGCGCCAAAGTTTCCCTGCCCCAAGGGAGCGAGTCCCCCAACGGGCACACTACACAAGGTGACGGTGCAGACCACATAACACGCGACCACCCCCCCCCAACCCCACGCCGCCCTTCAGCACGTGACGCCCGGGCCCCTACACCAAACGCCCAGCGGGCTACTTTTCTCCTAGTTGTGCTGGCGAGGGCCCAGAGGGCGCTAGAATCCGGAGAGCCGGCACCGCCCACGGCACCTACTAACGCGCCACGTTGTCGGACCACGGTGCGTTATCGGGGACGTTGGTCGCCAACCAAGGCCCCGCTACCGAGCACGGCGCGCGTCCGGAACCTACGGCGGCCGCCCCCGGCCCGAAGCCGCGCTACTGGACCCCGCTCCCGCACCTTCCCAAAAACCTCCTCTTCCTCCCTAAAACCTCCATAAAACCTCCTAAATAATGAAGGAATGAAAATAACCTGAAAATAATTCCCCCCTAAAGGTTGGTTCCCTACGAGGGAACCGAGCGTCTAAACCCACCCCTATACCCACGTAGCGTCTCGTCCACCCCCCGGTGGTTCAGTACAACCTGCACACGAATGGTTGGGAAACCGCCAGCCGCGCGCGGAAGCCGAGTCCCCCAGCGATGATCCGACGGTACGGTGTAACTTCAAGCACGCCTCCAAGGAGGTCCCCGCGAGTTCCCGCCGTCTCAGGAGGACTTTCGTCCCAACCCGCGATCGATGCCCCTGTACGCTCAACGCAGCGCCCACCCCCCGGTGATATCGGGCATCTCGCACACGAATGTTTGATATCCCACCACCCGCGCGCGGAAGCCGTGCCTCCCAGCGACGATCCGACGGTACGGTGTAACTTCAAGCACGCCTCTGAGGAGGTCACCTCGAGGTCCCGTCGTCTCTGGGGGGCTGTCCCCGTCGGTCGCCCCCCCCCCCTCCAATCGCGCCCACCCCGAGCGGGGTCCGCGGAGGTTCGCGCCCACCCCGAGCGGGGTCCGCGAGAGCTAGCGCGATAGGGGCGAGGAAGGATCGTTGGGCACCTTTCCCCATTATTCCCCTTCCGCGAGTGGTGTCGGCCACGCACACAATACGCGTTCGCACGCACATTCACTCATCCATTTTCTCCCACCATAACGTCCGAGCATTCGCAGGCACCCCGGAATGGGACTTTCCGCGGGTGAACGCTCGCTGTTTGGGAATGCATTAATTCCCAAAGCCGCCACTCTCACTCTAGGCGCAGCACCTCTCGGACTCAGCTCAGCGTCACAGATCTACGGTCGATCCGCCAATCGAAGACGCTGAGCGACAGTCAATCACCAATCATCGACGCTCCGCGACCGTCGATCATCCAATCAGCGCAACGCTTGACGCTGTTCCAGTCGGTTCAAGAATACGTATCAACTAATCACTTCTCATCACATTTATCGATCACCAATCAGATTTTCCCACGTCCGTCGATCTTCGAGACTGTTCGAGACGACGCCGGTAACGGAAATTATCATCTATCACAGAATCTCTCTTGTTCTCCGTGCGTGCATAGAAGGACGTGTTGCGTGCAGTTTACTTTTCTGTGCCACACTTTGTGCTTTTCTCACCTTCGAGTATCGGTAAACTCACTCTCATTGTCTGTTCAGCGAACAATACTCATTTCAGTGGAACACTCACGCCCTTGCAATTAAGCTAATTGCAAGGCAGCCACGTGGTGCATCCACGCGGTGGCATTACGTTGCTTAAGTACATTTCTCATTCTCACATTACTCAGTGTATACTCATACTCATCGGCTCATCGAGTCTTTTAAATAAAGTGACTTGTGATTTTCTCATAAACTGTGCCTTTTCACCGTCGGTCCTAACCTCACTCTCAACCGGCGTGCTCACCGCAGACAATCTCAAACACTCGCCCTTCCTCTTGCGACCGAACCTGAAACTAGAATTCCCACCGTAGAGGGGGTTCCTCCGTGGAGGAGTAGGATATATAACCCACCCAGTGAGTTAATCGACCCACCCTTTCTCTCGCGGGCTCGACCGACATACCGGAAGGGAGCACATAGCGCGCGATGGGCCCTCCCCCTACTCGATGGAGCGGGCCGTACCTAGGGTTAGCGGCCCCCTCCCCAGCGCAGCCCAACGGTTGCCCTATCCCTCCCCTCGCGGGCTTAACCAACATACCGGATGGAAGCCTCCCGCGCAGTGTATGTGCTGCGCATGTCGTCCCGACGAGTCATCAGCTAACTGCTCACCTCGGCCGAGACGCCGCGAAAGCGGACAAGCCTCGGGGCAAGCCGAGAGCGGGCACCCACCCCGAAAGTAGCCCCATACGCTTGCCCTACCCCATTCTTCGCGGGCTTGACCAACATACCGGATGGAAGCGTCCCGCGCAGTGTCTGTGCTGCGCATGTCGTCCCGGTGAGTCATCCCCAAACTGCCCACCTCGGCCGAGACACCGTGAAAGCGGATAAGCCCCGGGGCAGGCAGAGAGAGGGTATCCCCCCCGAACGAAGCCCCACGTTTTCCTATTCCATGTCTCGCGGGCACGACCATCATACCGGATGGCGGCAGTTCTCTCACCTTTCTTGTAGAGCGTAACATCCCGACGACTCATCCTCCACCCATCCACCTCGGCCGAGTTGCACGCGAAGTTCGTACCCCTCGGGGCGGACGGTAGGCGGGTACCCTCCCCGCGCGAAGCCCCACGACGTTCCCCGTCCCTGGCAGCTATCCCGCACGCATCATTGCGCCCGCGCCGTTTCTCGAGCGAGGCCCTTACCCCTTATCTCTTGAGCGGCTGCCACCGCACAATCGCGCCCACCCCGAACGGGGTCCGCGGAAGTCCCGAGCACAGCGGACAGTCAGTTGCCCCCCCCCCCCGTCCCTTCCCTCATCGGAGAGGGAACCGCTGTGTGTGTGGTCGACCCTTAGCCAGGAGGGCACCGTCCCGCAACGGCCGATAGGCGAGTGACAAGACACCCACGTATCGCCCGGAGATGAACATTGCCGCTCTCCCGGAGCCCCGTCACCACGCCAAGGTGGTCGGCCCCGGAGGGGGACCTAGTACAAACTAGTACAACCCCGAGTTTTTAATTTTTCGCAATTTTTTTTCCCCAGTAGTACGGCTTGACACTTTGGTTATTTCGATTTTTCTCGGAAACCAAAAGAGTTAAACAATTTCTCCGAACGGTACAACGCGGTACAAACCTAGTACAAACTAGTACAACCTCGAGTTTTTAATTTTTTGCAAATTTTTTTTCCCCAGTAGTACGACTAGACACTTTGGTTATTTCGATTTTTCTCGGAAACCAGAAGAGTTAAACAATTTCTCCGAACGGTACAACGCGGTACAAACCTAGTACAAACTAGTACAAGCACGAGTTTTTAATTTTTCGCAAATTTTTTTTTCTCAGTAGTACGACTCGACACTTTGGTTATTTCGATTTTTCTCGGAAACCAAAAGAGTTAAACAATTTCTACGAACGGTACAACGCGGTTCAAACCTAGTACAAACTGGTACAACCACGAGTTTTTAATTTTTCGGATATTTTTTTTCTCAGTAGTACGAGTCGACACTTTGGTTATTTCGATTTTTCTCGGAAACCAAATGAGTTAAACAATTTCTACGAACGGTACAATGTTCGGTACAACTAGTACATTGCAGTACAATCGCGAAAAGTGATAATTTCGAAAAAAAGGTAGCCTAAAAATGTTTTTTTCTGATTTCCTCGAAAACGATTTCGAATTTTTGAAAACTCGCTACGGTACAACGCGGTACAAACCTAGTACAAATTGGTACAACCTCGAAAATTTAAGTTTTCAAAAAAAGGGGGGCTAACTTCACACAGATTGAGATTTTGTTCAAATTGAAACACGTTATAGTGCATGTGAAAATAAGAAGGGTTCAAGTTGTCCAATTATGCCACATTTGAATTTTTTAAAAATTTAGACCCTCAAGTACACAATTTTCATCAATTTTTTGGAAAACTACCTTTCGAATTTGGCAAAATAATTATTTGAAGACACCTTACTTTTCACATAGACTCCATATTTCTTTTTGAATTTCATCTATTTTTTTACTTAAATTATCAATAGCAGTACGCTGCTCTTCCTGTGGTGCAAAACGGGGTTTAAATCTAGGATCTAAGAGCATGGCAATTATTCAAATTTCACATTTTATAATGTGATTCAACCGTTTCTGCAAATAAAATACCTATTTCATTTAATAAAGTCTTCATCGATTTCGATACTAAGCCAGTAGTGAAATAAACAATTAAAATAATTTACCTTCAACGTATCGCGGATGTTGTTATAGCATTGCAGTGATTATTGCACTTGCCGTACTCTCTGGTTGAAGTACATTGATTAACGCAATGTAGATATATGGGATAGTACTGTGACAATGTGGGATACAGATCTCCACTCATAAATTCTGTTACTAATTTCATGGATACTAGAACTGTTGTTACACATTTAAAAAACATCCATTTTTCAAGATTTAAATTTTCCGGCATGATTTGATTCGATAGTGCAATATTAAGGGGAATTAAGGTGGAATTCCACCCGGTGCCTACTTCTTGTACTAATTGCATAGGCATTGTGTCGGAATCTCTAGATTTTTGAATTTGTATAAATGTTTCTCTCGCAAATGTTGAACGTGTACAAAATCCAACTATAGCTCAGCACTTCTTACGAATTATATTGTAACCGTAGAACGCAGGGTTACCGGTGGGACGGTGGAGGTACCGTATCGCCAGCTCAGGACGGTGGTCCAGGGCCGCCGATCGAATGATTAGACGCTTGGGTAGAGTGGAGTACGACAGTTTATTAAACCTTAATTCTATATACAGTATATCCCGGCCAGGTCTATGCTGGCACACAGAGTACGTAAAGGTGGCCGTTCCAATGAGCGGCTACAGCCGCCAGCGACCGCGGCTGGCGGCTACAACCGCAAGCGTCTGCGACTGGCGTCGTCAGAAATGGTATTTCCTATACCTAAGCGTCAACGCCATGGCCCCACCAGTGCAACGACGCGCCGCACAGGACCTTTTCGAGCACTTGAAAAAAGGGTCTATTGTCGTATGAGGTCTCGAGGACCGTCGAAGACAGTGAAAGACTAGCCCTTTTTTTTATATGTACATCGTGCTCTGTTTATCTGCCAAATTGAAGAAGTCAATGACATTTGGGTGTTTCTTTTCAGATATCGGAATGAAATTTGTGGCAAAAAATAGGATAAACCTATTCCTTTCTAGTGATGTATAATTTAATATTTTTTACATCTATTAATTTGTGTTTTCTATTTTTTAACTCAATCGTGATAAAAAATTGAAAACTGTTTTTTTGGTACTTTATTAGTGTTTTAAGTCGCACGTTGGGGAAACATTCGGTTTTCAAGTTATAAGGAAAAGTCGAATAGTAAGGGAAGTAGCCGAATATCGTTTTGTTTAAATTAATGATCAGTCATTTGCGATTAAAATCATCTTTTAGTAGTAATTCATTAGCGAGGACAAGCCTCCGCAGTGCCTCACCAAATTTTAAGGATTTCGACCCTCGAAAGGATTGAATACCATCAAAAAGTTAGAAATGTCCATGATTTCCCAATTTCTCATCAAATCTTTGCGAAAACGACGCCAATCGATTCCTTATGTTTCGCCGATGAAACTAACACCAAGAACGACGTAATTCAAACCATAATGAAGGAGATTCCATGACAAATCGAATTATACCATTTGAAGCTGACTTGGTTAAAAGTAGTTCGATTTACATGAAATTTGGTATGATTCTCTTCGGAAAAACATAAGGAATCTATTGGCGTCATTTCCCTCTCGATACGATGAAGAAAATCACTTCTTAATACGTTGTAATGGATATTTCACCCTCGACTGCGGGGGGGCGACCCCGATTTTCCGAGGTCGGCCGAGGAATCATACGTGTTTCAGAAATAAAATAATTCTTTATTCTTTATCGTATCGATATGGAAGTGACACCGATGGATTCCTTATGTTTTTCCGAAGAGAATCATACCAAATTTCCTGTAAATCTAACTATTTTTAACCAAGTCAGCTTCAAATGATATAATTCGATTTGTCATGGAATCTCCTTCATTATGGTCTAAATTATGTCGTTCTTGGTGTTAGTTTTATCGGCGAAACATAAGGAATCGATTGGCGTCGTTTTCGCAAAGATCTGATGAGAAATTCGGAAATCCTGGACATTTCTGACTTTTTAATGGTATTCCAACCCTTTCGAAGGTCGAGAGCCATCAAATTCGGTGAGGCACTCGAGGGTCCAGTCCTCAAGTGCCTTGCGTGCGAGGCGACTGTCGGGTTTTTAACATAATCAAATGTGCCTCGCGGCCGCAAGAGCAAAAATCGCATGTTGGGGAAATATATCTTAAAATAATAATCGAAAAAAAAATTCATCTGCGCTAGTAAATTTGCCCCCACGAACTATGCAATTGCATATAAATAATTTTTTTTATCTCCAATACGTTAGGAAATATCTAGCTGTTTACTGTTCCCGCGGACACCCGCGGATTAATAAAAAGTCACGCTTTTGTTCACAGCGAATAATATGTGAATTCTTAAAGACGGCAAAGTTACGTTTTTGATTATCCTTTGAATATCTGGCAACCAGATGTTGTCGAAGCCGTCTTTGAAAATACCAAATTGCCGACCATAAACGATAAATGAATTTTCTCTTCGCTCACAACTGTTACCTCCCAGAGGCTGCTTCGTTTGGGATAATTAAGGACACATCATAAAGGCAAAATACAGAACACAATATAAAGGTCCAAAATATAATAAAATTTGAAAATATAATAAAAAGCGGCCTTTTCGTTAATCCGTATAGGTATCGCTCTGTCAGCGGATGGCAGGTACAGGTAAATGGTGACTTCCCACCCGTAACCACAGTTGTCCGTCGTTGAAGTGCGGGACAATACGATCATAAACCGCGACTCTAATGAGACGCTCTGGCCGATTAACCTGGCTAGTTCTTTGGAAACATCTGGTTCCATTAGACCCGAAATATACTCAAATTTTACACCTGAGGTTCCCTACGCGTAGCGAGTTCAATATAGTGTATTTAGTTTTTACTAAACAGTCGAAATTGAAGAATTCTACGTATCCGTATTTCACAGTTAGGTCTTTAGTTTATGTTGACAAAACGCCAAAATGAACCAACAATTTATAAGAAGAAGGAGTAAAAAATGAGTAATTTTTAATATATAACATTTGATATATTACGAATCTGATTGCGTGACTGGATTCGTTATAAAAAAGTACATCAGTTTCGCCTAACAGATTATTCTATATGGTGCATATTTTCCGAGATATTGGGGCAAACGTGTTTTTCACCTCCAGATATGGATGATTGCCGATGAAAGAAAATACGTGTCAAATATTTAATGTTTCAATAATTTGTGGAATTGCCTTTTGATTTGATAATAGTTAGACCCTTCTTGGTATGAAATTTACTTAGTTGCATATTATAGCAGGTTGAATTTTGCTCTACTACTACACACATAGACCATTTCAAGTGTTCGAAACCAAGTGGGATCCCGAACGCTGCGCGGCTGGTGTCTGGCCTCCGCCGATCGCGGCTAGGAAATTCGGCTTAGACGCTTCCGCGCGAGGCTGTTTCGCAAAGTGATCATGATCGCGGTATGCAATTTCCAGATATCCAACTCCGCGAGGCGTGCCTCGCGAGGAATCCTCGCAAAGTCGATACGCACCTCATGGCCCACCTTTTCTAGTACCCAATACGTCAGCGGGTGCTTCTATTTTGATATTGCAACGCGTGTTTAGCGCATACGTTCGTTCGCTTTATTGATACAAAGTGTTTATTACAGATATAAGAGAGTTCCTATTCTTTGGCAATACGGCGTCAGGCTGCTTGCTGTATCTAAACTCTCTCTTCGTTCAAACAAGCAATCCTTTAAAGAATTTCCATATATTTTTATACTACATAAAAAGGCGAATTGAATAACAATAACAGAATTTATCATTTGAAGTATCTGATGTTAAAATAATTTTAAATGTATTCATTGACGTACCGCATTAAAACACAAAGTAAAAGAAATGAATGTGTTTCCAAAACATGGTTTGTTATAATTGGAAATATATTTATATATTTTTAAAAAACACTTTGTATCAATATATTGATACACGCTTTGTTATAATTGGCAAATTTACCAGTTCATCTAGGTGCCAGAAAAGTGACAAAAAAATATAAATATTGAAGAAAAATGTTTTCCTTTCAAGGCTGGCGTTCCAATGTGCGGCCGGCGACTATGGCCGGCGACGGTCGCACTTGTGCAAGGGAGAAGTATGCATCTGTTTCTCCCTTGCACTAGTGGGACCGTCGCCGGTCGCAGTCGCCGGCCGCACATTGGAACACCAGCCTTGAAAAGTATGAAATATATTTATATTTGTAATAAACACTTTCTATCAATAAAGCGAACGAACGTATGCACCGACCTAATAATGCCTATTTCATATGATTAGTAGAGCCTATTGGAACACGCTATTGGTACTAACTCAATTTCGAAAAGAATGTGGTCTAGTCCGTTGTTTCTTCTCTGCCTCAATTAATTAATTTGCATGGACTGAAAGCCCTTTTCGTTAAAAGTAGTGGGATTTAAATATTTTTTTGTCAATTTAATCGGGAGAAGGCAAGGAATCCATTGGTATCATTTTCATGTTGATACGATGAAAAATAAAGAAACTCCGTTCCTGTATGCATAACATGAGATTATATTGCAATGAGAATATTTTGAGCTTACAATCTTTTCTATATTTATTAAAATCTTTATTTCTGGCTTCTTGGGTCGCTTCACCCAATTAGCCGATTGGAAGGTTGCCCAAATATTGTATAATTTCGTAAGAATGTATTAACACTTTGTGAACAGTACCTATCTATTACATTGGTACCAGAATAACATGGATACAGGTTTGCAGATATTTCTGCACTTTCCATAGTATGTATAGTTATCAAATTTTTTTAGTTTTATTGAAATTGTTGACGTTATTTTTTTAAATAACGGCAAACTTTGTTATGAGTTGTATATTAACACTTTTATTATGAACTTGCTCAATAATATTCAGCATTTTCAACGCGCAAAATGGAATGTTGCATTTTTCCCCTATTTCATGGGATTCAGGCCCACTGTACGATATAGAATACAGGTGATTACTCCATTATTGGAAAATATTGTCAAATCTTGTTTTCGCAGTTGCAAGGACAAATATATGTTGATTACACAAGTTCGCGGAAGGTAACTAAAAAGCCGACAATTACTGATATTTTTTCAATGGGTTTCTTATGGAAAAATTACTGTATATAACGAATTATTTGCTATTACTTTGCAGAATCGATACTAATCATTTCTGACCCCTTTAACTTTACTTTAACAAACTTTAAAAGACACGATTTAAAATTCTGCACAAAACAAAAAATTTGACATGTGTTTACACGCAGATCAGATGTAGCCGTTATGATATTTTTACCTTTTTTTATAAGAGCTCATATTATTAGTTTACAAGAAATATGTATATAAAAAAAACATAATTCCATAAGTTATGAATTCTGACTTCTTTCCTTATTTCTAGACAATCTGTCCGAATGTGACGATGAATCGCAGCAGAGCGGCTAGAGTTGCAGAGCGGCTAGAGTCGCAGAACGGCTAGAGTCGCAGAGCGGCTAGAGTCGCTAGACTGCTTCTGGAGGAGTAGAGCGGCAGCCGCAGTGCGACTAGGAGATTCTGCCGTTATGGCGGAAAACAGACACTCATGGCATTGTGTTGTGTCTCGAGTAGCCTAGGCTGCTCATGAACCAGACGCGCATAGGCTATAGCAATCATGGCGCGGCCGCAGCAGTCGCAGCCGCTCATAGGACTTGGGATGAATGCTTGTCCATTGTACCAGTGTACGCGGCTACAGCCGCAGTCGCCGGCCGCAGTCGCTAGCGGCTGTAGCCGCCCATTGGAACGGCCACCTTAAGGGGGTAGACACGGGTAATGCAGCGCGCTGTATACCGACACAATCTGGCCCGAAACAGGGGGTTGGGATTTTTCATCATTCGTCCTTATATGAGCAGATTTTGGGCTGGGTTAGGACTCATTCGAAAGAGGAAGGTTCAATGCGGAGCGCTCTTCTCATGGTTCAACGAGATTGTGTTGATATCTAATAATATGAGTGTCCAAAGTAGAGCAAAAGTCGACAAAATACACCCGCAGAATCCAAGTATTTTTAGGTCACTAAAAGAGCTTTGTGACTGAAACGGTGAGAAGAGCGCTCTGCATTGAACCTTCCGCTTTCGAATGAGTCCTAACCCAGCCCCAAATTTGCTCATATAAGGACGAATAATGAAAAATCGTGACTTCAGTCCCAAATATGAGTTCCGCCATATTGGCGATAATACAGAGCAAGTCACGTGACAAATTTAGTTCAGCTAGTGGACACGAGATGGCGCCTACTCGGGAGGACTGCCGACGTGGAATCATAGCAAAACTGAAGCGTTAGCTGGATACACAAGCCACAGTAAAAGCGTGATACAGTCAATGTAATGAATTTTCGGACGATTGTAGGTTAGGTTATATGCATTTTAGGCATATAACTGTTGGGAACTGTGTACATTTACTAAATTAACGCTTTTATTGTCACACATACATCACTTGAAATCGCTGTCGAATTTATGTTATAATTATATGGCCACATTATTTAAAATAAAAAAAGAGATTGGAACTTTTTTACTAATACTGGAAATATTGATTAACTGATATCATATTTTCAGAATGTGGAAGTTACAGCAATTATTTGCAATTATTGCTCTTATTATTATTGTTCCGACTATTGTATATAACATACAACAAGGAAAAGTCTCCAAATCAGTCAACAGTTGACTCCCTGATTTTTTTTTGTAATTCTTTACGGTCCTATGTAGAGATGGGCATTATTTAAATAAAAGAATATACTTCCGAATGGCCCCAGTGACTGATCGACACGAGGTTTGGGGTAGGGTGTGTGTACCCTAAATCTAAAATTCTATTTAGCTTCGGGTATTTATTAGTTTCCTTTGTTTATTCGAAGGCCTTTCATCTTGGGCTTCGAATAATTTTTCATCTTTCATTATATCTTTATCCTAAGGTCGTATTCAGATATTTTGGGCGGTCAATTCATTTTCGCGAACAGCGATCGAGGAGTATGGTGGGGTAACGGGAATGCTGCTCGGCTCCGTCTGAACGTAGCCGTGTGGCTGTTATGACCAATACGAGATGAAGCTATCGAGAAAGAATCAATGTTCAGACCAATAAAGCTCTTGAATTTTTTCGGAGCTAAGGCACACCTATTCTGATGTGTGTATTTCTACGCTGACAGCTCGGTTTGGCCTATACACACCAGAAGCTTGGCGCTAACCCCATCACTTCTGGCTCACTCTTGTTCTGCGAAGGCGAGAGTGAGATGGAACGAGAGCGAGTCAGAAAACGTTGCAAACAGGAGCACCGAGGCAGGCAAGCGGTACCTATGGTGGGAGAATACGCGTTACGAAACGCACCGGCCAATATATCTGAATGTAAAGTCTCGTTAGCCGCTCGCTGGTCGGGACCGGCGTTGAGCCCGTATCATGAACGGAGCCCTAATTCCGAGGCTGAGTTTCTCGCTTCTTTCTGGCCGAAGGGGGGAGCGGGATGAAACGCTTTGCGTGCGCGACGGGCGGGAGCGCTCAGATGGAATCGTGACTGTTCGACGCATGCGCGCCACGGTCAGATAGCCAGGTACGGCACGAGTCTTTTTTGCGCCATAACCGAGCTTGCCAAATTCCGCCATTTATTATGAAACATTTAATTGAGCTTCTTCATGACCTTACTATCATGTCGTAATATAATTTGCAGTATTTCATTTAAAAATTTATTTTCAACAATGCCAACAATGAAAAGGCCATTTTGCGCCTCTTGTCAACCTTACGCCCTAGCAGTTGCCTAATTTTACAGAGTAAAGTCATAAATAATCTCAAATAAATGTAATATAATAAAGGGCGCAATTTGACAAGTTCGTCTAGGGCGCAAAAAAGACTTATGCCCGGCCTGCGTCAAGATTTTGCGAAGTGGGTCCCGTGCTCACCGTAAGCGCTTGCGACCATCGCGCACGCCCGTCGCGCACACAAAGCACGGAGTGTCAAGCGTCCGAAAGACGGAGCGAGACAAAATATCAACGCGTCGTCTATCTCGTACTGTCCTCGCTCGCTTTCAGTGCCTTCGCTCGCTCTCTTTCCATCTCGCGCTCGCCTTCGCCGGACAAGAGTGAGACAGAAGTGGTGGGGATAGCGAAAAGTCCGTATCGTGTACACCAAACCGAGCCCGTAACGATCTTAGATGCTCGAATAACCGACGAGAACATTTGTTGCCCGAGCCGCACGAGATCGCCGTTGCTCGGCGATGTGTCACCGATTATATAGAAACAGAATTGGTTTTTTTTTCATCGTATCAATATGAAAGTGACACAAATGGATTCCTGGCATTCTCCCGATTAAATTGACAGAAAATAATTTAAATTAGACTATTTTTAACAAAACGGGCTTCTAATTCTGCAAACAAATTTTCACGTAATTTCCTTAATTATGGTCCGAATAATATCATTTTTGGGGCCAATTTGATCGAGAAAACATGACGAATCGATTCACGTCACTTTCGCAAAGATCTGATTAGAAATGCAGAACTGACGATTTGTCACTGCTTAGTGCGTAACATTGTATGGCCCCGCTGGATTCGAGCGTCGAAACCCACGAAACTCAGCGAGTTGCATGATTGCCAGCGTGAAGGACAAGAGAGGACTTTGCACGGCGAAGGAAAGTCAGCCTTCTATAGAACTCAAATCGAAAAAGAATTTGCTGACAAACTTTACATATGTATATTCGCGTCAAATAAATACTTTAATTGTAAAATTTAGACGACAAACTATTGTTAAATTTTGCCAGTTTTTACATACAGTGTGTCCGCGGGAAAGCTAAACAGCCGGCTCCCTCCTAAACTATTGGAGATAAAAATATAAAAAAAATAGGGAATTGCATGGTTCGAGGGGGCCAATTATTTAGCGCGAACGAATTTTTTTATCGATTATTACTTTAAAAGATACGATGGTCAAGTTCGGTTTTTCAAATGGAACTATTTTTTTTGAACATCTGAGTTGATAGTGCGTTCCAAGACAAATTCAATAAGCTTTAATGTATACACTTTATTTTCACTGGTTTTTAAGATATTGCGCTTGCAAATTTACTGATTTTCACTGGGAGAAAACTGTATGGTATAGCACGGACCGGGGACGGTCTTACGGGTTCCACGGGTGGCACTACCTTTTGAAATAGATACCTACCTGCCAAAGGTCTACGCCAGGCCCAAAGGCTGGACAATTTTTTTCCGTCAGAAATGCTACTTAGGTAGGTACATCTGCGGTATATTTATTTCGCACTTGCTTCTACGCTCGGATGGCCGGTTCTTTTGGGAGGGATGCAAGTTCGATTGGTTAGGTTAGGAGGAGTGAAAGTTGCTAGACTAAATTTCAATCATAGGGAGCAGATTGTATCAGAACCATTCGGATTTGCATTCCTCACAAACGGCTCCTCTCTTGAAGAGGCCCTCTTCACAGCAATGCCCACCTTCTCTCGCACGGAATACGTTAACGCTTGCTTTTGTTCTGATATTGAAGCTCGTGTTTATACTCGAGAGGACCACGCGTCGACAGCGGGCTACCCCTTTTCTTCCTGTGTCTCTCCACGAGCCGTGCTGACGGTGGATTGTAGGAGCGTAGATATCTGGATGCCAGTTATTGAATTCAGGAGACGTTAGAAACATTTTATTACAAAACACACAATTAAAGTAAATCGTATTCCTCTCGGGCAGGAGTACTGATAATGATCGAACTTGCGCCCCACTTCGCGCAGACCAATTACACGGAGGGTAGTCGGGTCACACACTGCCCAAATGTGTGATGCGCTGGCACCCCGTGGCG
Source organism: Andrena bucephala (assembly GCA_947577245.1). NCBI lineage: Eukaryota > Metazoa > Arthropoda > Insecta > Hymenoptera > Andrenidae > Andrena > Andrena bucephala. Next base: position 95,273,578 of record OX387716.1, read on the forward strand.
AGGACAGACCTTCGCATTGCCTCACCCGATTTTTATGGCTTTTTCCGGAAAAAGGTACGAATCCTGGGCCGAACGTAGCGAATTGAGGTCGAGCCCCCGCAGTCGAGGGTGAAATATCCATTTGAGCGTATTAAGTAATTCTTTGCTTCGTCGTATCGAAAGGGAAGTGGTGCCAATGGATTCCTTATGTTTTTCTGACGAAAATCATACCAAATGTCATGCAAATCGGACTACTTTGACACAAGCAATTTGTATTCCTTATGTAAGAGTTGTCCGATTTCCACGACACTTGGCATGATTTTCATCGGAAATCCCCAAGGAATCTATCTGCGACACTTCCATATCCATACGATAAAAAATAAAGAATTATTTTATTTCCTAACCAGATACAGGGTAATTATGGAGCAACGCCCGTCAAGGAGATGCGGCGGCCTGGTACCCCGTGGCGAGGACAGTCCTTCGCTGAGCCTCACCCGATTTTTATGGCTCTTTTCGGAAAAAGGTACGAATCCTGGGCCGAACGTAACGAATTGAAGTCGACCCTCCGCAGTCGAGGGTGAATTATCCATTTGAGCGTATTAAGTAACCCTTTTCTTCATCGTATCGAAAGGGAAGTGACGCCAATGGATTCCTTATGTTTTTCTGACGAAAATCGTACCAAATGTCATGCAAATCGGACTACTTTGACACAAGCTATTTGTATTCCCTATGTAAAAGTTGTCCGATTTACACGACATTTGTAATGATTTTCATCGGAAAACCCCAAGGAATCCATCAGCGACACTTCCATATCTATACGATAGGGAATAACGAATTGTTTTATTTCTTAAAAAGGTAGGTACAGGCTGATTCTGGTGCTGCGCCCGTCACCCCGTGGCGAGGACAACACCCCGCAGTGACCATAGAATTTTATGGCTCTTTTCGGAAAAAGGTACGAATCCTGGGCCGAACGTAACGAATTGAAGTCGACCCTCCGCAGTCGAGGGTGAAATATCCATTTGAGCGTATTAAGTAACCCTTTTCTTCATCGTATCGAAAGGGAAGTGACGCCAATGGATTCCTTATGTTTTTCTGACGAAAATCGTACCAAATGTCATGCAAATCGGACTACTTTGACACAAGCTATTTGTATTCCCTATGTAAAAGTTGTCCGATTTACACGACATTTGTAATGATTTTCATCGGAAAACCCCAAGGAATCCATCAGCGACACTTCCATATCTATACGATAGGGAATAACGAATTGTTTTATTTCTTAAAAAGGTAGGTACAGGCTGATTCTGGTGCTGCGCCCGTCACCCCGTGGCGAGGACAACACCCCGCAGTGACCATAGAATTTTATGGCTCTTTTCGGAAAAAGGTACGAATCCTGGGCCGAACGTAACGAATTGAAGTCGACCCTCCGCAGTCGAGGGTGAAATATCCATTTGAGCGTATTAAGAAACTCTTTTCTTCATCGTATCGAAGGGGAAGTGACGCCAATGGATTCCGGGCGTTCTCCCGATTAAAATCATGCCAAACATCATGAAAATCGGACTATTTTTACATAAGGAATACAAATAGCTTGTGTCAAAGTAGTCCGATTTGCATGACATTTGGTATGATTTTCGTCAGAAAAACATAAGGAATCCATTGGCACCACTTCCCTTTCGATACGACGAAGCAAAGAATTTCTTAATACGCTCAAATGGATATTTCACCCTCGACTGCGGGGGCTCGACCTCAATTCGCTACGTTCGGCCCAGGATTCGTACCTTTTTCCGGAAAAAGCCATAAAAATCGGGTGAGGCACAGCGAAGGACTGTCCTCGCCACGGGGTACCAGGCCGCCGCATCTCCTTGACGGGCGTTGCTCCATAATTACCCTGTATCTGGTTAGGAAATAAAATAATTCTTTATTTTTTATCGTATGGATATGGAAGTGTCGCAGATAGATTCCTTGGGGATTTCCGATGAAAATCATGCCAAGTGTCGTGGAAATCGGACAACTCTTACATAAGGAATACAAATTGCTTGTGTCAAAGTAGTCCGATTTGCATGACATTTGGTATGATTTTCGTCAGAAAAACAAATCCATTGGCGTCACTTCCCTTTCGATACGATGAAGAAAGGGGTTTCTTAATACGCTCAAATGGATAATTCACCCTCGACTGCGGAGGGTCGACTTCAATTCGTTACGTTCGGCCCAGGATTCGTACCTTTTTCCGGAAAAAAGCCATAAAAATCGGGTGAGGCACAGCGAAGGTCTGTCCTCGCCACGGGGTGCCAGCGCATCTCCTTGACGGGCGTTGCTCCAGAATTACCCTGTATCATTTGGGCAGTGTGTGACCCGACTACCCTCCGTGTAATTGGTCTGCGCGAAGTGGGGCGCAAGTCCGATCATTATCAGTACTCCTGCCCGAGAGGAATACGATTTACTTTAATTATAGTACATGTGTGTTTTGTAATAAAATGTTTCCATCGTCTCCTGAATTCAATAACTGGCATCCTGATATCTACGCTCCTACAATCCACCGTCAACACGGCTCGTGAAGAGACACAGGAAGAAAAGGGGTAGCCCGCTGTCGACGCGTGGTCCTCTCGAGTAAAAACACGAGCTTCAATATCAGAACAAAAGCAAGCGTTAACGTATTCCGTGCGAGAGAAGGTGGGCATTGCTGTGAAGAGGGCCTCTTCAAGAGAGCAGCCGTTTGTGAGGAATGCAAATCCGAATGGTTCTGATACAATCTATTCCCTATGATTGAAATTTAGTCTAACAGCTTTCACTCCTCCTAACCTAACCAATCGAACTTGCATCCCTCCCAAAAGAACCGGCCATCCGAGCGTAGAAGCAAGTGCGAAATAAAAGTAACGGTGCGCTTCTCGATACCGCAGATGTACCTACCTAAGTAGCATTTCTGACGGAAAAAAATTGTCCAGCCTTTGGGCCTGGCGTAGACCTTTGGCAGGTAGGTATCTATTTCAAAAGGCAGTGCCACCCGTGGATCCAGTAAGACCGTCCCCGGTCCGTGCTATACCAGACAGTTTTCTTCCAGTGAAAATCAGTAAATTTGCAAGCGCAATATCTTAAAAACCAGTGAAAATAAAGTGTATACATTAAAGCTTATTGAATTTGTCTTGGAACGCACTATCAACTCAGGTATTCAAAAAAAATAGTTCCATTTGAAAAACCGAACTTGACCATTGTATCTTTTAAAATAATAATCGATAAAAAAATTCGTTTACGCTAATTAATTGGCCCCCTCGAACCATGCAATTCCCTATTTTTTTTATATTATCTCCAATAGTTTAGGAGGAAGCCGGCTGTTTAGCTTTCCCGCGGACACACTGTATGCAGCACTTGGTTGGGAATTCCTGATCCTAGAGTTTCATGCATTTACCTATTGAAATGTTGCTTCAAATCATCGGGAAATTGCACTGCTTCTTCTCGTACATACATATATCTGTTCGCGAGTAGGTGTCACGAGTGACGCGACTTTGGTTTCCCAAATAAATGCACATTTATTAGAGCCCTCGGTCGACGGCGACTTGAGTCATCCAGTACTGAATATGAATATGTTCATATTTCTCATTACACCTTGATAAGAGTGTTACCACCGATGGATTGGTGAGTTTATGTCCACGAAAATGAGTCGAGTTGCGAAGCAATTCGGTCTATTTTTTCTTATGAATACATGATTAGGACACACACACACTACGTTCACTAAGAATAGGCCGAATTGCTCCATGTTTGGCATCATTTTCATCAGTAATGCAGTGCTCTGGTGAAGAACATCGTATTACGGAGCTAATATTCTAGGCCCTAGAATCTACGATATTGTCAATGTGCAGTTGAAACGCACGCCGCTTCACACTATCGTTTCTTAGCATTTATATGGGGTGATTCTCTAGCTATCAAACGCGATGCTCGCCAACAATCATGTGTCTCGCTGAGTTTCGTGGGGTTCGACGCTCGAAACCAGCGGGACTATACAATGTTGCACGCTAAGCAGTGACGAATCTGAAGTTCTGCAATTTCTAATCAGATCTTTGCAAAAGTGACGTCAATCGATTCCTTACAATTTTATATATAATGTTTGTTCATAACTGCTTTCTGCATAGGACGTATAATAAGTGTATTTCATGTTCTGTTTCGGTGCTTTGCTAGTAAAAAAATGTCTAACCTAACAAACTTTATTTTCTGGGGACATCCCCTCATCTATTTTCCCTTTTCACTTATAATTCCTTACTGCTAACGTAGAATATTGTAGCATAAGCACATTTCAAGTAATTAAAATGTACAATGAATTTTCTACGTTTGCAGTACCAGCCGACTTCCGTTTAAATTTTTATAAGTACAACGCAACAGCTGAGAATTTCTTTCCTTATTCAGAATAAAATACGGAAATAGCAAACAGCTCCCTCTCGCGTTTACCGGGCAATCGGCGATCTATCGGTATTACCATTTCTGTGCAGAAAAAACCTGCTGTAATACCGACCTGCCGAATCGGCCAGGTCACGTGACGTGTCTACCCCCTTAAGGCTTAAATTATCGTGGGTCCCGGTGTGTATCGCGGCGCACGGTCCGGTGTGTATCGCGGCGCGAGAATCGGTGTGTACCACGGCGCGAGGCGCGGCGTGTATTGAAATCGGTGACGAGGCGGCGAAGGGGGAGGGGATAGACGATTTGAGCGTTCGGTGTCTTGGCGGGCAAGCCCTGCCGTTAGACCCTGGTCGGAGAGTATTGAGTCCGGTCACCCGGTGGGCACAACCCGTGGGTGAATCGGAGACTGTAAGGACGCTCTCGAGAACGGAGATGAATCTGTTCGGGAGATCGATAAGTGGTAACGGCCTGCGTCCAGAGGATGGCTCACGCTGTCCTTCTGGGAACCGGGGAGGGGGTAAATTAAAAAATGCACAGAAACTCAGTCTGTCGACACACGAGAACTAGTGTGAACACGGGCGCTTGTCTTTCGCAAGAACGAGTGTTTCTACACAAGAACGTGGAATCGCACAGGAGGTCTCTGGGAGAGGTGTACTGTATCGTACGCTCGCTCTAGGCGGTCTCTGCCAAATAGGCCCATGCCCCCGGCCTATATGTCCTCGTCCGCGGATTTCGGCAGCGAGAAGGACATTCGTTGCCTAACCATCTCGCGCCGATTCTCGGTACCCGCGGACGAGTGGTGGGGGGCAAGACCGTTGGCAGAGCGCGGTACGCGTCCTCGCGGTTGGGCGCGCGGTGGGGGGCAAGATCGTCGTCCCACCGACAATAACTCGTTACAATATCATATCGCCCATAATTTTCTAAGCCAGGCTTAATAGCCAGTTCTAAAGAATGAGCAAAACATGGTATTCGAGTCCAGTTTCCTCGTGTATTTATGCCCCACGTTGTCAATGAATTTACTCTTATCCTTTGAATATGTCTAAGTGTGTGTGTGTGTTGCCGGTAAATGTTGCAAATTTAGCACATAGGTACTAAAGCCTAGTTTACATTAGTCAAGTAACTCGGCCTAGTGAACTGAGCCCAGTGCTCGGCCCAGCTACTTTGCTGCCCGCTCTACCACTCGACTCGGCTAATACTCGCCCGTTTACTCGACTTTTTTACTCGACCAACTGTTTACACTAGTCGAGTTAGATATGCTTTTTCACACTCGCCACTCTACTATACCGTTTACTTGACTAATGTAAACTAGGCTTTATGATTGATGAAAAACATAATACCACAGCCGACTCTACTACTAGCCGTGCTATACAACATGGCAACACCGCTCATGTGCGAATCGGGAGCAGTGGGCATGGGAAAAGGCCCCGTATCTATCTACTACGCTCCGTTGCGCATGCGCGAGGATGCGTGTGACGTCAAACCAATCAACGCCGAGATGGGAAACGAAACGGCGCCACTGTCAAGTCAAGCGAAGCTAGCAAGCCAGGCCAACCAGCGTCGCCGGCGGAGTATATTGTCGACGCTGGTTGGCTGCGGCTTCATTTACCTTGGCTAGCTGTCATCAACCAATCAACGCCAATATGGGAAACGAAACGGCGCCAGCACCAATCCGCGAAGCCGACGTCACATACTTGTCCCGCCACTGCTATGAATTGTGGTACAAATTAGGGCTGAGACTATTTGTCGAATTTTTCAGCCATCGAATACTCGAATACTTCAGTTGTTCAATTATTTGACGAATATAATTCGAATATCCAAGTATTCGAATATTAAATTATTCGAATAGTCCCAGCCTTAGTACGAATCAGTAATTATGTGTAGAGCACGCGGGTATATCTAATGTTGATGAGATGTAAAAGAAAACTTATTTGGAAATATATATTCTTCCACTTCAGTTTTGGTTTTTCTAACTTCGTCCCAAAAACAAGGTATACTCTTTGCTTTTAATTTTTGCTTCTCCTCATATGAAAAATATGATGGTATTTTATTCCATTCATATTTAACACTGTCAGAATCAAATTTAGATGAAAATTTTTTTAAAACTGCGTCCAATTGATGATTGTCACGACTATTAAAGTCAAGAGCAGTATGTGGATTTAAAAATTGTAATGAATTTAAAAATGGTTCATCAAATGGCACTCTTTGTACAATATTCTCGAAAGCCGTTTGATAAAATTTCTGAATCTTTGAATAAAATTCTACAAGTTTCTCGTTATTTGCATCTGTACTGTTTTGAATTTCATTGATTGATGCCATGGACTGTGAACCATGATAAATTGTATGTAGTGGCTTTAAATTTGCTTCGTTATGTACATCTATTTTGTGTATGTTTGGTCCCGAAATATATTCATGTTTTATGAAATCAGCTCCCAATACTCTTAAAAATTTGTAGCATTCAGGGAGCAAGGAATGCACTAAGACTTTCGAGTCTTGAAAGTATTTGTTAATTATGGTAAATGTCGGTAGTACATGATTCAAAAACTCTACATATGGCTTTGTATAAGGACATTGAAAATTGTCGAATATTTTCGTTGCGATTGCACACCCTCCATTTGCTGCCTCTGCAAAGACAGCAAATAAAGGCAACCATTGTTGCAAAATTCTTTGCACACACTCAAATAGTGCTAGCCATCTGGTAGATGATGGCTGCAGAATTTTCAATTTTGGAAATTTCATCAATTCTTGCGTGTCTTCTAAAATGCTCTACCGTTTCGGACTTCGCGAGAAATACGCTGCAGTTTTGCGTAAAAATTTCGGAATGTGCGGTGGCAATTTATCGCACGCATGCCGTGCAGCCAAATGCATGGAGTGGCAAATGCATGGAAACAGACAAATTTCTTTATTGTCTTGTGACAAACGAGAAAACAATGAATTGTTTACTCCCACCATGACACTCGCGTTATCAACGCCCAGACCAACGAAATTGCTTACGGGCACATTATATTTTGTAAAAGAATTTAGGAGACACTTATGTATATTTTCTGCTGTACATTCCTTAATTCCGATTAAGTCTAGTAAGTATGTCTGTATCTTTTCCCCGTCCACGTATCTAATTAAAAAACATAGAAGTTTTGTGTCCGATATATCTGTGGTTTCATCTACTAAAATAGAAAAGAATTTGCCCTTCAAGATTTCAGTAGCTTCTAAAATAACCGCTTTATTTAACACATTTCTTATAATTGCGGAGATTTTAGTGGGTTTGAGAGTCATGTGTTGCACTAAACTGACATTTGGCATTCCGCTCTGTAATAGTTGAGTAAAGTAATTGAAAGACTTAAATGATCTATTGTGGTCTACGATTTCAAGACAAATTTTCATTTCTAGAACCTTCACGCTATCTGTAAAACTTCTGTTTTTGTGCAGTTCTTCTTTCCTATGGCTCATATTAATATAATGTCTTTGACTTTCTCCATGTCTTTGGAGTTTGTTTTTCTTCGCAGATATATTTATACAACACGCTGCTCATCTAGCTTTATAGGGACTAGCAGTTTCTTGAAGCCAGGATTTAAACCCGGGCTCCTGTAGCCATGATTTACAAAATGCTTGTTTAACAACTTTCTCTACGTTCTGTGTAGTCTCTGATTCGGTGTTTGTAGCAGCTGCATGGCTGGGTCCAGAAATGACTTCCCCTACTTTCTGCTGCATGTTTGTAATATGCGTGATACTGCTGCCGTGGGTTTTCAAAATGTGTTTGTACGGTGTTAAAATTTTCGAGCAAACTATACATTCGGCTTTGTATGGATCCTTTGTTTCTACAAGCCAGGATTGAAACTGTGGGTCCTCCAACCACGATTTCCGAAATGCTTGCCTCCTTGCTTTCTTTGCAGCGGGGCTTATGAAACTGCCAGTACTGCCTATTTATACAATACTAATTAGTATTCATGAACTATTAAAAAACAATTTCAATAAAATAATCAATGAAAATAGAAAGTAAAAAGAATGTTAAATTAAAGATATATCTTACTTGAATCTATCTCTGATTCAGTACTTGTAGTTGCATGGCTGGGTCCAGCAACACTGGTGATATCAATGTCTGTATAGTACATCAATTCATTATTAGTACATTGTTATATCATAATAATACATACTACAAAATTTTAAAAGAAAAAAGTAATGAACATAATGATTAGCATATTCTTGTTAAAAGGTTACTTTAATTTTTCAAGAAATGATCATATTTAAAATTATACTAATGTAAAAGAATTAAATATTTGTCTTACCTGATTCCTTACTCATCATGAAACTTTAATAAGGCACGATTTGAAAGCGTGGCGTCACGAAGCGTAATGGTAATGGCGTATATACCTACGTCACTCGCTCAGATTCGTGGCGTGTGGCATCACTTGGCTTGACTTGACAGTGGCGCCGTTTCGTTTCCCATCTCGGCGTTGATTGGTTTGACGTCACACGCATCCTCGCGCATGCGCAACGGAGCGTAGTAGATAGCTACGGGGCCTTTTCCCAAGCCCACTGATCGGGAGTCCTATTTTCAATAGTGGAGTTTTGTATTCAGCATTATAATTAACGTTATTTTGCGGTATAAAATTATACTAATATACAGTATTTTTGATTAATTATGTGTAAGGAATACGTAAATATTATAACTATAGTAAGTAGAAGTAATACAGAAGTATATTAATATTTATAAATGTGGTATATATGTTGTGGACTCTCGGAATAGCTTGGTGTTGTGATGCATTATATTTGAAATATTTACAGAGATTTCAAGAAAATAGAAGTGTGAAACAAGTTAAAACCATCTTTGAACCATATTGAAGGATTTAAAAATTGTTAAAGGTATGTATAAGTTAATAGAGGCCTGAAATATGTGTAGACAAAATTATTGGTACCATGCCAAACAGGTTAAGTGCCCGTGGAAAGAGGTTAGCATAATTAGCTATTGTGTGACGTAGCGTCCCAGCGCGAGGAGTCGAGCGCGCGGCAGTGCGGCCGGGAGTGAGCGAGAGGCCGAGAGCGCAGACGACCGCAGCCGAGAACTACCGAACCGGCCCGAGGCGCGCCGGTCTCGCGACGCGTCAAATGACGCTCACTCCCCACCGCGCCGCTAGATCGCGTCGATTTCTCGCTGCTGGGAATTTCTGAGAAACTGGACATAAGCCTCGACGCGACTGAGGCAAGCAGTTCCAGTGGGGATACGGATCCCTCCCACTACCAGACCTGCCTGGATGGTGCCCGGTGCCAGTGTTGGTAAAAATATCCGTATAACCGCCGATCATATGATCACCTGCTATCACCTTTCCTCTACCGTTCCGAACAGAGACGCCTGGAAGTTGCCCGGTCTCTTTCCTCTACCGCTCAGAACAGAGACGCCTGGAAGTTGCCCGGTCTCTTTCCTCTACCGCTCCGAACAGAGACGCCTGGAAGTTGCCCGGTCTCTTTCCTCTACCGCTCCGAACAGAGACGCCTGGAAGTTGCCCGGTCTCTTTCCTCTACCGCTCCGAACAGAGACGCCTGGAAGTTGCCCGGTCTCTTTCCTCTACCGTTCCGAACAGAGACGCCCGGACGCTGCCCGGTCTCTTTTCCTCTACCGCTCCGAACAGAGACGCCCGAACGCTGCCCGGTCTCTTTCCCTCTACCGTTTACCGTTCATCTCTACCATTGCACGACGCTCGTCGTACCGCGAGCCCGATCGCTACGACCCATTAGTCTAAGCCACGTGTAAATAGTGTACATATGCAGTTAATAGAATAAAGGAGTTATTTATTATAACACGAGGGATTCGACGAACCCTGGCGTACCGACTGAGTTCATCCTCCTAAACCCTCGCCACCGGAGTACGACCGTCACAATTGAAAGGAACAATTATGCAGTTAAATATAAAATCGTGTTAGAGGACAGTATTATAATTGTGGAAATTTTTCTCACCACCCTACGGGTATTTACCATGGCGCGTTACCTTTTTCTTTATTATAATGGGTTAACTTACATAAAATATGTTTATGATTTTCAGATTGCAAATGTTGAGATTCCAAATTACCATCACCTATTATGGCTTACATTATTGCATATACATGAATAAATGAGGTTCTGACTTCTTCAGTGGGAAACAAAATCGAGCAACAATAAACCGATAACATTAGATCCAGAAGCTGCAGAACTTATAGTCCAATGAAAGAAAGGACGCCCGTCCTTTACTGGTACATATTACGTTATATATCATTGAAAGAGAATTATTTTTTTAATTTTCAGTTCCAATTTCATTATGATATTTTTTAGGACTCAAGTGTTATAAAAACATGTCGTCGCATGAACGTGAAGAAAATAACGCGACGCTGATGACTTCAAACCGAAATATTTCTCAACATCGGACGAAGTCGGAAGTGATTCTTGCATGATTGTATAGAGGAAGGTGCACTGAAAAGATTCCACCCTGTAAAGATACGGGACTCGTTGGGACTTGAAAGATATTCCTTGTCAATTTTGAAAAATGTCGCAATTTTCCTGACTGTTTTCACAATTATTTTTTAATAGATTATTTACATTAATTATTAACAGAATATGATGTTTAGCGCGGAAGATTGGCCTATAATTTAAACAAAACGATATTTGGCTGCATTCCTTTATTTTTCGACTTTTCCTTATAACTTGGAAACGAAAAGTTTTCCCAACATTCGATTTAACCACTGAAAAGGGCATTAAATAATGTACCAAATGAATAGTTTTCAAATTTTTTTTTCAAAATTAAGTTACAAAAATTAAAAATAAATAAATAAATAAATGTGAGAAATATTAAATTATACATTATTAGAAAGGAATAATTTTATCCTATTTTTTGGTATCAATTTCATTCCAATATCTTAAAGAAAATACCAAAATGGCGTCAAATAAGTGAATCCGGCCCATTGTGAAACGGTACAATGCGGTACAAACCTAGTACAAACTAGTACAACCTCGAGTTTTTAATTTTTCGCAAATTTTTTTTCCTAGTAGTACGACTCGACACTTTGGTTATTTCCATTTGTCTCGGAAACCAAAAGCGTTAAACAATTTCTACGAACGGCACAATGTTCGGTACAACTAGTACAATGCAGTACAATCGCTAAAAATCGAAATTTCCAAAAATGGGGGGCTAGCTTGATTTTTTATTTTGTGATTTTCTCGAAAACTGTTTCGAATTTACGAAAACTGGGAACGGTACCATGCTCCGTACAACTAGCACAATGCAGTACAATCGCGAAAAATGATAATTTCGAAAAAAAGGGGGGGCAGCCTAAAAATGTTTTTTTCTGATTTTCTCGAAAACGATTTCGAAGTTTTGAAAACTCGCTTCGGTACACACGGCTCAAACGATTGTGGCCGATCGAGTTTCGATTGCATTCGAGCTTATTAGGGCTGGCTTTTTTGTATCGCTAACATTCTACAGTATTTCATGTATATGGTGAGAGTACTGCCAAGCCATAGGTTCCCGTCTAGAACACTTCTCTTTCGTGAGGAAACATCACTGTGACGCCATCTAATATAAGAGACGTTCGCGCAGTCCCGTCACAAAGTTTAATTTACATTGCATCGGTTATGTTTATTTTCCCGTTGTTAACATAAAATAACGGATAGTAGATTTTGAAATAAATGCGTATTTCTTTGCTCCACACATTTCGACTAATAATGAGCGTCTTAGATTTTAATCTATGAAGACTGCTACGAATAAAATACCACAAGACTTTCCATTCATTTCCTTATTACCCCACCACCCCGCTTTATATATTTGTGTTTTCCATTATAAATCCGTTGATTTATTTACTTTGATATTACAAGTTTATCATTTATAGTGTCAAAATTATTATGATTTTATTTGAGGTTCATTGCAATAAAAGTCATTTGACATTTATTCTTGGTGTCATTTACGCTATACAGGGTGTCCCACCTAAGACTGGACAGCCGGTTTTCTTCTAAACTATTGGAGATAAAACTATAAAAGAATAGGGAATTGCATGGTTCGAGGGGGCCAATTAATTAGCGCGAACGAATTTTTTTATCGATTATTATTTTAAAAGATACGATGGTCAACTTCGGTTTTTCAAATGGAACTATTTTTTTTGAACACCTGAGTTGATAGTGCGTTCCAAGACAAATTCAATAAGCTTTAATGTATACACTTTATTTTCACTGGTTTTTAAGATATTGCGCTTGCAAATTTACTGATTTTCACTGGAAGAAAACTGTCTGGTATAGCACGGACCGGGGACGGTCTTACTGGCTCCACGGGTGGCACTGCCTTTTGAAATAGATACCTACCTGCCAAAGGTCTACGCCAGGCCCAAAGGCTGGACAATTTTTTTCCGTCAGAAATGCTACTTAGGTAGGTACATCTGCGGTATCGAGAAGCGCACCGTTACTTTTATTTCGCACTTGCTTCTACGCTCGGATGGCCGGTTCTTTTGGGAGGGATGCAAGTTCGATTGGTTAGGTTAGGAGGAGTGAAAGTTGCTAGACTAAATTTCAATCATAGGGAGCAGATTGTATCAGAACCATTCGGATCGGGTGAGGCAATGCGAAGATCTGTCCTCGCCACGGGGTACCAGCGCATCTCCTTGACGGGCGTTGCTCCAGAATTACCCTGTATCATTTGGGCAGTGTGTGACCCGACTACCCTCCATGTAATTGGTCTGCGCGAAGTGGGACGCAAGTTCGATCATTATCAGTACTCCTGCCCGAGAGGAATACGATTTACTTTAATTATAGTACATGTGTGTTTTGTAATAAAATGTTTCTATCGTCTGCTGAATTCAATAACTGGCATCCAGATATCTACGCTCCTACAATCCACCGTCAACACGGCTCGTGGAGAGACACAGGAAGAAAAGGGGTAGCCCGCTGTCGACGCGTGGTCCTCTCGAGTATAAACACGAGCTTCAATATCAGAACAAAAGCAAGCGTTAACGTATTCCGTGCGAGAGAAGGTGGGCATTGCTGTGAAGAGGGCCTCTTCAAGAGAGCAGCCGTTTGTGAGGAATGCAAATCCGAATGGTTCTGATACAATCTGCTCCCTATGATTGAAATTTAGTCTAGCAACTTTCACTCCTCCTAACCTAACCAATCGAACTTGCATCCCTCCCAAAAGAACCGGCCATCCGAGCGTAGAAGCAAGTGCGAAATAAAAGTAACGGTGCGCTTCTCGATACCGCAGATGTACCTACCTAAGTAGCATTTCTGACGGAAAAAAATTGTCCAGCCTTTGGGCCTGGCGTAGACCTTTGGCAGGTAGGTATCTATTTCAACAGGCAGTGCCACCCGTGGAGCCAGTAAGACCGTCCCCGGTCCGTGCTATACCAAACAGTTTTCTTCCAGTGAAAATCAGTAAATTTGCAAGCGCAATATCTTAAAAACCAGTAAAAATAAAGTGTATACATTAAAGCTTATTGAATTTGTCTTGGAACGCACTATCAACTCAGGTGCTCAAAAAAAATAGTTCCATTTGAAAAACCGAAGTTGACCATCGTATCTTTTAAAATAATAATCGATAAAAAAATTCGTTCGCGCTAATTAATTGGCCCCCTCGAACCATGCAATTCCCTATTTATTTTATATTTTTATCTCCAATAGTTTAGGAGAAAACCGGCTGTCCAGTCTTAGGTGGGACACCCTGTATGTAGCATCGCGAACAGAGCCGATCGCACAGATTTATATAATTATGACAATCATAGGCACATGGTGCCACAGTGGTGTTTCAACATGAATTGGAAGTGTTCTAGACGGGAACCTGTGGCTTAGCAGTGCCCTCACCATATTCATGAAATACTGTAGAATGTTAGCGATACAAAAAAGCCAGCCCTAGTAAGCTCGAATGCAATCGAATCTCGATCGGCCACAATCGTTTGAGACGTGTGTACAACGCGGTAGTACAAACTAGGACAATATCGAAAATGTAAGTTTTCAAAAAAGGGGGGGCTAACTTCACACAGATTAAAAAGGGGCAGTTTTAAATCATTAGGAAATTAATTGTTTTCATTACATATAAGTAAATTTCTCTTTGTAGAATGTTTCCTGAGACAATTGAAATTGTGCTTGGAGTAATCGGTCCAGGATTACGCGCAATAAATAATTCAATGAGCGGTGCAAAAGTCATACCCGCGGAAAAACAATTACTTATTGCCATGTGGTTTATGGCTGCACCAGATACCTACAGGTATATTTGATACATATTCTATGTAATAGAACATGCTAACATACGCACACAAAATTGCGGGACAACCCGGAACATGCAATATCCCGATGCAAAAACACATCGGAAAGTCCTTTACCGGGTCGCACATAGTTTAAAGCCTAAAGAGCTGAGTGCGCGGTTGCGTACGCAACCACGCACACGCAGGAGGCACGCGTAGATACAACCAACACATACACAGTAGGGTCGACCGCGCTGGTTCAAACCGTGAAAATGGATTAGCGATGTCTTTTGGCATCAGGATATTGGATGTTCCGGCTTGACCAGCAATTTTTGGACACCCTGTATGTGTAATATTATCTAACAAGTTGCAGCATTATTTAATTTACATGCCACATTATTGGTGTAGATCTGTAGCTGAAAAATTTGGCGTGGGTCGAGCAACAGCTTTTCGAGCACTACGGCGAGTGACATATGCTCTGTACTGCGTTGAGCCTCGGTTTATTCGATGGCCGAGAGACCAGTACGCTGTGAATGTTATGGAACTTTTGTGTTTATGGCTTTTTACGGAGAAAGGTACGAATCCTGGGCCGAACGTAGCGAATTGAGGTCGAGTCCCCGCAGTCGAGGGTGAAATATCAATTATAGCGTATTAAGAAATTATTTTCTTCATCGTATCGAAAGGGAAGTGACACCAATGGATTCCTTATGTTTTTCTGATGAAAATCATACCAAATATCATGCAAATCGGACCACTTTGACACAAGCTATTTGTATTCCCTATGTAAAAGTTGTACGATTTACACGACATTTGTAAATATTTTCATCAGAAAACCCCAAGGAATACATCGGCGACACATCCATATCCATACGATAAAGAATAAGGAATTATTTTATTTCCTAAACAGATGCAGGGTAATTATGGAGCTACGTCCGTCACCCCGTGGCGAGGACAACACCCCGCAATGCCCATCGAATTTTATGGCTTTCGACCCTCGAAGGGTTTGGAATATCATTAAGAAGTGAGAAATGTTCAGGATTTCAAATGTTTGCTTCATTTCTTCATCGTATCGGAGGGGAAAGTTATGATAATGGATTCCTGGCGTTCCGTCGAGTAAAATCATACCAAATATCATGCAAATCGGACTACTTTGACACAAGCTATTTATATTCCCTATGTAAAAGATGTCCGATTTACACGACATTTGTAATGATTTTGATCAGAAAACCCCAAGGAATCCATCGGCGACACTTCCATATCCATACGATAACGAATAAAGAATTATTTTATTTCCTAACCAGATACAAGGTAATTATGGAGCAACGCCCGTCAAGGCGATGCGGCGGCCTGGTACCCCGTGGCGAGGCGCGCCCTTCGCTGTGCCTCGCCCGATTTTTATGGCTTTTTCCGGAAAAAGGTACGAATCCTGGGCCGAACGTAGCGAATTGAGGTCGAGTCCCCGCAGTCGAGGGCGAAATATCAATTATAGCATATTAAGAAATTCTTTTCTTCATCGTATCGAAAGGGAAGTGACACCAATGGATTCCTTATGTTTTTCTGATGAAAATCATACCAAATATCATGCACATAGGACTACTTTGACACATGCTATTTGTATTCCCTATGTAGAAGTTGTTCGATTTACACGACATTCCATAACAATACGATAACGAATAAAGAATTATTTTATTTCCTAACCAGATGCAGGGTAATTCTGGAGCAACGCCCATCAAGGAGATGCGGCGGCCTGGTACCCCGTGGCGAGGACAACCCCTCGCAGTGCCTGACCGAATTTTATGGCTTTCGACCCGCGAAGGGGTTGGAGTGCCTATTAAGAATTGAGAAACCTTCGACTTGCGCATTTCTCATCAGATCTTTGCAAAAACGACACCTACCGATTCCTTATGTTTCGTCGATGAAGCTGACACTAAGAACGACGTAATTCGGACCATAATGAAGGAAATTCCATGTAATATTGATTTATATCATTTCAAACTGACTTGACTTGGTTAAAAATAGTCCGATTTACATGAAAGGGTCTAGCTGGATAAGTATACTGAAAAGTGCCCTTGAACCGATTTTAGCTGGCAATGCACCTTTCAATAGTGTAGCACAGGAAAACATTATACACCAAGTTTCAACCCCCTATCTCAACCAGGAGGGTAGTTATAGGGTAAATTCGAATTTTCGGTTTTTGCCATATTTTCCCTATTTAATGGTCAGCGAAAATTCTAAAAAAAAATCTGAAGTATTGTAGACATGATTGTGTATGATTGTGATTTTTTTCAGATTTTTTCGTTGCAACTGCTAAGTGTAAGAAATAAAAAGCGCAAAAAAATGTCGAAAAATGCAGATTTCGTGTTGAAGTTTTCGAGCGACTAGATTTTTAATTTTACAGTAGTTAGATATTGACATGACTATTATCTATAATTTTGTTCAGATTTTTCGGTAAGGTGCGCCATAGTTAAAAAAATCAGAAAACGATATTTTCGAGATATTTCGCGTGAAAACGTGATAAGTACTTTCAATTTTTGCATTTCCGTCATACAGTGAATGCATTATATGATTTTTAATATCTCTACATTCGACAGAGTAATATGTAAACGGAGGGAATCAAGTTAATATGATTAATTGGAAGTGCATACGCATCATATATCATATGGTACGAAAGAATCATTCTGCGCCGCAGTTAGCGGAGTGGTTAGAGTGTTAGACTCCAAAACCGCCGCATACTCTCTTTTGTCGTAGGTTCGCACCCCACCAAGGTCCAATTTTTTTTTCATGATATAAAATTTTTTTCATCGTTGATTACATGACAATACACGATATTCATTTAACAATGTTTCTAGAATATTTTAAAAATATTTTATCATAAGGTTTCCATAAAAATAATTTAAATGCACCGCCGCGCCGGCCGGTTTTCTGCCTATGTATTGTTCTAGCTCCAGATAGTTTATAATTATTTTGTCAATGGAATAGATGTGTGGTATTGGCTTATGATACGTATTCTGAATCCACTGGTTGGATTCGCCATTCTTTTATCAACGTACACAAGTTTTTTATTTCTTACACTTAGCAGTTGCAACGAAAAAATCTGAAAAAATCACAATCATACACAATCATGTCTGCAATATTTCAGATTTTTTTAGAATTTTCGCTGACCATTAAATAGGGAAAATATGGCAAAACCCGAAAATTCGAATTTACCCTATAACTACCCTCCTGGTTGAGATAGGGGGTTGAAACTTGGTGTACAATGTTTTCCTGTGCTACACTAATGAAAGGTGCATTGCCAGCTAAAATCGGTTCAAGGGCACTTTTCACTATGCTTATCCAGCTAGACCCTTTGGTATGATTTTAATCGACGGAACGCCAGGAATCCATTGGCGCCACTTCCCCTTCGATACGATGAAGAAAAGAAGCAAACATTTGAAATCTTGAACATTTCTCACTTCTTAATGGTATTCCAAACCCTTCGAAGGTCGAAAGCCATAAAATTCGATGGGCACTGCGGGGTGTTGTTCTCGACAGGGGGTGACGGGCGTACCTCCAGAATTACCCTGATGAAATAGAGGTGGAAGATGCCACATCTGGTTACAAAAAACTAACCGGACTGATCGGCCGCGGTGTCTCGCCAGAGTCACGGTTTATGAGCGGATTTTCCGCGCGTCGGCGGTAGACAACGGTACATAGTACGGGTCCGAAGTCATCGTTCGCACTATCCACCGACAGAGCAATATACGGATTAACTAAGACTGGACAATGTTACTACGTTTTTTATTGGCCTTTACAAATTTGGCAAACAGATGTTGTCGAAACGTTCTTGGAGAAATAATAAATTATCGATCGTAAAGAGCGAAGGAATTTTCGCCTGGCTCTGAGTCCGCTTTTGTCCCGACGCACGCGAGAAAGATGCCACAAATATAGGAACTGAAAAGTATTATCCACCGTCAATACTCCACGTGGAGAGACACAGTAAGAAAAGGGGTACACCGTTGAGTGCGCGTGGTTCCGCCTGCATCGTCCTCCTTTCAAATTAAATACGTATTCCTTACCTCTCGAGTATAAACACGCGTTGGAATTTCAAAACAAAAGCACGCGAGACGTATTGGGTGCAAGAAAAGGTCGGCCATTGTACCCCGTGGCGAGGGCAACCCCCCCGCAGTGCCTCACCCGATTGTATGGCTTTCGACCCTCGAAGGGGTTCGAGTCGCTATTAAGAAGTGAGAAGCCTTCGACTTGCACATTTGTCATCAGATCTTTGCAAAAACGACACCTATCGATTTCTTATGTTTCGCCGATGAAGCTGACACTATGAACGACGTAATTCGGACCTTAAGAGGGGCAACCACTTTAGATGCTTCAAAAAATCAATTTTTTTTTTATTTCATAAATCGTTAGCAAAATATATTAAGAATATACCCTGAAAATTTCAAAACGATATTCGGATTCCTTCTAACGGTATGTATATAAATGATAAAGACTCTCCGCTCGACTCCCAAGCGCGCTCAGGTATCCACGAGCGCTGAGTCAGGTAGTCCCTTTTCATGACTCACCTGGTGACGTAGATCATTGTACCTTTGCTTTGGGGTGGAACAGATGAGTCAGAAGAATAGAATAGAAGCTACTATAGAAGCGTCACCGTCATTCTGGATTCAGTTTAGCTTCGGCTTTCGCCTAGGACGCATCGTGAATATTCTACAGTTGCAAAATGTCATCTTATCCAAAAGGTGATCATAACACATCTGAAAGACGCCAAAAGCCACGGAAGAGATCTTTCCATGGGAATCAGTTTACTAACAAAGATGCAAGTGAAACCGCGGGTCCGAGTGCTAGCGCGAAAAAACTTAGTACTGCTACGAGTGAAAACGTTCGCGTGAATCCGTTACACTGTTATCGTTTCATTGAATTTTTCACTGTGTTCACGGCGTTGTCTGATATCCTTATTTGTGGGAGTTGCAAGCAGAACATAAAATTTGAAGAAACTGGAATCAGAGGCCTTGGTTTTAAGATTGTTGTCAATTGCCGATGTAGACGAAGAGAAATAAATTCAGGTCCCTTCATCAATACTGGTGTTGAAATCAATCATAGGGTTGTGTTCGTCATGCGTCTCTTAGGCATAGGTAGACAGGGGTTAAATACATTCTGTAATTATATGGACATCGGTAGCGGTTTGGCTGAAGAAAGTTACAATAAAATTTACAGTCATATCCATGTGGCTTCGAAGAAAGTGTTTGAATTTTGCTGTAGAAAAGCTGTAGAGGAGGAAAAGACAGAAAATGAGCAACGCGAGAGACCACTACTGGATTTAAAAGTATCTGGTGACGGTAGTTGGAAAAAACGTGGCTTTAAATCGTTGTTTAGCGTAACAACTCTCATAGGGTATTATTCTGGAAAAGTCGTCGATATGATGGTAAAAAGTAGTTATTGTCAAGCGTGTATATATTGGAAAAATAAGCCTCAAAATACAGTAGAATATCAAGAGTGGAAAGAAGAACATGATGAAGAAAACTGTGCACAAAATCACCATGGCTCTTCGGGAAGCATGGAGGTAGAATCAATCAAAGAGATGTTTTCGAGATCAGAAGAACTCTATGGAGTGAAATATGGAAATTACATTGGTGATGGTGATTCCAAAACTTTCAATGCAATCCTGAAACTCAATCCTTACGGCGATGAGTTTCCAGTTTGCAAGAGCGAATGTATTTGCCACGTTCAGAAAAGAATGGGAACTCGCCTGCGAAATATCAGGAAAAAAGAAAAACTAAGTGGCAAAGGAAAATTGACCGAGGCTTTGTTGAAGAAACTTGCTACTTATTACGGATTGGCAATTCGTAGAAATCTTAACAGCGTGGAGGACATGAAAAAGGCTATAATAGCCACATTCCATCATCTACAGTCTACAGACGAAAATCCGCGACATGAAAACTGCCCGAAGGGAGTCGACAGCTGGTGCAATTGGCAGCAGGCTACAGCTCTCGGAACGGAGCCTGAGCCACATCCACCCCCATTACACCCGGATGTACAAGAGCATATTCGTCCTATATATGAAGATCTATCAAGAGAGGATTTATTGCAGAGATGTTTAGGCGGTCATACCCAGAATGCAAACGAAAGTTTTAACTCGACCGTTTGGCTATTAGCTCCAAAACATCTCCATTCTGGGTACAAAGTAATCGAGGTAGCGGCATTTTTTGCTGCTATTTTATTCAATGAAGGAAATTCAGCCCTACTCATGGTCATGAATGAATTACAAATCGTAGTTGGCATGCAGAGCTACGAATATGCTGAGCAAATGGGTCAGATGCGCGTGGCTCGGCAAAATAGAAGAAGCTCATTAGAGACAAAAGAAGCTCGAACAGCTCGTAAAGAGGAAATGCAAGCTGCAAATGAGTTCCATGAGGAAGAGGAAGGACTGCTGTATGGTGCTGGAATCGCTGATTAATCGGTAAGACACTTTATCATTTGATTAAACACATTTGAGTTTGAGTTTTTCGTTTGTGAAACTTTAAACGTGTTTTTCTCGAAACGACATTTTTTCAATTTGCGGGAATTATAACTCAAAAACTAATGGATGGATCATCTTCAAATTTGGAACACGTTTACATAATATAATTTATTAAAACATGAACCTAAAGGTGGAAAGCTTAGATTGTTTAAAACATATTTATTATTGCAAAATGCCGGGAAACAAAATGCTAAAAATCGCTCATTTTCTTTTCAAACACGTTCCAACATTAAATTCTCGATTTCTTTACAAAATTTAAGTTCATGTTCTTAAAAAACATCTCAAGAATGTATCAAAATTTTTTGGACTATTTCAGATGCTAATTGCGAGCTGCACAATTCCCGCAAGTCGACAACGACGATGAGGACACGCCAAGGGACCCAGCGGATTACACCTTAAGGGGGTAGACACGGGTAATGCAGCGCTCTGTATACCGACATAATCTGGCCCGAAACATGGGTTTGCGCCCTGACGTTGTTTGTCCTTATATGATCGAATTTTGGGCTGAGCGAGATCTCATTCGAAAGAGGAAGGTTCAGTGCAGCGCGCTCTGCTCATGGTTCGACGAGATTGTGTTGATATCCAATAATACGAGTGTTCAAAGTAGAGCAAAAGTCGACAAAATACACCCGCAAGAATCCAAGTATTTTTAGGTCACTAAAAGAGTTTTGTGACTCGAAAGATGAGCAGAGCGCGCTGCACTGAACTTTCCTCTTTCGAATGAGACCTCACCCAGCCCAAAATCTGGTCATATAAGGACAAACAACGTCAGGGCGTGATTGCGTTCCCAAATACGAGTTCCGCCATATTGGCGATAATGCAGAGCAAGTCACGTGACAAATTTAGATGAGCTAGTGGATACGAGATGGCGCCTACTCGGGAGGACTGCCAACGTGGAATCATAGCAAAACTGAAGCGTTAGCTGGATACATGTACCACAGCAAAAGCGTGATACAGTCAATGTATGTATTTTTGGACGATTGTAGGTTAGATTATATGCATTTTAGGCATACATTGACTAGAAACTGGTGGAAACTGTGTACATTTACCAAATTCACGTTTTTACTGTAACACATACATCACCGCTGCCGAATATATGTTATAATTATATGGCCACATTATTTCTAATAAAAAAAGAGATTGGAATTTTTTAATAACACTGGAAGTAGTGATTTACTAATATCATATTTTCAGAATGTGGAAGTTACAGCAATTATTTGCAATTATTGCTTTTATTATTATTCTTCCGACTATTGTATATAACATATAACAAGGAAAAGTCTCCAAATCGGCCAACACTTGACTCCTTGATTTTTTTTGTAATTCTTTACGCTCCTATGCAGAGATGGGCATTATTTAATTAAAAGAATATACTTCCGAATGGCCCCAGTGGCCGATCGACACGATGTTTGGGGGAAGGGTGTGTGTACCCTCAAGCTAAAATTCTATTTAGCTTCGGGTATTTATTAGTTTCCTTTGTTTATTCGAAGGCCTTTCATCTTTGGCTTCGAATAATTTTTCATCTTTCATTATAGCTTTATCCTAAGGTCGTAATCAAATATATTGGCCGGTCGATTCGTTTTCGCGAACAGCGATCGAGGAGAAATCAGCCATCACCATCTGACGATCGTGGATTTGTCAGTTGGAGTTCCCTAGCCACCGAAGGGTATGGTGGGGTAACGGGAATGCTGCTCGGCCCCGTCTGAACGTAGCCGCGTGGCTGTTATTTATTCTTATTGTCAGCGTAGTACATATGTAGTTGTGTGCGTCACGAAGTAATGCGTAGACCAATACGAGATGAAGCTATCGAGAAAGAATCAATGTTCGGACCAATAAAGCTCCTGAATTTTTTCGGAGCTAAGGCCTAAGGCACACCTATTCTGATGCGTGTATTTCTACGCTGCAGCTGGGTTTGGCCTATACATGACAGAAGCTTGGCGCTATTCCCACCACTTCTGGCTCACTCGTGTTCTGCGATGACGAGAGAATACGCGTTACGAATAGGAGTGTGCGGATCGTCCCGCGGCTCGGATTCTCGGCCCTCGGGACGGGTCGGAAAATTTCGGGCGGGATCGGGCGGGGTCCCGATACTTTCGTATTGCTCGAGATCCCGACGGTTTCGGGATCCCGAGACTCGATTCGGGCTACAAGCATGACCGCCATGAGCGGGCAATTTGATTTCAGGTCGGCTTGGCAAAACTCGGACGCGATCGGCTCGAAAGCCAGCTATTACGAGCGGACCGAGACGGAAAGAATTATGTTCGAGAAATGACACTTATTGCGCCATCTCCCGAGCCCGAGTTAACTCAGGCGTGGTGACGCATTGTTCTATCCCCCCTTTTTGTCCATGCGAAGCATCGATCCTATCTCCCTTCCATCGATCGGTGATCGATGGAAGGGGGAGAGCTAGCGGATTCGAGGAAAGCGACGCAGATTTCCTCGATCTACTAACTGACGAGCCGTCTCAGAGGTAACACCTGACTAATCAACTGCTTTGCTTGCCGCGTTTTGCTTGAACGCTTCGCTTCGTAACGGGAATCGGGCCGATTCCACGTGCTTCACACTTTATTCTATCGCTTCACGCTGTAACTTGATTCGAACCGAATCCGCGTGCTTCACTAAACTCGCTATCCGGGCCGGAAACCCAGTACCGCTGCTACTAAACAATAAATCGTTGCGTTAAGAATTGTGCTACACAAACTTTATTGTAAATAATTGTAAATAGCTTTATATTGTAATATTAAACTTAGTGACATAAAGTAAAAGACCCTCTCCCGAGTTCCCAGTTTGACCAGACGTGTGCGGTTCCGATATTTTGCTAACAAATTATGTATATCATTTATATCGATACCAGAGTGATAAGTTTTTACCTTTCTGTCTCCTGTTGAATCATAATGTGTATCTTATTATTTATTTACATATATATGTATTTTCATTGCTACCAAATAGTCTGTGAATACTGAATACGTCCATATACGTACTTAAATAAACACCATGTTCAGAACTTGGGAAGAAGACTATTTTTATATCGACAATATTTTAAAATCTGATTAAAATATACTTCATACTTTATGTAAAGAGAATATATAGGGTATTATCTTTTCCGGATAGATTCAGATTTAAAATAGAAAACGTACGAACTATAAGCATACAAAAGGAATATTTCCTGGATGTTTCATAATAACAACAATATACAGGGTGTCCGCGGGAAGACTGGACAGCCGGTTTTCTCCTAAACTATTGGAGATAAAAATATAAAAAAAATAGGGAATTGCATGCTTCGAGGGGGCCAATTAATTAGCGCGAACGAATTTTTTTATCGATTATTATTTTAAAAGATACGATGGTCATGTTCGGTTTTTCAAATGGAACTATTTTTTTTGAACACCTGAGTTGATAGTGCGTTCCAAGACAAATTCAATAAGCTTTAATGTATACACTTTATTTTCACTGGTTTTTAAGATATTGCGCTTGCAAATTTACTGATTTTCACTGGAAGAAAACTGTCTGGTATAGCACGCACCGGGGACGGTATTACTGGATCCACGGGTGGCACTGCCTTTTGAAATAGATACCTACCTGCCAAAGGTCTACGCCAGGCCCAAAGGCTGGACAATTTTTTTTCTGTCAGAAATGCTACTTAGGTAGGTACATCTGCGGTATTGAGAAGCGCACCGTTACTTTTATTTCGCACTTGCTTCTACGCTCGGATGGCCGGTTCTTTTGGGAGGGATGCAAGTTCGATTGGTTAGGTTAGGAGGAGTGAAAGTTGCTAGACTAAATTTCAATCATAGGGAGCAGATTGTATCAGAAACATTCGGATTTACATTCCTCACAAACGGCTGCTCTCTTGAAGAGGCCCTCTTCACAGCAATGCCCACCTTCTCTCGCACGGAATACGTTAACGCTTGCTTTTGTTCTGATATTGAAGCTCGTGTTTATACTCGAGAGGACCACGCGTCGACAGCGGGCCACCCCTTTTTTTCCTGTGTCTCTCCACGAGCCGTATTGACGGTGGATTGTAGGAGCGTAGATATCTGGATGCCAGTTATTGAATTCAGGAGACGATAGAAACATTTTATTACAAAACACACATGTACTATAATTAAAGTAAATCGTATTCCTCTCGGGGCAGGAGTACTGATAATGATCGAACTTGCGCCCCACTTCGCGCAGACCAATTACACGGAGGGTAGTCGGGTCACACACTGCCCAAATGATACAGGGTAATTCTGGAGCAACGCCCGTCATGGAGATGCGCTGGCACCCCCTGGCGAGGACAGACCTTCGCATTGCCTCACCCGATTTTTATGGCTTTTTCCGGAAAAAGGTACCAATCCTGGGCCGGGCGTAGCGAATTTAGGTCGAGCCCCCGCAGTCGAGGGTGAAATATCCATTTGAGCGTATTAAGAAATTCTTTTCTTCGTCTTATGGATATGGAAGTGTTGCCGATGGATTCCTTGGGGATTTCCGATGAAAATCATCGCAAATCTCGTGTTAATCGGACAACTTTTACATAGGGAATACAAATAGCTTGTGTCAAAGTAGTCCGATTTGCATGACATTTGGTATGATTTTCGTCACAAAAACGTAAGGAATCCATTGGCACCACTTCCCTTTCGATACGATGAAGAAAAGGGTTTCTTAATACGCTCAAATGGATAATTCACCCTCGACTGCGGAGGGTCGACTTCAATTCGTTACGTTCGGCCCAGGATTCGTACCTTTTTCCGAAAAGAGCCATAAAATTCTATGGGCACTGCGGGGTGTTGTCCTCGCCACGGGGTGACGGGCGCAGCACCAGAATCAGCCTGTACCTACCTTTTTATGAAATAAAACAATTCGTTATTCCTTATCGTATGGATATGGAAGTGTCGCAGATGGATTCCTTGGGGTTTTCCGATGAAAATCATGCCAAGTGTCGTGGAAATCGGACAACTCTTACATAAGGAATACAAATTGCTTGTGTCAAAGTAGTCCGATTTGCATGACCTTTGGTACGATTTTCATCAGAAAAACATAAGGAATCCATTTTCCCTTTCGATACGACGAAGAAAAGAATTTCTTAATACGCTCAAATGGATATTTCACCCTCGACTGCGGGGGCTCGACCTCAATTCGCTACGCCCGGCCCAGGATTCGTACCTTTTTCCGGAAAAAGCCATAAAAATCGGGTGAGGCAATGCGAAGGTCTGTCCTCGCCACGGGGTGCCAGCGCATCTCCATGACGGGCATTGCTCCAGAATTATCCTGTATTATTTGGGCAGTGTGTGACCCGACTACCCTCCGTGTAATTGGTCTGCGCGAAGTGGGGCGCAAGTTCGATCATTATCAGTACTCCTGCCCGAGAGGAATACGATTTACTTTAATTATAGTACATGTGTGTTTTGTAATAAAATGTTTCTTTCGTCTCCTGAATTCAATAACTGGCATCCAGATATCTACGCTCCAACAATGCACCGTCAACACGGCTCGTGGAGAGACACAGGAAGAAAAGGGGTAGCCCGCTGTCGACGCGTGGTCCTCTCGTGTATAAACACGAGCTTCAATATCAGAACAAAAGCAAGCGTTAACGTATTCCGTGCGAGAGAAGGTGGGCATTGCTGTGAAGAGGGCCTCTTCAAGAGAGCAGCCGTTTGTGAGGAATGCAAATCCGAATGGTTCTGATACAATCTGCTCCCTATGATTGAAATTTAGTCTAGCAACTTTCACTCCTCCTAACCTAACCAATCGAACTTGCATCCCTCCCAAAAGAACCGGCCATCCGAGCGTAGAAGCAAGTGCGAAATAAAAGAAACGGTGCGCTTCTCAATACCGCAGATGTACCTACCTAAGTAGCATTTCTGACGGAAAAAAATTGTCCAGCCTTTGGGCCTGGCGTAGACCTTTGGCAGGTAGGTATCTATTTCAACAGGCAGTGCCACCCGTGGCGCCAGTAAGACCGTCCCCGGTCCTTGCTATTCCAGACAGTTTTCTTCCAGTGAAAATCAGTAAATTTCCAAGCGCAATATCTTAAAAACCAGTGGAAATAAAGTGTATACATTTTAGCTTATTGGATTTGTCTTGGAACGCACTATCAACTCAGGTCTTCAAAAAAATAGTTCCATTTGAAAAACCGAACTTGACCATCGTATCTTTTAAAATAATAATCGAAAACAAAATTCGTTCGCGCTAATAAATTGCCCCCCTTGAACCATGCAATTCCCTATTTTTTTTATATTTTTATCGACAATACTTTAGGAGAAAACCGGCAGTCCAGTCTTAGGTGGGACACTCTGTATAAGTAGCTCTTACTTCGCTTCCTGTTGTTTTCTTCCGGCGAAGTACAAGGTATATTATGATTGCGAGTATTATTATAGTTATTATTAGTATTGTGGTGGCACTAGGGTATATATGTTAGTATTTCTTGATTCTTCGGATAAGTTGCTATCGATTTGGTCGAGTTGTTTGTATAGTTGCGAAAATTCCGAAGGATCTTTTATTATCCTATCTAGTTGTACTTGGGTTAGTGGTTTCGCTGTGTTGACTAATCCCGTTAATTTTGTGTTAAGTTTGTATAATGGTGCAGTTTTTATCACATAATCTTGATCGTGTACTGTTTTCTGATTCCGCAGTATTACTTCTTTACTACTGATTTTACAATTATTCTTGAGTGTAATGATCCCTGACTGCGTTATCGTGGTTCTGAATGTTTTGCTACCCTCGCATTGGATAGTAAGCGCGTCTGGTTCGTGTGTCGCGTAAATCCACGTTGCCGGTTGTGGCGTACTAATCCAGAGAGTATTATTCGCGGTTATATATTTCGTTTCGCAGTTCGCGGGGAATTTATCGGCTGGTTTCAGCCATAGGTTAACTTCGCACTCCAGTATGTCTGTTAACCTGTGTATGACCATTGATTGTTCGCAATAATATTGATTAAAAAATTTCTTACATTTTTTAAGTTCCTGTGCGTCTGCGATGATGTACTGGTTGCTCTCCGTGTCGATGATCATCGTTGACGAGTGGATCACGAGTAGTGCATAGATATTGTCACGTACATGCACGGGTACTGGTGTCACCTCCATGACGCTGTATATCTGCGTTGAGATCAGTGGCACCTTGATGACCGTGATGAGTGTCCGCTTGTCATAGTAGGCTACTATTGACGATATTTCTTCTATCTTCCCCGCCTCACGGACTCGTCATACAGCAGTACTTTGTCTCCTTCATTGAATTTAATTTCTTTAGCCTTCTTATCGTACGTTACCTTTGACCGTATTTTCGCTTCCCTCAAATTCTCGCGAGCCGTCTCGTTCGCTGCTCGTAGCCTTTCCTTAGCCTCTTGTTCATAGTCATCATAGTTATATGTAGGATTAGGTACGAGTTTTAGAGCTGTCGGTAGTTCCGCTTGCTGTCCGTAGACTAGTTCATGCGGGGTGTAGCCCGTTGCTGTATGGGGAGTAGTATTGTAGGTGAACATTGCGTATGGTAGCCACGCGTCCCAGTCTGCTTGGTCCCCATCTGTGTAGAGTCTTAAATATTCCACTAATGTTCTATGGAATCTTTCGAGTGCTCCGTTCGATTCTGGGTGGTACGCGGTTGTTTGTATTTTGGTTATTTTTAATAGCTTGCAGGTGTTTTTAAATATCTCACCTACGAAGTTCGACCCTTGATCTGTTAGAATCTTGTCCGGTATTCCGTACTCACAGATTATACGGGTTACAAATGCTTCTGCGATGGTCCGTGCTTCTTGGTTGGGGAGGGGTAACGCTTTACTAAATTTGGTCAAATGATCCTGAAATGTTAGGATATACTTGTTCCCAATTTTAGTTATTGTAAGGGGTCCCACTATATCCAGTGCGCATTTCTCGAATGGTTGAGTAGGCGTATCGGATATTACCATTGGTGCTTTATTTCGTTTACATATTTTATTCTTCTGGCACCATGTGCACTTCTGTATGTATTCTTCTATGTCTTTGTCCATTCCTTTCCATTTGTATTTTTGCTTGATCCTTTGTGCTGTTCGCTGGATGCCCTGGTGCCCTCCTAATGGTGCTAGGTGGTACTCGAATAGTATTTGTTGCCTGTCCTTCTCTTCTTCTACTTCTATAATGCCTGTTTCACTGCTATTTCCCTGCTCGTTTCGCATAATATTTATATTCCTACTGAGTGCGTCTGCGTTTGTGTTAGCTTTGCCTGCCTTGTGAATGATTTCATAATCGTGCTCTGCTAGTTGTATGCGCCAGCGGATCAACCTTGACCCTGGGTCTTGCACCCTAAATAACCAAACCAATGCTTTATGATCTGTTACTACCTTAAAATGTGTACCATATACGTATGATCGAAATTGCTTTGTCGCCCATACAATGGCGAGTAGCTCCTTTTCTGTTGTGCTGTAGTTTTTTTCTGCTTTGTTCAATACTCTGCTTGCGTATGCTATTGGTCTGTCTTCTCCTATCACTCCCTGTGATAGTATCGCGCCTATGGCTACGTTCGACGCATCTGTTGTAATTATGAATTCTCTTGAAAAATCTGGGTAGGCTAATACAGGTGCTGTGATTAAGCAATTTTTTAACGTCTCGAACGCGTACTGCTGCTCAGTTGTCCAGATAAATTCTATTTTATCGCTCGTTAGTTTTGATAACGGCCTAGCTATTTTAGAATACTCGGGAATGAACCTTCTATAGTATCCTGCCAACCCTAGGAAGGATTGTACTTCCTTCAGTTTGGTCGGCACGGGGTATTGTTCTACTGCCTTGGTTTTTTCGGGATCCGGTTTTATTCCTTCAGGCGTTATTATATATCCCAGGAATCCCACTTCTTTGCACAGAAATGAACATTTTTCTGGCTGTAATTTTAGGTTGTATTCCCGTAATTTCTTCATTACCTTTCGCAGTCGTATGTTGTGCTCCTTTAGGTTAGTGCCCAACACCACCAGGTCGTCCAGGTAGACAAAACAGTCTATTCCTTGTAGTCCTATGAGGATGGTGTTCATCAATCTCTGAAAGGTTGCTGGCGCGTTTCTTAGCCCGAAGGGCATTCGGTTAAACTCGAAATGTCCTTGTGGCGTACGGAACGCGGTTTTCTCCTTGTCTCTGTCGTCCATGGGTATCTGATGATACCCAGACGCGGGATCAAGCGTAGTGAAGTATTGTGCCTTCCCTAACTGGTCAAATATTTCCGTAATATTTGGCAGAGTGTATGAGTCGCCGATTGTGATTTCGTTTAGCTTCCTAAAGTCTACGACTACTCGAAACCTGGCATTCCCTTCGGTATCCTTTTTCTGGAGCTGGTTTGCACTATTCCATCTTCCAACATCTGCAGTACCTGTTCCCTTACTTCCCGTTTATGTATTTCAGGTAACCTATACGGTTTAATATTACAGGGGGTTGTTGCTTCCTTCAATGGTACTCGATGCGTGGTCGCGTTCGTAGTTCCTAATAGATCCCCTGCTAGGTGAAAATTATCGCAAAATTACCTTCCTATTTCTTCCACGCTGATTCTTTCTTCTTTGTTCAGATGGCTTAGTTTCATTAATTCCAGGACACGGTTAACGCGTGTCGTCAGCGGTTCTTTACTTACTGTTGCGCGAAATGCTGCGGCAGCAGAATGTACTTCGGCTGTCGAGTCGCTCTGAATCTCGGTCAGCTGTATGTATGGCAATTTCACTGTACGTGCTTTATTCGATAAATTTACCACACAAGCTATACTTTTCCCTTGTTTTAGTTTTACCAAGCATTCTCCTAAGAATACTCCATCTCCTAAATCCTGTTTCTCTATTATTCCTTCCTTGTTGCTATCTACTTCTATTTCTACTAGCGTTTGTGTACGCGGGGGAACCGTTACTACATTCTTTTTCTGGAGAGTTATCCAGTGTTTTCCTTTAATTGTGACTTCTCGCGTTTTGTATTGTATTCCTGCTTCGTGCTTCTTTAGGAAATCTATGCCTAAAATCCCTTGGTGGTCTGTTAGTGTACCGTCTTCTATTATATATAAGGGGTGTTTAATTTTTTGTTCCCCAACCGGGAAGGTATCTTCTATTTCTCCTAGTGTCTTTATGGTCCCTCCTGATAAGGCTACCAGTTGCACCTCGCTTTCCTTCCATGCTACGTCGTCCTTGACGCATGCTTTATTTATTACGGATACTTCGGCTCCTGTATCTACTAGCATTCTTACTTCTTGATTTTTGGCTTCTTCTATTTGCACTTGTACCTCATCCGAAACAAAATTAGGTTTTCCCGCTTCTTGCGGTTCCCTCTTCGCTATTCTGACCGATTTATGATTTGTATCGGCATTATTGGAGTTCGTTGCCGTAGGAAGAGTTTGTGGTCCTCCTGTCTGTGTTCTTGCTGCGTAAGCATTGTAAGGTCGTCGTCCCTGTGTGCGTGATCTATCGTTGTAGTCCGACTGACGATTCCCGTAGTTGGTATCGGTGGTTCCCTTTCCTGTGGAGTTTCTGTTGCACTCATTTGGATTTCTTCTGTCTCCGGGTCCCGTACCATATTGTCGTGGTCCATATTCCCTGTGCCTTGTGGAATGACTCCCCAGTGGAATGTCCCGACCTCTTACAATTGTGACAGTATTTCTGTCCTGTTTGACCTCTGTAATTTGGGTTGCGGTTTGTCCCGTTCGTTGCGGGCCGCTTCTTAATTGACCGCTCCGCTTCTATGGCTATTGATACGGCCTCTGGTAGATCAGCCGATCTTCGTGATTTTACCAAAATTTTCAGGTCATCACGAAGCCCTTCCTGGAATATGCAGTGTGCCTGGCTCTTGAATATCTCGATGGCCGCTGTCTTCTTTACCAGTGAATACTTTTCATTTAGTCCGGTCTCGATTAATTCGTTGAGCAATAGGGACAACGGTTTCCGTACGCGTGGGCATCCTCCTATATTCCTTGTCTGCATTGCAAAAGTTCCATTTGCACAGCTGCGGTCGTGCGCATTGGTTTATACAGCGAATTCAGCACATTCTCCAGGTCCTCGAATGTCTGTATTTTACGATTCCTCACCTCTATTTGTGCTGTACCTGTAATCTTAGCTGCTTTTATTCCTCGTATTATTTGTGCTCTGTATTTAGGCATCCTAAATCCTTTTATTATGTATTTGCAGGCCTCCAGGAATGTTATTAACTCCTTGGGGTTCCCGTTGAATTTGGGTATAGGTTTTAAAGCGTTGAGGACTTTGTTGTCCTCTAAAATCCTATTGGCCTGTCAGGCGCTTCATCTATCCCGTATGTAGAGGGTACAAAAATGCTGGATCGTCTGGGTATGTCTTCTTCGTCTATAGGGTCCTCGAAGTGTACCATGGTCCTGTTCCTGTCCTCTTGCAGGGAACCGTTCATTGACGATAGCATCCTATTTATTTCTTCATCTACCATTCGGTCGCATTCACTATTAGTTTGCGCTCCTATCCCTGTTCTAACAGTTACTTCTAGGTTAGTCACCCTTTCGGCTAATGTTTGCATAAGCGACCAACTTTGCTGCACGGTTTCTTGAAGTAGAATTAATGTTTGTTCCATCCTAGCTTGTCTATCATCAGAACCTGCATTTCCCAAATCTAATTCGTCTCCCCTAGATTCTCGTCTTGAAGTTTCTCCTCTTGTACGAGAGAATTCTTGATTCGCGTCTTCTTCCCCTGAATTTCCTTCGGTATTTTTCCCTTTCGGACTATGTATTACCATGGCTGCTGAAGCTTCGAAAACTTCGCTGTCGTATGTGGTATTAGTAAATCCGCTTGATTCTGGGCACGTCTCGTCAGAGGTGTGCAGTCTCACGGGGGGAAGTAGGCTTGGGTCTAAATCCTCAAAAGGGAAAAGTCGTTCCCAGACTATATTCCCGTCTGACCCTAATGAATTTTGCAATATCTCGGCTATTGAGCTATCATGCCCTATTACTTGATTTTGGCTGGCTACTGCGTCTTCGTCGATTTCAAAGATCGCGTCGATCGCTGCTTCGTATGCCTCGTCGTTAACTGCGATCGAGGGTACGCTACGTGCCCTACTCCGGGTATCTAGTTGCTCAGCCCTAGGTTGTGCCCTATCTTGCCTTTCTCTGAGGCCTAAATTACGCTTGAGATTGTTGCTTAACGAGGTTACTCGTTGCATGAAAAAAAATAAAATTCCGCGGCGCGATGCTTGGATTTCTTAATATGAAATGTCCCACTTACAGCACGTGTAGCAGGAGTCGCATCGTCATCGTTATTGCCGCTGCTGGACTGTCGATCGGTTGTGCGGTAGACTTTATCGCTTGGTGTCCTGTTTTAGAAATCGCTGGTACTTAGTTGTCGATCGAGTCCTTGTTGATGTTGCTTGTGGTAACTTCTGGTTGTCACCGGCGTCCAGGCTCACTTGTTTGCTACGTTTGGCTGGATCCCACCGCTGCCACCAATTTTGTTGCGAGGTTTGCTGGGGTGGAGATTCTCTTGTAGAATCTTGCCGCACTCCGTGGGTATCCTCGAACGGATCGTTCCTCGGGCTCCGATAGGACGGGTGAATATGCCGGGAACGGGAATCTCGGGTCGAGCCGAGAGGTAGTGGATCGTGCCAGTTGAAGAGTTAGAACTCACCGTAGTTATAACAAGTTTATTGCACTGGCGCGACGAGCGATCACGGGCGTGATCGCGTACTGATCTTTTACAAGTAACCTCCTCGATTGATTTGTCGTGGGTTTATATACAATGTCTTAGGTTATGGTTTGGTGGCCTCGGGGGAAGGCCTAATGGCCTTCGCCCGTGGATCTGGGTCTTTGCTGCGTATGCGTTTCTTTCGATTACGCGTGCTGCTGAGTTTCCTGGCGTCTGTTACGCCAGGTGTTATCGGTTATGATTTGTGTCACAACACTCGACACTTTGGTTATTTCCATTTTTCTCGGAAACCAAAAGAGTTAAACAATTTCTTCGAACGGTACAACGCGGTACAAACCTAGTACAAACTGGTACAACCACGAGTTTTTAATTTTTCGGAAATTTTTTTTTCTCAGTAGTACGAGTCGACTCTTTGGTTATTTCGAATTTTCTCGGAAACCAAAAGAGTTAAACAATTTCTACGAACGGTATAATGTTCGGTACAACTAGTACAACGCAGTACAATCGCTAAAAATCGAAATTTCCAAAAATGGGGGCCAGCCTAAAATTTGTTTTTTTTCTGATTTTCTCGAAAACGATTTCGAATTTTTGAAAACTCGCTACGGTACAACGCGGTACAAACCTAGTACAAACTGGTACAATATCGAAAATGTAAGTTTTCAAAAAAAGGGGGCTAACTTCACACAGATCATATCAATCCCATATAGCATCTATAGGATTAATTGGACAAAAAAATACGTAATCATAATATTATATCTAAAGAAAGTTTGAAAGCCATTCTGCTAGAAGAGTAGAGTAAAATACAGCCTGCTATAACATCCAACTTAGTAAATTCTACAAGTACATGAAATAAAAAAAAACACAAATAGTAGAAGATAATACTTGTACGCGAAAAGCGACATATTAACGCCATCTATTAAGGATCTCCGATAATTAAGCAATGGTAACGGCCCGCTGACTCATATGGAGCGTCGATCACTGCCCCTTCCATCAACCTGCGATCGATGGAAGGGGGACTCTTCTTCCTTCCAGGAAATCACTGCCGATTTCCTGGATTGAGACGCTCTCGGTTCGCGACACGGTTACGAACAACACGTTTACTTATATACGCTACGCGCTTCTCTTGCTAGCGCTTTTAACTCTCAACAATTACTCATCTGCCTAGTAATTGCTTTAGAGCTTGCTGCTTGGCTTCTACTCCTGCTTGAATGCCAAGTTCTTCCTAAATTAGTTGTGGCTTACATTTAAGACATTTCATAGTGTAAATAGTTGTTTAATACGAGTGACCTTTGTACATAATTCTAACTGTAACAAAATATACGTTTTCGTGCTCCTCTAATCGCTTTAAATTAAATGCTGTGCTACGTGAATTGTGAACTAATTTTCCTTGCGCCGATCCGCTATACTTTGTAACAATAATAATTACAAAGTAAAAAAAGATGTGAAATCAAAGCGAGCTGCAAGTACATAAAGACGACACTGTGTAACACAACAAAAGACAAAAAAAAATGTCCGCGGCCTGGAAGTCAAATACTTGGCGTGGCCAAGTGTCAAGGTGTCATTGAATAAGAATTATTTAAAAACGCAAAATAATGAAAATGTACTCATATTGTCAAAGTTTTAAATTGACAAATTATTTGAAAGCCTGCGAGAGGGAAGGTATGGGTATTGATGGTCTGAGAATACCTTGCCTTTATGTACTTGCAGCTCGCTTTGATTTCACATCTTTTTTTACTTTGTAATTATTATTATCTTCTACTTTATGTGTTTTTTTTATTTCATGTACTTGGCGTAATTTTTTTACTTTTTGAAGTTTTTCATGGGGGTTAATTACTTCTACGCTCTGCAGTATCAAAGAAGTTACAGATCAAACAATTTTATTCTTTACTGCTTCAATATTGTGTCGAAATCGATTATAAATTTCTTTCATTCAAACTAACGAATGCAAATTATCTTTTTCTCTTTTTCACTTCGTTTCTTCGTCTTCTCCCCTTTTCTCTATGTAGGTATATGTATAAAATACTTCCGCTGTTACCTTACCTTACCTCAGAGTTACTTTATCACTTACAATCAGGAATTAATGGATCAATTTCGATGCAGTTTATTTAACGTGCAGCACAATAATGAAGGGTCGGATGCAATAAGGGGACTAGCGCTTGACAATGCGAAAAATTATTGTATTGTTGTGCCCAGGCAACGCCCAAGCACACGTGTCACCGCTATACATTATACATATTATATTACGGTCGTTACGAAACGTTCGAGACGTTTCCAAGCTAAGACAGCCGCTAGCGACCGAATCTACAAAATCAGCAAAATGCGAACGCATCGCCTCGACCGGGCATGGTAACGCGTACCACGCCCAGCAGGGATATAAAAACCAATTCGACACCGCTAAACGGGGATTCTAGACCCGACTCTCGACCTGTTAACACGGCTAAAACTCTTGTACACCTCAGTCTAGTTTAGTTAAAGTTTGAATAAAGACTTAGTTTCTGAATTTAAACGTACTTGGTGTAGTTCACCCAGTAGATCCTAATCTTTTGTTCACTCCCGAACCTACGACATCGCCAAATCCCGTACCAGTCTTGCGAACCATCACGCAGGGCACAACAAAATGGTGGCAGCGGTGGGATTGGATTGTTCATCGTAAAAATTTTACCGAGCCTTGTTGCAACCGATTGATCGACATTGTCCGAGATTAAACTCTCTCGACAAGATTATTGGATCATCGCAATCTCATAGGCTGGAACAGGCTATCGTCGCTACCGAGGTAGCACAGAGGACCGAGGAACGGCCTTTGATAAAACGTTCGACGCAGTCCGAACGAAGACGAGCCTGGTGACGAGTAAAATAGGCCTGCGAGTGAACGGGTGAAAGAACCATTTACCTAACACCAAATCCATCTACGAGGACGTCACTGATCTGAGGACCAGGACGCGCGAGAGGACTTGGGGACTGAGGAACGAGTGGAAGCCGCACCTGAAGGACGGACGGAGAGCCGTACGAGAGAAGCAGCCGTCAGAGCACGCAGTGAACAGCTGTACGGGTCGACCTTGCTGGATCCAGTTCATCTAATCACCGCCGTTGGTTCACGGAAGAGAGAACGCCTAACCGAGCTGACGACATGTGGTTGCGAGCAGCCTTGTGAGTAAATAAAAGCTCATATCGAGTCCGAAATAAAAGAACGCGAACCTACATATTGTAAACCAGAGTCCTATAGAAATTTAGAAACGGTACATGCATGTCTATAGAAGACGAACGCGCGAATCAATTTAAACTCCCGGGCCAAAGAAGCTTGTCGCGATCATTCGAGTCGTTTTTCGATAAAAAACTAACCTTTGTACGAGAGGAACTAGATCTTCTACCTTCTATAGACCATCCAAGACCGTCTAGCCGAACACTTCGACCGTCGCCGTTGCGATTAAGCATTAGAAAAAACGACGATTCCAGCGCCGAATCGTCCCCGGAAAAACTTTGTAACACCAAATAGAGAATATCCGATTGTGTTAGCGGACTTTAGTTTGTTGGACAGGGAAGAAACGGAAGAACTAGAAATGTCGCTAAATAGGGAAACTAGCCTCCCAGTACCGCCACCGGATGTGAAAAGATTATCTACTGTCATTAGTCGATAAATTCGTAGGAAAATCGTCAGACGAACTTGCAGAATTTTTGAAGTCTTATACAAGCGCCTCGGAGTTTGTCCCCGCGAATGAATTACCACGATTCTTGAAAACAGTGATAGGAACAAAAATTAAAGGCAAAGCAGCCAAAGTACTAGAGTACAAAGATGTAGATACTTTCGATAAATTAAAGGACATCTTAACTTCCTTATTTGTAGACAAAAGATCAATACGAGCGGTTGGAGCAGAGTTTCATGCCTGTCACCAACGAGAAGGCGAAAACGTAAAATTATTCGCGTGTAGAGTAGAAGAATTAGCTGGGGAATTATCTGAACTATCAGTAAAACCGGGGAACAGCGACGAAGTAAATAACGCGTTAACAGAATCTGTGCAAGAACGCGCCCTAGATGTTTTCACCCTCGGGTTGAATGTAAAACTAAGAACGATCATAAGGTCTCGAAACTATGCAACGTTAAATGCAGCTATAGCCGCCGCTATAGAGGAGGAACAAGCGATGGGTCTAAACACCTCGCGAAATTACAGGAAATTCGGTAATCAGCCCAAAGGAAGGGAAGGAACAAACGTACCGCGCTGCGATCGTTGTAATAAATTAGGACATTTAGCAAGGAATTGCTATACGCGGTTAAGCATGCCGCGAGAAAACTATCCGACGCAACAAACGACTGTAAAAAGAGAAGTACAGCGCGTCACCATGGTCTGCCACTATTGTAAAAAACCGGGACATCAAATCAGAGAATGCAGGGCTAGGGAAAGAGCAAACGGACGAGAATATAGACCGCGTTATACGAACACAAACTACAGACGTGAAGATACCAGACAGAATTGTAACAGAACTCCGGGTTGAGAACAATCTAACGAAAATCAAGATTCCCCTACCACGAGCCGCGGAACAACCGACGATAGACAAACGAACACAGGACCTAGAGTAGAATCATATCGAGCGAACGTGGTAACACAGTTCGAAAACACAATCGAAATTAGAGCGTGTTACGAGCCGGGGCTGCGGCAACGCGAGAGGCCGGCGAGAAGGGTATTTCCCAAGGAATATGGTTTATGAGTTTGTTAGTTAGGTGCGCGGACGAACCTGATGCGAAATCAGGGAGCCGCTAGGATTGTTGACGGCGAGGACGAACCTGATGCGAAATCAGGGAGCCTCTAGGAATGGAGTCACACGCGGACGAACCTGATGCGAAATCAGGGAGCCGCAGGAGGGTGAAACGTTGTGAACGAACCCGATGCGAAATCGGGGAGTCACTAGGATAGAGTTCACAGACGAACCTGGTGCGAAACCAGGGAGCTGTTCGGAAGTTGGTAGATTTACAGACGAACCTGATGCGAAATCAGGGAGCTGTAGGATACGGACGAACCTGATGCGAAATCAGGGAGCCGTAGGAGGGTAAGGTTTCGTGGACGAACCCGATGCGAAATCGGGGAGCCACTGGGTTGGAGAAGATGCTTTGTTTTGGTTGAAGGGTTGCGAACGAACCTAATGCTTGATCAGGGAGTCGCGGGAAATGTTAGTAATGCCTCGTAACTCTTAATTTATGTTTGATACAACTCGAGCGGTAAAGCTGTATCAGTGGGTGAGTGCTACTAATATTATAAGGATCGCTGGGTAAAAGATGGGTTTAACGAATCGACTCGATTTACACGTGAACACCATTCATATATTGAATAATCAAGTATGATACAAATGTAAGTGTCGCGATAAAATAATAAATAGTGTAGTTAATTACCACTAGTTGCACGGTGTTGACGCACTGACGATGCGGGGACGTACGAGTGGCTATTTCAAAAGTGCCAAATAGAATATAAACCGAACTCGCGGATTCTATGAGGTTAACTATGATCCTGACGGAGACTTTAGCTTGATCTTTAACCAACTCTGTACGAGCGTGACACGACGTGACTCTACGCGTGACTCTATAGCTTTTAACCAACGAGGGTAGAAACCAAAGGGTTTATGTAGTACCAAAATGAGTGGGGATTCATTAGGAGTTTCCATATAAGGAAATTCTTCGGGGTCGTCGTCGTGTCATTCCCGTTCCCATGGTCGTGATCCAGATGGTCGAGATCATGACCCCCCTTAGTGGTGTATGATAAGCAAAAGGATTTTAGGGCGTTTTCCCTTCTCAGAAGCGAGCTCGAAAGTGGTTGAGAGTGGCGTATGGGAAGATTCCACATACGTAACAAGCGCCGGAACTAATAAAGGAAAAGGCAAATATGTTAGTCGACACCGGTGCCGACATTACGTTAATAAAGATAGGAAAGGTGCTGGACGATGTCCGCGCCGAGGACGAAGTAGTCTCCTTGCGAGGCATAGCCCCTATGGAAATTAAAACGCTGTGTCTAGTACATTTAAACATAAAAGTCGGAAATAAAACGGTAACGCACCCTTGCCGGTTAGTCAGAGACGACTTTCCCTTGGAAGCAGACGGAATCCTGGGACAGGATTTTATGGCTAAACACGACGTCTGCATCCGAGCGAACCTAGGAATAGAGTTGTACGGAATACAATTCCCCTATTCAGGAGGAGAAAACGTAACTTTAAAACCGCGTTCAGAGACCATTCTTCTAGCTAGGACGACAGATAAGGGCGAAGGTATAGTAGAAGGACAATCTATTAAGCCAGGAGTGATCACAGGAAATACACTAACAGTAGGCCGAGACGGGGGATGCGTAATAAGCGTATTAAACACTCCTACGGACGAAGTCCTTATCAACACACAAACCGTGACGCTACAACCGCTGACGAGCGATGACATTGACCCGACAGACGCGACTTGCGACAAGGAGAGCGACACACCGACGTACGTGGTACACGCCGTACACGGGAGAAATAGAATGCAAATCTTGCGTGAAAATCTTAGAACGGAACACCTGAATAAGGAAGAGGAGGCCAGCCTTCGCGGGCTGTGCGAGAAGTATAATGAAATATTCGCTTTAGAAGGAGACAAGTTAGGGTACACCACGAAGGCGGAACACTCGATTACCTTAATCCCAGGTACTAAACCTATATACGTAAAGCCGTCCAGATTGCCACAAGCGCATAAGGAAGAAGTAAATAGACAAGTTCAGGAAATGGTAAGAGAAGGAATAATTAGACCAAGCGCCAGTCAATGGAACTCCCCTTTGCTAGTAGTTCCGAAAAAACCAGACGCTTCAGGAAAACGCAGACTCAGGATGGTGGCAGATCTTCGGCAAGTGA
The DNA here is from genome assembly GCA_947577245.1 of Andrena bucephala. Classification (NCBI taxonomy): domain Eukaryota; kingdom Metazoa; phylum Arthropoda; class Insecta; order Hymenoptera; family Andrenidae; genus Andrena; species Andrena bucephala. Next base: position 95,314,043 of record OX387716.1, read on the forward strand.
ACGACGCGACGATAGGCGACTCGTACCCCTTACCAAATATAACAGATATTTTAGACCAATTAGGCGGAGCAAAATATTTCTCAACCTTAGATTTAGCGTCAGGATTCCATCAAATAGCTATGAAAGAGGAAGATCGAGAGAAAACGGCATTTTCGACACCTTACGGCCATTTCGAGTATAATAGAATGCCGTTTAGGCTTAAAAACGCTCCCGCGACATTCCAAAGATTAATGAACACCATACTATCGGGCCTACAGGGAATAAAATGTTTCGTGTATTTAGATGATATAGTCGTCTACGGACGCTCGTTGAAAGAACACCAAGATCGTCTAGAATACGCGAGAGTGGCCTGAAACTTCAACCTAACAAATGTGAATTTCTACGAAAAGAAACCGTGTACTTAGGTCACGTGATAACCGAAAACGGCATCAAGCCGGACCCTTCGAAACTCGACGCTGTACGAAACTTTCCGATACCTAAAAGAGTCAAAGACGTACAATCTTTCTTAGGCTTAGCTGGATATTATAGGAGATTCATAGAGCATTTTTCACAAATCGCGAAACCCTTAACGCAACTATTGAAGAAAGACCAAACATTCAGATGGACCGCGCAGGAACAGGAAGCCTTCGAAATACTGAAAGAAAAATTAACAACAGCACCGATACTACAATACCCTGATTTCTCGAAACCATTCGTTCTGACAACAGACGCTTCCGGGAAAGCAATAGGAGCAGTATTATCGCAGGGAAAGATAGGACAAGACTTGCCAATAGCGTACGCAAGTAGGGTACTAAACAAAGCGGAAAAGAACTATAGTACCATTGAAAAGGAATTGTTGGCCATCGTATGGGCGACACAACATTTCAGACCATATGTATACGGCACTAAATTTAAAATCGTGACAGATCATAAACCACTAACTTGGCTTTTTAACGTAAAAGACCCCGGCTCTAGATTAATGAGGTGGAAGTTGAAATTAGCAGAGTACGATTATACCATAGAATATAAAACTGGAAAGACAAATAAAAACGCGGACGCCCTCAGTAGAATGTTCGCGATTACGCGAGGAACAAAGCGCAAGCTCAGCACAGAAACACCAACCGTCGCCAGTGAACGCACTAGCGAAGAAGACGAGACCCGATCAGAAGAAGAAACGAGCGATACGACATATACGGAGGACGATAAAAACCGAATACTACGCGAATTCCACGACACTACCTTAGGTGGACATTTAGGGGTAAAAGGGACCTTGGAACGTATAAAATTAAATCATTCGTGGTCAGGTATGCGACAAGACATAGAAAAGTATATCTCCAGATGCGAAAAATGTCAGAAAAATAAACTAACGAGAATAACCAAAGCTCCCATGGTAATTAGCGACACTCCCATGGAACCATTCGAGAAATGCGCACTAGACATAGTAGGACCTTTACCCGAGACAAACAGACGAAACAAATACATACTAACCTTTCAAGATCTATTAACCAAATACAGTAAAGCCATACCCCTCGAGAATCAAGAAGCAAACACTGTAGGAAAGGAATTCGTCACTAGGATAATTTGCGAATACGGTATACCACAACGAGTGCTGACCGATCAAGGAACCGATTTCCTAAGCCAGATATTCAAAAATGTCTGCAAATTGCTCAATATTGAAAAAATTCAAACCACGGCCTACCACCCACAATCAAACGGAGCTCTAGAAAGAAGCCATCGTACACTGGCAGAATACTTAAAAAAATTTATCGCGGAAGACCAGACTGATTGGGATGAATGGCTACCATACGCGATGTTTACTTACAACACTACCCCGCACACGTCCACTAGCTACACACCATACGAACTCGTTTTCGGGAGGCAAGCTACCCTGCCGACCTCACTAAACCAGGCACCGCGATTAACATATACCTATGACCAATACGCTGAAGAATTACGAGAAAGACTACAGTCTACAAATAGCATTGCGCGCGAAACTACAGGGATTAATAAAGACAAGTCAAAGACACAATACGACAAAAAGACAGCAGACAGGTCCTTCAAAATCGGGGACCAAGTGCTACTGCACGACGAGACTGTGAGGCGCGGACGATCAAAGAAATTAACGCCCGCATGGATAGGCCCGTACACGATTCAAAACACGCACGATAATATTAATTACACTATAAATAAGGGACGACGAACGCTTCGCGTACACGCAAACCGACTTAAGCATTTTATCGAATAGGGCAGGAATAGGAAATGGTCGCAATCGTGAAGGGAAGTAACGGTACGCGAACAACTATAAGAATTAATGGGAAAAAGGGTAATTATATTTAAAACAAAAAAGAAGATGACTTATATATATATAATGCGACGCTAGTAAAATACGTCCTCGAACATCGCCCATGCTTCACGCCGAGGAACGGGCTCGTAAAACCAATCTCCGTGGCGTTCTGGAATAATAACCGGATGCGAATGAATTAAAATAGAAAATCCCACTAGAAACAAATAACACAAAGCAACGAAAAATAAATAAAAAGAAACTCACTAAACAAGGCGCGCACGCTCCACGCATCCTCCCCATCCAACCAATCCTCCCTCTCGCTCTCATAACGCCGTCGATCCGCGCGGTAATCACGTACCGCGCGCCGGTAATGTAGATTCAAAAATCCCGGCGGGGCCGGATATTCCAACCACTAGAAGAAAAATTTAAAAACAATTAACACAACCACCTCAACCTCACGCACGGAGACACTAAACAGTATAACACCCACCAACAGAAACATCGCGATCTCGCGGGGTATGTTCAACAGCGATAGCATAGTGAAGAATGAAACGAAATAAGAAGCGACGAGACAATCGAGTCCCTACGAAGACGAACTGTCTTACGTTAGCAACATTTTATCTCGCGCACGCATAGCACTCGCACGACGAAAAGACTTCACGACTAACAAAACGAAGCGCCGACTACACCTCGACATTATATTTTACAGGATTACCGTCCTACAAACGATGATACTACTCGTAGGAGGGACAACCCCTGACACAGACTTCGCCATAAAAGAATTTCAAGACCACCCAGGCATTTATTTCGAAAACATAGGCGAACTACAGATTTACCGAGATAGTTGGAAATTAATACTACACGTAGACATATCTTACATTTACCGACGCGAATCAAATCTCCAGGCAGCGCTATATGACATACTTGCTCAATGTAAAACACCTTCTACCAATATCTTACAAAAATTCTGTAAAACGTTCGGTACGAAAATTCAAGGCAAAGTAGACCGTGTATCCCAACTGCTTACTTACGTCCAACAAACCATAAGTTCCGCACCAAAACAGCGTCGCGGACTAATAGACGGATTAGGCTACAAAGGCAAATCACTATTCGGGCTAATGGTTTCAGAAGATAGAAAGAAAATCAATAACCAAATATACCTCCTAAAAAGGCAGGACAGTAGATTAAAAAATACAATCAACGGACAAATGCAAATTGTAAGAGCTAACGCCGTGCTCCTCAATGAAACTATACAAAACGTACAGGAAAACGAAAAAACACTTTTAAACGCGACTTGGCAACTTCAATACCTACTCCAACAAACGACTGACATTACTAAATTTCGAGAGACAATGGATGAACACCTCATACTAATAAATAGCATCGCGGAAACACTTCTGCGCGACACTCAAGACTTATTAGAATTCATTATGGATATAAAGAAAGGAGTCTTAAACCCACGACTGATACCACCAGCACAAATCATAACTTACTTCACTTCCGCACTAGCACACATACCGCAAGGACTAAACTTCCCCATCGGAATAAAGTTAGAAAACATGCACATCTTGTACGAAATCCTTACACTTTCTGCATTTTCGGATACCAAATCAATTACTGTGATACTTGATATTCCGTTGCTGAACGCGAAAAAATTCAAATTAAGCAAGGTACACCCAGTACCCACAAAGATAAATGAATCATTCTACGCGTACATAGAACCCCTCGACTCCTACGTGGTACTTGACACCTCGGTGCAAGATTACATACAGATGAGCAAGCAGGACCTATCGAAATGTAAGACTATAAACGATCTATACCTCTGTACCTCTAACCACCCGATATTCAAAGCGATACCATACGGACCATGCAAAGTACAGTTGTACACCAAATTAACAAAAAAATCGAACAATTGTAAAATACGAATTATGACACTGAACCACACAATCCTGATAGAATTACAACAACCAGGCGCATGGATTTATATTGCTCCAAACCCGATACAATTAGCAGCAACTTGCGACGATAAGGGCACAAACATGTATAGTATTAATGACTCTGGTATAATAACGATAAGAATTAAATATACCATCACTACCGCCGAATTTACAATAGAAACCGGAAAACAATACGGAATAGAAAAAACATGGAACTAGTTACCTGGTTACAATTTGTCGCTAGACGAAATCACACTTCCACAGACCACTGTAAACTCGTATCGTAACACAAATTTCGAACTAAAAAGGATAATCAAACACCCAGAAGAACTAAATAAAGTCAGCAAAAAATTAGACGACTTACAAAACGACTTAGAAAAACCCGAGATTATACCAACCGAGTATCACTACAGCTTCTTTGCACTATCCTCGATAACGGGAATCATAACAGTTACACTATGTATCTTTACACTCTACAAATGTATTGTACACTTCAAAGCGAGAACACCACGACATTGTACAACGGACAACACAAGTCGCGACAAAACCACACAAAAACCCGAAGCAATAATTAAAATAGTTAGTAAGGAAGGAACGTCTTCCACCAGTTCCCTTTGAAACATTGTAACCACTATATACAAATCGTTATCATCAACAAAAATTATAACGATTGTAACGTTCTCGAACGAGACGATACCGTTCTTACAGGAGATTCATGAGTAGAGCGGTTTACCCGTGAATTTGTGGGATTGGTTCGGGTGGCGTGCGATTAAGAAATGAATTCCAAGATACGAGAGTCCTTCTTTAGCAATAAATAACAATGTTTATTCAAAATAAATGGTTATTGACCCTTGGTCACTCAGTCGATAATTAATATAATTCCTTATATGGTAATCTAGTAACGACGTTTCGGTCGGTATTAAAGAATATCGCTCGGTTTTGGGTTTTCGACGCTTAGTCGGTAATTAGGAGTATTATATAGTGTTTTCGACGCTAAGTCGGTTATCGCGTTAATTATTCTAAAGATACGATTCTAAATCGTATTGAACATTAAGTCTTAGACACGTAGTCTGTATACAAGAATTGACGCTAGGTCGATTTAGTAATGTTGAGTTGAGATATCGAGAGGATTCCTTCTCTCTGTATTGTGGTGGCTTCCAGTTGCCTATCAGCTTGCCCACGCTTTCTAGGATGGTAGCTGAGTGCTAGTGTAAGCGATCTCAGATTGTAGCTAGGTAGCCGGTAAAAGCGTCCCTAGATGGAAGTTGAATTTGGCTTCCTTCCTTCGGATTTAGTATGACTTCTGGTGCCTATTAGCTGGCCCACGCCTTTGATATGGAATGTTGAGGGGCTAATGAAAGCGACCTCGGATAGATGTTGAGGGGCTAATTAAAGCGGCCTCGGAAGGATGTTGAGGGGCTAATTAAAGCGGCCTCGGAAGGATGTTGAGGGGCTAGTTAAAGCGGCCTCGGAAGGATGTTGAGGGGCTAGTTAAAGCGGCCTCGGAAGGATGTTGAGGGGCTAGTTAAAGCGGCCTCGGAAGGATGTTGAGGGGCTAGTTAAAGCGGCCTCGGAAGGATGTTGAGGGGCTAGTTAAAGCGGCCTCGGAAGGATGTTGAGGGGCTAGTTAAAGCGGCCTCGGAAGGATGTTGAGGGGCTAGTTAAAGCGGCCTCGGATTGATTGGACATAGGACGTTGAGTTAAGAAAGACTGTTCTAGACTAGACTGTTCAAGACTGAGGGGCTAGTGAAAGCGGCCTCGATCTCGTAGGTTCGGTGGCAGAACCAAGTCTGTTCTCTGCTGCTGGCGAGCCTGTATTTATACCTCTTGTTGGTACTTGGCCCGCGCCAATCACTAGCTGCGCGATCTCGCGCACCAATTACAACTAACATCCGGTTCGCGCCATTCGCGTACTACGCTCGGTATATTCGGCGTCCGGTTGGTCGTGCTGTCTACGCACGCGCGCTCTATTCACTCGCGGCACTGAGTTCGCTTGTTTGAAAGGACGGTTATGCGCGTGCGTTGCGCGTCACTGAATTCACTCGCGCGCTGTTTGAACGCGCTCTCTTAGATATAAGGTAAACATAATTAACAATTTGTGTAAAACAAGAGAAAAATTTCTGGCGATCGTAGCGGTACGTTACACGATGTTATACAAGTATTATCAAATGTAAACTAATATTCGTACGTACCGAATTACTATTATAATCTAGCTTAAGAATCGATGTTAACAGACCGCTAAGAAAAGCTATGGCTTTTCCTCCCTTAGGGGGAAGGGATGTTGGCCCAGGCAACGCCCAAGCACACGTGTCACCGCTATACATTATACATATTATATTACGTTCGTTACGAAACGTTCGAGACGTTTCCAAGCTAAGACAGCCGCTAGCGACCGAATCTACAAAATCAGCAAAATGCGAACGCATCGCCTCGACCGGGCATGGTAACGCGTACCACGCCCAGCAGGGATATAAAAACCAATTCGACACCGCTAAACGGGGATTCTAGACCCGACTCTCGACCTGTTAACACGGCTAAAACTCTTGTACACCTCAGTCTAGTTTAGTTAAAGTTTGAATAAAGACTTAGTTTCTGAATTTAAACGTACTTGGTGTAGTTCACCCAGTAGATCCTAATCTTTTGTTCACTCCCGAACCTACGACATCGCCAAATCCCGTACCAGTCTTGCGAACCATCACGCAGGGCACAACAGTATGTATGTATGTATTGCTTTATTGAGTTCCCCTTAGGGTTACAAGTAAACCTCTTTCCACCTCTCTCCTCTCCTGTACAATCATTCCTTAACTTATCTTATTTCTAATTCTTAATCTACTCCTCCGCTCCCCCTCCTCCCCTCACTCTCTCTCTCTCTCCACTCGCTCGCCTCCGCCGCCTCTCCCTCTCTTACCCTACGCTTAAACTAGTCTTAACCTAACGCTTTCGCCTCTTAATTCTACGTTTCTCGCCCTTGCTTTCGCACGCACCCTCCGCATTCGACTTCCATTTCCACTCTTTCATTCCATTCCTTCTTTCGATCCTTCCTACCTTCAACTCTCCCTCCTTCTCGCCCCCTCCTCCCCCGTTCCTTTTTCTCTCTCTCTCCTCCTTCCCTCTAACCTCTTCATCCATTCCTCTCCCTTACCTCCTTCGTCCAGGATTTCCCTTATCTTTTCCCCGACCTCCCTTTCATCACCTTCTTCCCCTGTGCATCTTTCCAGCACGTGCTCCCACGTCTCTTCTTTCCCTCCGCACATCCTGCATCTCCTCTGCTCCTCCTGTTCCCAATACCTTCCCCCCCTCATCTCGTTCCCTAGCCTGAACCTTGCAATCCTCCCATACCTCGCTTCGCCCCATCCTGCCGCCAGGTATTTCGGGATCCCCCTCGTCACTATCTCTCTGTACCATTTGTTATATTTCGATTGTTTTATCCTTTCCCTTCTCTCCTCTCCCTGCCTCCTGCCGTCTTCCTCCTCCCACCCCTCCAGCCCCTCTCGACTCCTTACCCCTTCCCCTTCTTCCCTCGCCCCTCTCTCCTTCCACTCCTTCCTATCCCTCTCCCATGCTGACAGATCCGCCCCCGCTTCTTTTTCACTTTCTCTTATCTCTTCCAAACACCACCTGGCCAACTCTCCTCCCTCTCCCCTACCCAGTTTCTCATCATATCTCCACGCCCTACCTCCCGCCCACGTCCTCAGTTTTTTCCTCTTCGTCTCCTCCCTCACCATGTATCCTGGTGTCCTCCAGTCCACCCCCAAAGACCACCTTATAAATCTCTCCTGTATCCTCTCCACTTCCTCCCTTTCCTTCCACCCCCATACCTCTGCCCCGTAACCCACCACCGTCCACACCAGTGCGTCAAACAACCACATCCTCTTTCCCCAGTCTTTCTCAAATTTCCTTTTCCCGATACCCCAGACCTGTCACATCACCACCCCCGCCTTTTTTACCCTATCCCTGATCTGTGCTTCCTGTCCTCCATTCTTCTTAAACACATACCCCAGATACCTAAATTCCTTTACTTCCTCAATCCTCTTTCCTTTCCACCTGCAATCCACCTTTCTTTCTCTCCCTCCCCCCTTCCTGAACCTTACCACCTTCGTCTTTTCTACGTTCACCTACAGCCTCTTTCTCTCCATGTACCCTTCTAGCCGCCTAATCATGCTTCCCATCTCCTCCTCATTTTCCGCCAGTAACACCAGGTCGTCCATGTGTGCCAAAGTGCATATCCTCCTTCCTCCTACTTCTACCCCTCTCCATCTTCCTTTCCTAATCTCCTCCACGTCTGCAATGAGCAGGTTGAATAGAATCGGGCTCATTGGGCACCCTTGTCTCAGGCCCTTGGCCGTCCAGAAGCCCTCTCCTAGCTCCCCTCCCACCTTCACCCTGCTCGTCCTCTCCCTATATATCTCCTTTACCCTCTCTCTCAAACCTTCCGTTACCCCTCTCCTCTCCATCGCCTCCCACAGTATCCTCCTGTCCACCGTGTCGAACGCCGCACGAAGATCCACAAATAGCGCCACCAGCTTGCCTTTCTTCGTTTGAATCTGTTTTCCTATCACGTGATTTAGTACGTATATGTGGTCTATCGTGCTTCTCCCTCTCCTAAACCCCGTCTGATTCTCTGGGATCATCCCCTTCCCTTCCACCTCCTGCTCTAGCCTCCCTACCAGGACCGCTACATATACCTTGTACAGGGTCGGCATCAACGTTATCCCCCTGTACTCCTGCACCCGCGCCCCGCCCCCTTTCTTTGCCAGGGGCACTATAATGCCCTCTCTCCACCCCTGCGGCCTCCCCTTCCCACACTCTTCTACAGATCTCCCACGCCAACTCCAAACCCCTCCCTCCCCCGTGCTTCCATGCCTCTTCGGGATCTCGTCCCCTCCCATTGCCTTCCCTTCCTTCAGCTTCCTCACTACCCTCCTTACTTCCTCCTTACTTATTCCCACTTAGTCTCCCCTTCTCCTATCCTCCTCCCCTCCCATCCTTACTGTTTTCTACTCCTCCTAACAGCCCCATAAAATACTCTTTCCATTCCTGCTTCTTTATTTTTTCGTCCACCCCTTTCCTTTTCATTCTTCCCCTGTTAACTATCTCCCACACCCGGTTTTCCGTTTTTGCTTCTACCACCTCCCTTATCAGCCTCTCCCTCTCCTCCTCTTTTTTCCTTTCGCACAACTCTTTGTGCTCCCCCCTCCTTCTCTTGTAATCCTCTCTCCTCCCCCTCCCCCCTCTCCACATCCTTAACTCCCTTCTCACCTCGCTCTTCATCTCCCTACATTCTCTGTCCCACCACCCTTCCCCCTTCCGCCCCTTCTCCCTTCCCCCGCCGCCTCCCCTTTCCTCATCATCCTTTATCGATTCCACCACCTTGTTCACCAACTCCTGTATTCCTTCCCCTTCTATGTCCGCTCCTCCTATCCCCTTCTCAAATTCCTCCTTCATCCTTCCCGACCACCATCCTCCCCCCACCTTCCTATCCCTCCTTTTCCTGCTTCTCTCCCCCACTCCTCCCTCCCACATCGTCACCACCATCGGGTGATGGTCCGACTCCACCCTCTCTCCTACCTCCATCCTTTCTATCCCATCTCTCGTCCCCTCATCCCCCAGCACATAATCAATTACTGTTTCTCCTCTTCCTCCCGTATACGTATATTCCCCCTCTTCGTCCCCTTCTATGCTCCCATTCAAGATCTCCCAGCCTGTCTTTTCTACCACCTTAATTAACTTCCTCCCATCCCCATTTATCTTCTTGTCCTTCGACTTTCTTCCCCCACCTTCCTCCTCTTCCTCCTCTCCTCCTTCTATCCTACCACCCTGCACGCCTGTCATCGCGTTGAAATCCCCCCCTATTATCACCCTCCCTTCCTCTTCCTGCCCCTCCATCCACCTTCTGATCCTTCCCAGCTTCCTCTCCACATCCCCGTTCATGTACACCGCTACTACCTTCCATTCCTCCTCCCCCACCTCTACCCTCTCCACCATCAACCCTTCCTCCTCTCCCTGTCCGTGCTCCTCCTTCCCTAGCATCTCTTCCCTCACTCCTATCATAATGCCTCCCATCGCCCTCCCCTTCCTATTCTTTCTCTTCGCCCACTGCACTCTCCACTTGTATCCCTCTGGCAGCCTGCGCTTAACACTGTTCCCTCTCTTTTCTTCCACCCATGTTTCCATCAAGACTACTAGCTCCCATTCCTCCTACCCCTTCCAGAATTCCTCATCCTTATTTATCGCCCTCGCTATATTCCAAAAAGCTATCCTCCAGGTTTTCCTTTCCTCTCCCTGCTTCTCCCTCCCCCTTCCTCCTCCTTCCTTCTTAGTTTTTTGTCCCCTCTCTTTCTTTACTCCTTCCTTCTATGTCCCCCTTCTCCCTCCTCCTTCCCTCCATGTTCCCCTCCCTTGCTTCCTTCTCTAGCTCTCCCTTTTCTCTTCCCCTCCAATCTCTTAATACCTCCCTCCGCTCGTCCCAGAACCACGTTATTCCATCCACCACTATCTTCCCATAGCTTACCCTTACTCTTTTTCCCTTCACTTCCTCCTCCTCTCCTATTCTCCTTAACCGCCATTGCATCCTCCTCTCCTTCAATGTCAGGTCATCTTCCAACCTCTCCTTCCTTCCCCTTAATTTTCCTTTGTTCCTCATTACTTCCCTCTTTGCCTCCATAGTCTCCATCCTCACCTCCAGCATCACCTCTTTCCTCTCCTGCCTTCCTCCTCCTAGCTCCTTCGCTCCCTCTATTCCCCCCTGAATTCCTACAATGGCCAATATTTATTTTGCACTCTGCATCGCCGTTCCCTCCCTGCCCACCCCCTTTATTATTACGTTCTTTCTTTTCCCTTCTCTCTCTTTCATCTCCAATTTTCTTTCCAACTCCTGCACCCTCGCTTCCCACTCTTCCCCTCCGCTCTCTCGCCCTGCCCTTTCTCTCCGTTCTCCCTTCTCTCTTTCTGCCCCCTCCCTCCCCCTCCAAATCTCCATAGCCTTTAGTTTCTCCTCCACTTTTCTTAACCTTTCCTCCTCTAGTTCTGCCTCCCGCATCCTTTTTTTCCAACCTTATCATTCCATCCTCCATCTGCTCCCTTTCACTTGTCCACCTATCCGCCCACTCTTCCATCTTCCCCCTAATTTTTTCCATCTCCTCCTTCGCCTCCCTCCCCTGCTCCTTCACTTCCCTTAAGTCCTTCCTCATTTCTTTCCTCATTCCCCTAATCAAACTCTCCAGCGCTCCATCTTCGCCTGCCCTTTTCTCCTCTGGCGATCTCTGTACCTTCCTGCTCTTCATGAACGCCTCTTCCCCCTCGCCCCCTTCCCCTCGCCCCCTTCCCCTCGCCTCTCCTCATCTTTCTCTCTTTTCCTCTTCCACATCTCTGCTATTTCCATTACGTTTCCTCCACTCATTATCCTTTCTCTCGTCAATTTCTCCGCATTCGTCTTCCTGCCTCTCTTTCTCGCCTCTTCTTCCCCCTTTTCCTCTCCTTTCATCTATCCTATCGCCCTTTCATTCCCCTTTACCTCTCCCTTTTCCCCCTCTTTCCCTCCCGTCATTTCTTCCTCGCTCTCTTGCTTATCCTCACTTCCTCCGCTCCCTTCCTTATCCACTGCTCCGCTATTACTTTCACTCTCTACTGCCCGATGTCACTACCTTCCTCTCTCTCTCGGCACTTTGCCGCGTTTTGTTCTCCCGCTCTATTCCTCCTCGCCTTGCCGTAACCTCAAACCTCAAACCTCCTGCCGATTTTCTCCTTCACCCTTACGCCCCTTTTCGTCGCCCTTTCTCTCCCTTCAGTCCCTGCTCCCCTTCTCACTCCCCTCCCACTTTTCAATCCCTGCTCGCCCTACAAACACCTTTTCTGCTTCTAACACTCTCGCCGCTCACTCACACGTCTCGAAGTCCTGCGAAAAAATTATTGTCCAAACGCTAAAAGGGATTGGAAAATTAAATGTTAAACTGTATTTTAAAAAAATATAGTGTTGTAAAGCTCGTCACAACACACATTTTTTGTATTTACAATTTGTTTATCCAATCATTAATATTCGAGCTAAAAATTATAAACTTAATATTTCTCATCGTCCAAAGTCAATATTTCTTTAAACATAAATCGCAATAACTTGAGGAAATATCCACGGATCGTTATGAGACTAAAAATGTAATTTCACAAAACTCTAGCGAAGCCGCAAAGTGTATGATAAAAATGCTTCTGTTAAAAAATGTAATAACATTTAATTAAAAAGTAATACTGGTTTGTGGTTATATGCTGATTGCATATTGTTAGCAAATATCGGAACCGCACACGTCGCTGGAACTGGGAACTCACGAGAGGGTTGCGTTAGGTTTATGACACTAATTTTAAGCACTAGTTTAATATTACACAATAATTTCTAATTTAGTAGCAGCGGTACTGGCTTTCCGGCACGGTTAGCGAGTTTAGTTTAAGCAGCGCGAAGCACGGGGAATCGGCACGATTCCCGTAACAAAGCAAACCGTTTCAAGTAAAACGAAGCAAGCAAGCAAGCGATTATTCCGGTGTTACCTCTTAGACGGCTCGTCAACTAGTAGATCGAGGAAATCGCTGTCGATTTCCTCGAATCCGCGTGCTCTCCCCCTTCCATCGATCGCCGATCGATGGAAGGGCGACAGCATCCACGTGTCACATGCTTAGAGAAAGATCCAGAAAGTCTTCCTGGAGGAAAGAGAGTCCCCCTTCCATCGGTTGTAAGGCGGTTGAAGGGGCCATGATCGACGCTCCACGCGAGTCAGCGGGCCACAGCTATTGTCTAATTATCGAGGGGTCTAATAGATGGCGGTAGACTGCAGATTTTTCTGAACACATATCGATTGAATTGATTTGATTTGAGGTTACAGGCTGATTTCAAGTCGTTTGAATTTGTGGTTCTGGGTTATATTTATGATATACAAACAGGACGCAATTCAAATTTGGCCAACGTACCTTGTGTTTGAGACTGCATTTTGGTTGCAATTTAATGGTACAGCGATATATATTTGTAAAAACACGTGGCATCTCAAATTTTGACAACCTACCTTATTTGACACTCGTCAGGTTATAACCTGAGCTGTCAAAATTTGGAGTAGATTGCATAGTGAAGATAGCAATTGATGAACGAAACATGTATTAGTTCGTTTTGGCTGAAGGTGTGCGTGTAACGCGTATACGTATTATGTCGACAAAAATTTTGTGTGGAGAAGAAGAATCAGAAAAAATTTTCTCACCGTTGTTACGCTATGCGCCTGGCTGACGCCAAAAGACAAGGATCATCCCAAACCCGTGACAAAGGACCATCGCATAACTTCTCGTTAGGGCCACTCGATACACCTTTACCGATAGATCCTAGCGCTAGATCTCTCCGGACCTTCGCAATAGATCTTATCGGTAGATCTCCCAATAGGATCTTCCCGCCAAATCTTCCCGCCTGATTTTCCCGCCAAAAACCGAGGAAAGCGTCGTGCCCTCAAGGGGTATAAACCCCCGGAGCTCGACCGACGCCAGAGACTCCAGTACGGACCACTGACCTAAGCATTTGTCAATGCGTAACCTTAAGCACGGTTTTCATTCTTGTAATAAAAGTCTATCTACAATAAACTGTAAAAGTTACTGAGAAAGCACGAGTGTCTTCTCTACATCGTAACACCGTTTCCGACTGATCCATGATATGATATTACGATATCTCTGTCATGCGAGGACCCATTTTATTGAAATTGGTCTTATTCGAAAGCTGATATGCAGTTTACATGAGAAAAATGCCTTTAAATTTAGAAAATATTGCAGGCGTGATGAGATATTAATGAATTAATTTCAGGTTAGGTTGGAATAGCCGCGCGACGAGTAAATGATAGCGGTAGCGACAGTCGACATATATACAGGGTGTCTTTTTTCATGTACTTGGCGTCAAGACGCTATCGCGTCTCTAGATACCGAGTAGCCTCGAAGCTATTATAAAAACAAAAGGCAATCCCACAAATTATTAAAACATTAAATATTTAGTTTATATCCATAGTTTATTAATTCTTTATGCAACTGTACGAATACTTTTTGCGCGTCCATTTCAGCGCGTTTATGTGTTTTTGTTAATATCTTTGTAAATGTTAGAGGGAATAAAATTTTGTTTATACAAAATCTATTCTTCGAACATCAAAGAATATTGATTAATCATTGTTTTCCGTTAAAATTTATTACTGACATGGATATACAAAGTTTTACTTTAAATTGGACGCTGTACGAATACTTTCAACACCGACTGTATATGTTTTTAGAATGCTTAAAAATAAGTCTAAATTTAAATAATACTAATAAATTTGCTGTTATTTATTACTACTTATTACAGGACCATACGTGGCTCGGCATCGCAAACAGTGATGCCAGAATGAGGAGGGGAGCGCTCGAGAATTTCCCCCACCACGCATGCACACTACGCCGGAGCTGCGTGTCCGTGAGCTCGGCGCTTCGGACAACGTCGGGACGACGAGAGAGAAAACGAATGTGTGTCTTTCTCTCTCGCTCTTGAAACGCTGCGATCCAAGGTTACGTGCAAGCGACACGCGGCCGTGCGCGATCTTCTTGAGTGCCTCGAGATACACTTTTCACTTTCTGACATATGTATAATACTCTTGTAATGAAAAAAAATTTGGAAAAAATTTTGTTAGGGAAATCACGTTTTAAGACCTCCTGATCACGTTTTGACTATTTAGAAAAGAGCTTTTTTTTTAAATATCTCATGTATTTGTTAACACGATTGCGTTTAAACGGCAAAATGGATTTCAATGAAACTTTATATTAAAATTTTATATTCTTGTCTTAAGATCCGATTAGATCACGAAAAATGATAATTACCCGTTATGGTTCTTCGATTTTTCAGATATACGAACTAAATTCTACATACAAAAAAGTTAAGTAAAGTTCTTCTGTAACTTGTTTAACAAAGAAAAATGTACATTCATAATTGAGGCATTTGATGGAAAAAGGGCACATACGCCAAAATGCCATTTCAAGAAAATCGATTTCAAAGTTTTCATTATAGTATAACTTAATAAAAAGTAATGCAATTAAATCAGATTTTTTTAGGATGTAGTAACCGTGTCGTTCAAGCGTTCTGAATACAGAAGTCATGATTTAAAAATGATATGTGTCTTTATTTATAAGTTTTAAACAAGTGGTTTATGTACCCTTTTTCCATCAAATGCCTCAATTTCTTGTGTTCGTTTTAAATTTCCGTACTGTTTATTTGAGCTATTTCTATTTTTCAAACCTTAAAATGAATTTTTTTATTAAAAGACGAATATTTTGATACTGTACATTGGTGAACTTTGTTAAAATTAGAATCCACTCTTGGCCAGTACCATGCACGCTGTAGAAGCCTTCGATAAAAAATATTTTTTCAGAGTATGATCTAAAATCTAAAATCTAAACGTAATCACATCAAACGTAATTATACCAAGTTGCGACAAAGAATCACGCACTATTTACAAATTAATTACGCGCAGTGTGCACGTTACCGCTCGATGGAAACTACGGGAAAGTGGTTGTCTCTTCCATCGGGAGGGAAATGTAAACAATTGGTTATGCACAGCTAACATCGCGATACATGTTGTACACTAAAATGTACAAAAACATTACAAAAATAGAAAAGAAAGGCAGCACGTAAATATATCAATTGGGTTCGATATATTGACGAGATGTAAGACTGAAATAATGCTACAATTGTTTACATTTCCAACGGATAGAAAGCAAGCAAAGGAATTTACTATAATACATGCGACAGAATTTCGAGATAATTGTTACATATAAAATGAATATAATTAAGAATATACATTTATTTGTACAATTATCTCGAAGTTCTCTCTGTGAATCATATGTACAGCAAGCAAGCGAATTTATTGCAAGGATAGAACAAGAATTGCGTGAGGTAAATCGAACAACTATTTACATATTCGCGATGTCCAAAAATCGAATGAAATAGAAAATGGATGAAATTGATAATATTCTGGACATCACCAATTTGCATTACCCGACGTAGAAGGAAAATCCGCGAGGTCATCAACGGCATGTAAACGTAAACTATTCTTTTGCTTCTTCGCAAAAGTTGCATATAAATTCTCAGATGACATGAGAGATAGATGTTTGTCATCTACCTCCATGCTCTGAGCTGTTTCCCCGTGCGCCTTTAATGCCGATTTCGTTACGCAAATGGCATTGACGATGGTCGAACAAAGTCGGTTTCGTTTCTTGTTCTTTATGTCGGGAAGCATGGAAAACGATCTTTCAGCATCGGCGTTTGAATTTGGAAGACTTCTAATGGAATTTAATAATTCCTGCAAACATGGATATTTATACGAGCCTTGATCGTTTCGCGTTAACAACACCGTTTTCCAAACATCATCAAAAGCTAATGTACAAAGCATCTGCTTGTCTTTATATGCAAAATTCAGGTGCAATGTCGACCATTCTTTTTGCAAACCGTCTTCGTGGAAACCGCCGAATTTCTGAGCAGTAAAGAGAACACTTTTGAAGGAAGTGTCTCTGTCAGTATCTACTAATGCCAAATGAGGCTCAAAAACACGTAACTTGCTTAGAAATTCGTCATCGATTGGCAATCGATTACGAATTTCGTTTGCAGCCGTTATGTAAAACTTAATACAATTTTCTCGAACGGTTTGGACAACATCGGGTTTGCCTTCTGCAACTAATTGACAAAGAAAAGTGTCACAATCCGGACCTAAATGAATACTATCTAATGCGATTTGATTATCGCCTCTTGAAAAATCTATTAATTTTACTGAATCCATGTGCTTCAAAAGCTGCGGTTTCAAAAAATGACGTAAAATATCGTACAAAAGAGTTTTGGCAGTATTTTGAAGCAAATGGATCCTTGTTTGTTACGACTGAAAGAATAAACTAAAGTCATTGAAATACAATAGAACGTATTCCACAAACAGAAGATATGCTTTCGCTTCTGGATTTTGCATGATGATAAGCAGATCTTCCCCAGACTTTGTCTTCTCACTTACGACCAATTCTTTCAGAAATTGCAACACACTGTCCCAATTTTCTAAAAGTGTAACTACGGATGAATAACGCGATAACCATCGCGTAGTACAGAATTTTAAAATTTTGCGGTCAGTAAATTGATAACATTGTTGGAAATCGCGAAAAATGGCCGAGCGTTTGGGACTGCTATAAATGAATGTAGTGACTTTCCGTAATAATTCCTCGCAGACCTCGGGAATGGTAGCGCATGCTTTATGCACTACCAATGCAGAGGAGTGACATGGACACGGCATGGTGAAAAAATTTTCACCGCGAATTTCTGCAAGTTTGGTCTTGAATGACGAGTGACACCCTGTCATGACAGAAGCGTTATCACACGACAAAGCAAGAATGTTTCCGAACGGAATTTGCTTTTTCCACATGGAGTTCTTAAAGGAGGTAAATATTTTATCGGCAGTACATTCTCGCGCGTCAAGATTAATTCTACTAATTCCGTTCGAACATCCAAAGTCTCGGGTGCGACATACCGAACAATAAACGACATCCATTTCTCATTGGTAATGTCGGATGTTTCATCAATAAATACTGAAAACTTAGAATTCTGTAAAACCAGACTAAGACACCCGAGGACACAGAACGTTCGATATAATATTAGAACACTTTGTTCGACCACACGTCATACGTTCCAAAACATCAGGATCTTTCCCAACGTCTTGGAAAAGTTGAAGAATCGCCTCTGCGGATTGATGCGAAATATTTTTCTCGGCAACTAATGCAGCAAAACGAATAACCAAAGCATAAACAAAACATAAACAAAGCATACGCAACCACAGATCGCGGATCTGACCGTCAAATGTACTTGACGAAAACCAGGCCCGAGCGAACCCTCGAAACGGGAAACGAAAAGAATAGATAGGAAATCGTAAAATAGTAAGAAAAATTCAGAAAGGAGAAAAATCGAAGAAAAGGCTAAAAGAAATAACAGCAAGGTAATGGTGACAGTACCGAACTGCCACAGATGCATTTACCAGTTACCTTTCTCTCCTATTCTTGTACAATATGTATCGCGATGTTAGCATTGCATAACCAATTGTTTACATTTCCCTCTCGATGGACGAGACCACCACTTTCCCGTAGTTTCCATCGAGCGGTAACGTGCACGCTGCGCGTAATTAATTTGTAAATAGTGCGTGATTCTTTGTCGCAACTTGATATAATTACGTTTGATGTAATTACGTTTAGATTTTAGATTTTAGATCATACTCTGAAAAAATATTTTTTATCGAAGGCTTCTACAGCGTGCATGGTACTGGCCAAGAGTGGATTCTAATTTTAACAAAGTTCACCAATGTACAGTATCAAAATATTCGTCTTTTAATAAAAAAATTCATTTTAAGGTTTGAAAAATAGAAATAGCTCAAATAAAAAGTACGGAAATTTAAAACGAACACAAGAAATTGAGACATTTGATGAAAAAAGGGCACATAAACCACTTGTTTAAAACTTATAAATAAAGACACATATCATTTTTAAATCATGACTTCTGTATTCAGAACGCTTGAACGACATGGTAACTACATCCTTAAAAAAATTTGATTTAATTGCATTACTTTTTATTAAGTTATACTATAATGAAAACTTTGAAATCGATTTTCTTGAAATGGCATTTTGGCGTATGTGCCCTTTTTCCATCAAATGCCTCAATTATGAATGTACATTTTTCTTTGTTAAACAAGTTACAGAAGAACTTTATTTAACTTTTTTTTATGTAGAATTTAGTTCGTATATCTGAAAAATCGAAGAATCATAACGGGTAAGTATCATTTTTCGTGATCTAATGGATCTTAAGACACGAATATAAAATTTTAATATAAAGTTTCATTGAAATCCATTTTGCCGTTTAAACGTAATCGTGTTAACAAATACATGAGATATTTAAAAAAAGCTCTTTTCTAAATAGTCAAAACGTGATCAGGAGGTCTTAAAACGTGATTTCCCTAACAATATTTTTTCCAAATTTTTTTTCATTACAAGAGTATTATACATATATCAGAAAGTGAAAAGTGTATCTCGAGGCACTCAAGAAGATCGCGCACGGCCGCGTGTCGCTTGCACGTAACCTTGGATCGCAGCGTTTCAAGAGCGAGAGAGAAAGACACACATTCGTTTTCTCTCTCGTCGTCCCGACGTTGTCCGAAGCGCCGAGCTCACGGACACGCAGCTCCGGCGTAGTGTGCATGCGAGGTGGGGGAAATTCTCGAGCGCTCCCGTCCTCATTCTGGCATCACTGATCGCAAAGGCGGATGGAGGGTGAAGGCCCAAGAGCAAACCTGGGCCGCGATAGAAACGATGAGGGCCCAGGCCCTCACCCTCCGGACGATCATCAGGCGGCAATATCGAGGCCGTGGCCGGGACCAGGGCCGTGGTTGGGACCGGGTCCAATAAAAAAGAATAATAATAAATTTATTATTTCATAGATAAAAATGTGGTTATTTCATTTGCTCATGTAGCAGGGTTACTTTCTCTTTCAGCCATTGAAATAAATTCTCTTCGTCTGCATCGTTAACTGAAAAATAGGACACATTTACTAATTATTTATAGGGACTTGGTTAGGTGGCGTGCGTGTAGACGAATGGAATGCAACGAGTGTGTGTAAGATTTGTACGATATCTGTTAGTTTAAGAGGGTGCTTTGTAAGAGGAGGTACTGAGAAATAACGCAGAGGAGGTCGTGATAGGGGGTAAGTGTAGGGAGTGGAAAGAAGCGGGTATAAGGAGAGAAGGAAGGTGCAGAAGCAGAGAGCAAGCAGTTGAGGTTAGGGTTCACAGTAGGATAGGAGACCGAAGCAAGTCGGTAAGGAAGGCAGCAGGGGCGGTGGGTAAGGAAGGTGGGACAGAAGAGAGGACAATAACAAGAGCAAACAGAGGAAAAGGCGTAACAGCAAGGATTGAAGGCGGGCTGGATAGATTCTGGAAAGCAGAGGAGAAGAAGCAGGTGTGCAGAGGAAGGAGGGGCGGAGGAACGAGCACAGAAGAGCGTAGGGGCGGCGGAGTTCGAAGACGAGGGGAAAGGAATTAGGGTCATGCTAAAGGGAATATGGGAAGAAATGAGACAAATGAAAGAGGAAATAAAAAAGAGATAAGAGATGAAATGAGGAGATAGGAAAAGGAATGGGAAAGGGAAAGGGAGGACTTGTCGGAGAAAATAAAGAAGTTAGAAGATAGATTAGACAGGGTAGAAGAGAGGAGAGAATCAGGTGGTGAGGAAGGGACAAGAAGAATGGAGAAGGGTATTAAATCGCTAGAGGGACTGTTGGAAGCGCAAGAGAAGAAACAGAGGAAAAACAACATAATAATAAGGGGTCTACAGATAAAAGAGGAGGATGTAAAGGAAGGAGTCAGAAATTTCTGTGAGAAAGAATTGGGTGTGCAGTGTGATTTTGAATGGGTCAGAAGAATAGGGGAGAGGGGAAGCACAATGGTAGCGAGGGTGGACAACTGGGAGAATAAGCAAACGATTATGGGGCGGAAAAGCAGGCTGGGAGGTAGGAAAATTTTTATAGATCATAACCTGACGCGGACAGAGAGGAAGATACAGCAGGAGATTGTGCAGTTCGCTAAGTCGGAAAGGGGTAAGGGGAAGGAGGTAAAAGTGGGATATCAAAAACTGAGAATTGAGGGAAAATGGGTAAGGTGGCAGGTGGCAGAGGGAGCCGGGAAAGGTGCAAATTTTTAGGGAGACCTTGCGGGCGGGCACACGGGGCACAGAAGAAGGAGATGAAGAAGGGAAAGTCGGGGAAGAGGGGGGGAGTATAGTATTTTGGAACGTGCCGGGATTAATGGGTAAGGATAGAGACTTTTGGGAGTTTGTGGAGAAGCAGGATTTTGTAGGTTTTACGGAAACATGGATAGAAGAAAGCAGATGGAGCAAGTTCAAGAGCAGATTACCCAAGGGCTTTATATGGCAATGCCAGCCGGCGAAAAGGAGGTGGAAAAGGGGAAGACCGATAGGAGGGATAGTAACGGGAGTTAAAGAAGAGTGGGGGATGGAAGAAGAAAATAGAGAGGAGGAGGGTTTAGTGAGAAGACAGATAAGAGTGAATGGAGAAGTGTGGAATGTGTGGACGGTATATCAGGGCGAAGGTATGGCGGATCTGGAGCAGAAGATGCAAAGAGCTATGCAGGAGAGGGAGGTGGTGGTAATATTGGGAGGGGGGACTTCAATGCGAGAGTTGGGACAGAGGGAAGAAGATGGGAGAGCATCGATGAGGAGAAGGGAAGCAAGAGGAGCTCGAAAGACAAAAAGACAAACGCGGAAGGCAGATGGCTTATACGAATAGCGGAGAATAGAGGATGGCAGATTTTAAATGGTAACATGATGGGAGACGAGGACGGTGAGTATACATATGTAGGAAAACAAGGAGCAACGGTAATCGACTACGTCTTAACAAATAATGAAGGATGGAATAGAATAAGGACTATTGAGGAGAGAACAGAGTCGGATCACCTACCACTGAAGTTATTGTGGGAAGGGAACAAGGAGGGAGAAAGGCAGGGGGTAGAGAAGGAGAAGGAAAAAGAAATCACAATATGGGATGAGGATAGCATCAGGATATTTAGAAGTAGGTGTGAGGAGTATGAGGAACATACAGAGGAAGTGCAGGAAGCATGGAGAAAGTTGAAAGGATACATGAAGCAGTGCATGGTAACCAAGAAAAGCAGGTGGAAGGTAAAGAAGATAGGACATGCGGAATGGTGGGATAGGGAATGCAAAACAATGAAGAGGAAAGTTAGGGCCGCCTATAGGAAATGGAAGAAAGGGAGCATAACAAGGGAGGAACTCGTTAAAAGGAAGAAGGAGATGAGGGAACTGAGGTAGAGAAAGATAAATGAGAGTAGAGAAAAAACTATAAAGGAAATAAAGGAGGCAAGGACGGTAACAGAGCTATGGAAATTTATAAATAAGGAAAGGCGAAGGAAGATGGAGATAGGGGATAAGATCACGATAAAGGAATGGCGGGACCATTTTATCAAGTTGTTAGAGGGAGTGGAGGACAGAGTAACAATGGAAAAGAGGAAAAGGTTAGAGACGGAACACGAAGAAGAGGAATTGACGGAAGAAGAAATTCTAAAGCAAGTAAATGGGTTGAAAAAGAAGAAAGCAGCAGGAGAGGATGGGATACCTGGGGAGGCGTGGATATACAACGTGGCAAGTCTGAGGGAGAGTTTAATACAAATTGTAAAGGATGTGTGGAATGGTAAGGGTTTTCCGAGAGATTGGAGGAAGGGGGTGATTGTACCGTTGCACAAGAAGGGCAATATTGAAGAGGTGGGAAACTACAGAGGGATTACACTGCTGGATACAGCATATAAAGTGTATGCGGCCGTGTTAAATGGGAGGATAGTGGAAGATCTACAGGGAAAGGGAATATTAAATGAAACGCAAGCAGGGTTCCGGAGAAATAGAGGAACGATGGACAACGTGTACGTCCTGCAACATGTAGTGGAAAGGGAGTTAAGCAAGAAGGGAGGGAAAATGTTTGAATTCTTCATGGATTTAAGGGCCGCTTTTGATAGTGTGGAGAGGGCAAAGCTATGGGAATGTATGGAAAGAAGAGGGGTAAGGGTAGGTTTGATAGAAAGGGCGAAGGAAGTGTATGAGGAGGTAATAAATGTGATGAGAGTTAATGGAATAGAATCAGAGGAGTTCTGGACGGGGAAAGGAGTTAGACAAGGGTGCGTGCTGAGCCCGACCTTGTTTTCGGTGTATTTATCGGATCTAGAGGGGGAAATGGAGAAAGTACAAACAGGAGGGGTGAGAGTGGGTAACGAAAAGTTTTGGTCGTTGGGTTACGCAGATGATGTAGTAATAATAGCGGAGAAGGAAGAAGATATGAGGGAGTTGTTGCGAAGATTGAAAACATATTTAGGAAAGAAAAAGTTGGAATAAACGTTGAAAAATCGAAAATTATGGTGTTTAGCAAAGGCGGAGGTAAGAAGAAGAAAACAGAGTGGAAGTGGAATGGGAAGGAAATTGAAACGGTTAAGGAGTTTACATATCTGGGTGTGAAGCTACAAAAGAATGGGGACATCGCAGGACATGTTAGGGGAAGGGCAAAGGCAGCAAATATGGTAGTAGGACAAGTGTGGGGCATAGGGGAGAGATTATTTAGAGAGATTTAAATGTGCGTGCGAGAGCGTGTCAACATCATGACGCACCGATCGTTAAGACGGTCACGCGGTTCCCACGTTTTTGCTTGGGAATTCGAGCTCTTCCGGGTATCCTGCAGTCAGCACCACGAATATCGTTGTATTCGCGAAAGAGCTAAAGCGATGAGCGTGAGTATGCCGGGGAGGTTATGTTCGAAGTCACAATGCACTTGTTGAGATAAAATGTTTCGTTGTCTTTATTATAAAACACTCGTTGAGCGTGCGTCACAGAGATGAGCGGTGAGCAAAGCTTTGATTGAATAATCGTGAGAGTTATTGAGAACAATGAGCACCACGCACACCGACCGCCACGTGGACGAGCCTCGACCACGATCCACAATCGATTCGCGTGAGAGAAATGAGAATTGAGCGTTTTAGAGAAAGCAACTAATTGACATGAGTACTAGCTTGATGCAGAGCGAGAAGTAATTTGGTGAGAACTGTGAGCACTACTGAGAATGAGATCTATGAGAATATTCACGAGTTACGTGTTAAACGTTTCAGTAAACCCGACGCGTCTACGCATGTACTCTACGTGAACAAGACTGAAACCGTTGGACAATCCGATTTCCTGTACGGGTCGTCTCGAACATTCTCGACGATCGACCGACGTGGGGAAATCGGATTGGTTGAGCCACAGATGAGTTAAATTGTGATTGGCTACGCGTATTCTACAACCGGCTGAAACCGTGTCACGCGATGCGCTGATTGGCTGATCGTCGGTCGCGGAGCGCAGATGATTGGCAGATCGATCGTGGATCGGTCGTGGCGTTACGCCGTCCAGGAGGTGCTGCGGTGAGTTTGGGTGTGGCGGAGATCGGAACTACCGATTCTCGAACACGTTGGAATAATAACACTACACGCTCCCGCACGCACGAACGGTCTTCTCTTTGTCGCCCCGCGACCCATCGAGTTTTGGAATCTGAATAAAACGGCCCGTCGAGCCACCCGCGCCCAGCGCTTATTGTACATAGTTGTACAGATCTCTGTTTCGTGTTCTTTGCGTGGTTTGTGTGAGTTGTGTTTGTTCGTGGTCGAGTTTTGTGTGGAGTGTTCGTCCGTCAGTGTAAACGACGCCCACTTAGGCCAAATAAACGTGCCGTCCCATCAACCGGTGGAATTCTTCATACTCATTGAAGTGCATCCCTTCCCTGGCCATACCAGTGGCGATCCATACCGCCTTCCCGAGGCAATCGTTTAAACAATGCTACTGTTTGACTATTTAATAGTGGGGATAATGATGTACGGGGTGGAAATTTTTGGATGGAGAGAAAGGGAGGAATTGGAGAGGGTGCAGACAAAATATATAAAGTGGTGCCTAAAGCTGGACAGAACGACGCCTGACTATACTGTATTGGGGGAAACTAAGAGGGAGAAGCTAAGGGTTAAAGCGGGAGCAAGAGCACTGGGATTCGAAGAAGGAATAGAGAATGCGGAAGGACGTTATCTACTGAAGCAGTGTTTAAGGGAAAGAAAAAAAGGAGGCGGTAACACAAGAAACAGCAGAGAGAGGACAGAGTATTTAAATAGAAACGGGTTCAGTCAAGTAGGTATTGAACTAGAAAAAGGGGAGGGGAAGGAAATAATGGGAATATTGAAAGAGAGGGACAGAGAAAATCAAGGGCAGTGGCAATGGAATAGGATAAGGGAAGCAAGGTTCAACAAAATGTACAAGCACATATCTATATATGGAAATTTGCCAAGATATTTGGAAGAGAGAGGAGTAAGAGAAAGCCAGAGTCTTAAGGCGAGAGCAAGATGCGGAAATATGGAAGAGGGGAATAGGTACTGGATGAAGGAGGAGGATAGGAGGTGTAAACTATGCGAAAGGGATATAGGATCGCTTAAGCATCTGGCGGAAGACTGTATAGGTGTGGAAAGAATAAATGTAAGCATGGAAAAAATACTTCAGGAGAGAAGAGTGGAGGAAGTAGTAGAATGGCTAAGGGGTAAAGAAAGAAGGAGGAAAGAAAAGATAGGGAAGGGGAGAGGAAAATGAGACCAAAGAATAATAGTGTGCAATAGAATGAAATAGTAAGAAAGGGAATAGTGTAGTAGAAAACCAGATAGTATGGGGGAGAGGATACGTTAGATATATAGGTGCGAGATAGGGTAGAATTCAGAATGGATGTGAATGGGTGTGACCGAGCGGGTGTGATTGGTAAAGATAAGGCTAGATAGATATATTGTAAACCAAGTCACATTTCTGGACCGCAAGGTTGAAATTAAATAAATATATATATACTAATTATTTATAATTATCACACGTGCTCATATGTCAAGATCATTGAATGAATAATTGCGTATGCAAAACCCTACTTGAAAATTTAGCCGTACATAGGCTGTGTTCCAATTCACGCATTATGCGCATAGACTGCAGAGAAAACCGTTCCGTTTCAGTCTAGGACCGCATTGGTTCCGTTGCTGGCGCATACGATTCCCTAGAATTCTCCCACCTCTGGCGCATGAAGCGTGCAGTTCATGCGCGCATGCGTATTTGTCTCTTTACGTACGCTTTGAAAAACATACACCAAATCGACGCGCGTTACGAAAAGTAGCACGTTTCATTTTTTCTACATGCAGTTATCCGTAAGAAAAAAATGAAACGTGCTACTCTTCGTAACGCCCGTCGAAATTATGTGGCCCCCTCCTCGAAAGGACAGAAAATATAACCTACAAATATGCTACATGACAATAAATGTTTATTGGATATTTCATTCTTTTACGCTACATTTGTCAATTTTTTATAACTTAACATCATTCTAAAATATTATTGTTACGCCGGAACGGTATCTTTATGAAATCGAGAAATGTAATTATGCGTGGTTAGGAAATCAAAATTTCCATTGGGACGAGAACTGGTGATTTACAAACGGTTGTTTATTTCTTTGTAGGCTGTTTATTTGGGGCATGTGTCCTTACAATTTTAACAAATAAACAATTAATCTGTTTAACGAGTTTGTGTAGACTTATTTTGTCCAGCCAAAACCTTATGAAGTGCATAGATCTGTAAACCTGAAAAATGAAGCCAAAATGATTTAGAATCTGATAAAGTGCACAGACATTTGAATTTGAGAATAGATGCTATAATTACTTACAACCACGAACGATTCCATGCCACTGAAAACGCGAAAGTTGATACCAGAACCAACCATAACCCTATCAAGCATTAAAATCTGTAAACCTGAAAATTGAAGCTAAAATCAATTAGAATGTAATAAAACGCACGAATTTGGTAAACATAAACAAATTAAGCTAAAACTTCCTATTTCGATGAAATGTACTCAGAAAATAACGTTATGAATGGAAATTTTGATTTCTTAATCACGAATAATTACACTCCACAACTTCGTAATCCGCTCCCCGAAGTGACAGAAAATATAACCTATATGCTATACCCGATTTCATAAAGATACCGTTGCGGCGTAACAATAATATTTTGGAAGGATGTTAAGTCATAAAAAGTTGACAAATGTACTGTAAAAGAAAGAAATTTCCAATAAACATTTATTGTCATGTAATTAGCATATACAGGGTGTCCGCGGGAAGACTGGACAGCCGGTTTTCTCCTAAACTATTGGAGATAAAAATATAAAAAAAATAGGGAATTGCATGGTTCGAGGGGGCCAATTTATTAGCGCAAACGAATTTTGTTTTCGATTATTATTTTAAAAGATACGATGGTCAAGTTCGGTTTTTCAAATGGAACTATTTTTTCTGAAGACCTGAGTTGATAGTGCGTTCCAAGACAAATTCAATAAGCTTTAATGTATACACTTTATTTTCACTGGTTTTTAAGATATTGCGCTTGCAAATTTACTGATTTTCACTGGAAGAAAGCTGTCTGGTATAGCACGGACCGGGGACGGTCTTACTGGCTCCACGGGTGGCACTGCCTTTTGAAATAGATACCTACCTGCCAAAGGTCTACGCCAGGCCCAAAGGCTGGACAATTTTTTTCCATCAGAAATGCTACTTAGGTAGGTACATCTGCGGTATCGAGAAGCGCACCGTTACTTTTATTTCGCACTTGCTTCTACGCTCGGATGGCCGATTCTTTTTGGGAGGGATGCAAGTTCGATTGGTTAGGTTAGGAGGAGTGAAAGTTGCTAGACTAAATTTCAATCATAGGGAGCAGATTGTATCAGAACCATTCGGATTTGCATTCCTCACAAACGGCTGCTCTCTTGAAGCATTGCTCTTCACAGCAATGCCCACCTTCTCTCGCACGGAATACGTTAACGCTTGCTTTTGTTCTGATATTGAAGCTCGTGTTTATACTCGAGAGGACCACGCGTCGACAGCGGGCTACCCCTTTTCTTCTTGTGTCTCTCCACGAGCCATGTTGACGGTGGATTGTAGGAGCGTAGATATCTGGATGCCAGTTATTGAATTCAGGAGACGATAGAAACATTTTATTACAAAACACACATGTACTATAATTAAAGTACCTAAATCGTATTCCTCTCGGGCAGGAGTACTGATAATGATCGAACTTGCGCCCCACTTCGCGCAGACCAATTACACGGAGGGTAGTCGGGTCACACACTGCCCAAATGATACAGGGTAATTCTGGAGCAACGCCCGTCAAGGAGATGCGCTGGCACCCCGTGGCGAGGACAGACCTTCGCATTGCCTCACCCGATTTTTATGTTTTTTTTTCCGGAAAAAGGTACGAATCCTGGGCCGAACGTAGGGAATTGAAGTCGACCCTCCGCAGTCGAGGGTGAATTATCCATTACAGCGTATTAAGGAACCCTTTTCTTCATCGTATCGAAAGGGAAGTGGTGCCAATGGATTCCTTATGTTTTTCTGACGAAAATCATACCAAATGTCATGCAAATCGGACTACTTTGACACAAGATATTTGTATTCCCTATATAAAAGTTGTCCGATTTACACGACATTTGTAATGATTTTCATCGGAAAACCCCAAGGAATCCATCGGCGACACTTCCATATCCATACGATAAAGAATAAAAAATTATTATATTTCCTAACCAGATACAGGGTAATTAGGGAGCAACGCCCGTCAAGGAGAAGCGGCGGCCTGGTACCCCGTGGCGAGGACAACCCCTCGCAGTGGCTGACCGAATTTTATGGCTTTCCACCCGCGAAGGGGTTCGAATGCCTAATAAGAAGTGAGAAACCTTCGACTTGCGCATTTCTCATCAGATCTTTGCAAAAACGACACCTATCGATTCCTTATGTTTCGCCGATGAAGCTGACACTAAGAACGGCGTAATTCGGACCATAATGAAGGAAATTCCGAGGAATATCGATTTATATCATTTCAAGCTGACTTGACTTGGTTAAAAATAGTCCGATTTACATGAAATTTGGTATGATTTTAATCGACGGAACGCCAGGACTCCATCGGCGCCACTTCCATATCCATACGACGAAGAAAAGAATTTCTTAATACGCTCAAATGGATATTTCACCCTCGACTGCGGGGGCTCGACCTCAATTCGCTACGCCCGGCCCAGGATTCGTACCTTTTTCCGGAAAAAGCCATAAAAATCGGGTGAGGCAATGCGAAGGTCTGTCCTCGCCACGGGGTGCCAGCGCATCTCCTTGACGGGCGTTGCTCCAGAATTACCCTGTATCATTTGGGCAGTGTGTGACCCGACTACCCTCCGTGTAATTTGTCTGCGCCAAGGGGGGCGCAAGTTCGATCATTATCAGTACTCCTGCCCGAGAGGAATACGATTTACTTTAATTATAGTACATGTGTGTTTTGTAATAAAATGTTTCTATCGTCTCCTGAATTCAATAACTGGCATCCAGATATCTACGCTCCTACAATCCACCGTCAACACGGCTCGTGGAGAGACACAGGAAGAAAAGGGGTAGCCCGCTGTCGACGCGTCGCCCTCTCGAGTATAAACACGAGCTTCAATATCAGAACAAAAGCAAGCGTTAACGTATTCCGTGCGAGAGAAGGTGGGCATTGCTGTGAAGAGGGCCTCTTCAAGAGAGCAGCCGTTTGTGAGGAATGTAAATCCGAATGGTTCTGATACAATCTGCTCCCTATGATTGATATTTAGTCTAGCAACTTTCACTCCTCCTAACCTAACCAATCGAACTTGCATCCCTCCCAAAAGAACCGGCCATCCGAGCGTAGAAGCAAGTGCGAAATAAAAGTATCGGTGCGCTTCTCGATACCGCAGATGTACCTACCTAAGTAGCATTTCTGACGGAAAAAAATTGTCCAGCCTTTGGGTCTGGCGTAGACCTTTGGCAGGTAGGTATCTATTTCAAAAGGCAGTGCCACCCGTGGATCCAGTAAGACCGTCCCCGGTGCGTGCTATACCAGACAGTTTTCTTCCAGTGAAAATAAAGTGTATACATTAAAGCTTATTGAATTTGTCTTGGAACGCACTATCAACTCAGGTGTTCAGAAAAAATAGTTCCATTTGAAAAACCGAACTTGACCATCGTATCTTTTAAAATAATAATCGAAAACAAAATTCGTTCGCGCTACTAAATTGGCCCCCTCGAACCATGCAATTCCCTATTTTTTTTATATTTTTATCTCCAATAGTTTAGGAGAAAACCGGCTGTCCAGTCTTCCCGCGGACACCCTGTATAAGAAATCTATTAAAAAAATTTGGCGACTTACCTTGTTAATTGAGACAATAATTCAGTCTCCTATTTAGTGCAAAAACTCCTGACATTTCAAATTTGGACCACTTACATTATTTGACACTTGAAAGGTTAAGATTAGTGAGTTATAAAGTTCAATGGTATATATTTAAAAAATAGGTATGTACAATGACGGAGTGTCGACGAACGAAGAACGAAACATGAGTTAGTTCATCGGTGTGCGTGTAACGCGTAGTATATATGTATGTATTATGTTTGACTAAAATTTTGACTGGAGAACAAAAAGAATCAGAGAGGAGTTCCGTTTCCGGTGGCTAGAGAGTGTGCAGTGAGTGATTGTGAGCGAGAGAGATACTGGTGGTAAAGTGAAGCGTTAGGGTAGGCAAGGGCTTGGACGGTAGGGAAAGAGAGAGGTAGGCGCAAGGGAGGTAGGGAGCAGAGTAGGTACGGGTGGCAGGGAAGGGTGAAGTGAAAGGGCGGCGAGAAGCGGGGGGTGAGAAAGTGAGGTTAGGGAGAGTCGCCAAGGAAAGGCGGGACAGTGGAAAAGGAGGAAAGGAAAGATAACGAGGACACCTGTAGGTGTGAAAGTGTATTTACTGGAAGAAGCAAGGTCGGTAAGGAAGGAAAGGAGACAAGGTAGAGAAGAGCGAGAGAATGGCAGGAGAGGATGGTGATGGGAAAGGAGAGATGGCAAAGAAAGGCAGGCCGACACATGCGGAGAGGTTAGGAAGGGAAAGGACGAGCAGCATAACGGGCAGCATGGAGAGTCTGGGGAGTGAAAAGGAAAGATAGGGAGGAGCGTAAAGGGGAAACGACAGAGGTGTTTAAAAAGAGTGCTAAGACGGTGAGATCACCGGCAAAAGAGGAAGGGGATGGGATGATGGCAGTGTTGTTGGAGTTAAGGGAGGAAGTGAGGGGGATGACGGACGAGATGAGAGAAACCAGAGAGGATTTGAATGGTGCGAGAGAGGAAAGGAGGGAGGTGAAAAGGATGATAGAAGACATGAGCAGGAGAGCAGAAGAGGATACGGAAGAGTTGGGCAGAAGGATGGAGGAGGTTGAGGGAAGAATGGACAGAATGGCGGGTGGAAAATAAGTGGGAGGGGATAGAGAAGAGGATGGAGGCACTAGAGAAAGGGGGCGATGATGGGGAGGGAGAGGGTTGGAAAGAGAAGGTAGCGAGGTTGGAGTGGACAGTGGAGAGGCAGGAAAGGGAACGAAGGAGGAACAACATCATAGTGAGGGGCCTGAAGGTGGAAGGGGGGGAAGACAGGGGATCAGGGAGGGGCTGGAGAAGGTGATGGAAGAAATTGGGGTCAAGGTGGAGGTTAAGGACGTGAGGAGCCTAGCCAGGAGGGATAAGGAGGGGAGAGAAATTGTGTGGGCGAAATTGGGAAGCGAGGAGCAGAAAAGGAAGGTAATGCAGGAGAAGAGGAGGTTAGGAGAGAGGAAAGAAAGGATCGGGGATGAGTACACAGAAAAGGAGAGGAGGGCCGAGTGGATGGTTAATAGGGAAGCGGAGAAGGAGAGAAGGGAAGGGAAAAGGGTAAGGGTAGGATATATGAAGCTGTGGGTGGATGGTAATTGTAAGATATGGGACGAAAGGGAAAGGGGCTTCAGGGAAGGTATGAGAGGGGGTAGAGAAACAAAGGAGGCGAAGGAGGGTATGGGAAACGGGCAGGGGGGGAGGAAGGGGAGTAAAAAGTGAGTGGTGGAGGTAGAGGGGGAAAGGTGAAGATATGTTTCTGGAACGTGGCAGGGATAAGGGGGAAGGACGAGGACTTTTGGAGGGGGTTAAAGGAATGGGACATTGTGTGTCTGATGGAGACATGGGTGGAGGAGAAAGGATGGGAGGGACTAAAGAAAAAGCTGCCGAGGAGGTACAGGTGGGATTGGCAGGGGGCGAGTAGGGTCAACAAACAAGGCAGGGCGAGCGGGGGAATGCTGATGGGAGTGAGGGAGGGGTTGGAAGCGGAGGAGGGGAGGGAAGTGAGAGAGAAAGGGAGGGAGGGTGTGATGATGAAAAGGGTGAAGATAGGGAAAAGAGTATGAAGGGTAGTGGGGGTCTACGTAAATGGGGATCTGGAAAGGAAATGGGAGTGCATTAAGGGCTGGGAGGAGATGACAAACGGGGAACTGGTATTAGTGGGCGGAGACGGGAATGCCAGGACTGGGAAAAGGGGGGGGAGATCTAGAGGATGAGGGGGAGCACAGGAGGTCTATGGACAAAAAGGTGAACAAAGAGGGGGAAAAGTTGATAGAAAGGATCGGGGAGATGGGGTGGGTAATATACAACGGGGCGATAAAGGGGGAGCTGACGTTCACGGGGGCAATGGGACACACAGTTATAGACTACGTGATGGGAGGAAGGGAGGTAAAGGGGGAGGTGGAGGGAATGTGGGTGGGGGACAATGTGGACTCATCCTCTGGTGGTTGTGATCAGAGGGGAGGGCAGGAGGGAAGGAGGGAGACAGCAAGGGAGGACAGGGAGGAAGAAGAGATGGGGGTGGCCGGAGGAGGGAATAGGAAGGTTCAGAGAAGAGACGAAAGGGTGGGAGCTCAGGGAGGGAGGAATAGATGAAATGGTGGAAGAGCTAGTGGGAAAGGTGGAGGACACCAGAGAGGCCCTAGGGAAGAAAAACGGGGGAGGGAATAAGAAAGGGTGGTGGGACGGGGAATGCAAGGCGAAAAAGGAGGAGGTCAGAAGGGCGCTGAGATGGTGGAGAAAAGGAGGAGGGGGGAGAGAGGAGTACGGTAGAGAGAGAGGGCAATATAAAAGGATGTGTGAGGAGAAGAAAAAGAAAAGGGCAGAGGAATTCATGGAAATGGTGGGGAGGGTGAGGTCTGAGAGGGAGGTATGGGAATTATTGAGCAGGAACAGGAAAAGGAGGAGGGGGGTCAATGAGGGGATCAAGGCGGAAGAATGGAGGGAGTATTTCATGGGCCTTTTAGGGGGCACGGATGGAAGGGTGCGGGAAGGGGTGTGGGAGGAGAGGGAAGAAAGGGAAGCTGAGGATGTGGGAATGGAAAAGTTTGTGACAAAGTCACGTCGCGAGCCGTGCGAACGCCAGGCCTCGAGACAATGGGCCTAGTTCGCGCCGTGGCCGCTAGGCGGCCGAGGCTGCGGGACGGTTCTCGCGGGCGAAGATATACGGCCTCTCAATATAAAGGCCGCGGCGAGCGGAATAAGGAGCTCTTGTGCATGTCGCAATACTGCTTCACGCAATACCAGCAAGACGCTCAATTTTTTATATCGTCGAGGTGTGTCAGTGTCGGTCATCGCCACTACTGTACCGTTACCAGCTTCTGTCCGAAATCAGCCGAGATTCATCTTGCGCTCCGCCTACCTCAGAGAGGTGACTCCGCGCCCATTAGGCCGGAGACCTATTGCACTCTGAAACTCCGTTATACGACTCCCATACGGACGCGCCTATACGGCCGTCCAGGGCAGAACGTTCCACAGATTCCGAATCCCGAACTCCTACCGACTCGCCGCAAAGTCGCCGCCGTCGCGAACCGACGCGTCCGCTGAACAAATACTAACTCGTAGCCCCACCGTGTCGGAAAGAATGACAAACAGAATTTTGTATCTAGCTCGTCAATAAACACTGTTACTTGTTAACCACGCCTACTACTCATTCGCCGAACCTGGCCATACCGACTGAGTCGGCACCACCATCCCTTCTACGTCCCACCGGTAACCGTCTCGCCACCGGAGACGATTACAAGGTAGAGGAGGCTATAAGGAGGCTGAAGGCGAATAAGGCGGCAGGGGGGGGGGGTGGAATAGAAGCAGAGGTGCTGAGGTATGGAGGTCAGGGTCTCAGAAAGTGAGTGTATATGGGCGATATGTGACAAGGTGTGCAGAGGGGGGGGGATGGCCAGTGGACTGGAAGACGGGGATAATAGTGCCGCTACGGAAAAAGGGGGAGGGGAGGAAGGTGGAAGAATATAGGGAGATCACGTTGTTGGGGGTGGGATATAAGGTTTATACTAAGTGTTTGAGATGAGACCGGGGTGAGAAGAAAGGAGAGGAGTCTAAGACAGGTTATATTCACTTTATCACTTTGTGCGGTAAACACTTTGTCAATTTTATTTAAAACAACTCGATGAGCCGATGAGATGAGAAGAGTGTCCCGATTTGGTGCCACAGTGTTTAATATAAACACTGTGGACTGCACCGAGATAGCGTACAGTGAAACCGCGTGAGAATACCACGTGGATCCACACGATTCTATTAATCGGTGGACTAATGAGCATTCAAATGAGCTGAGATGAGACACCACTTGTAGTGCAATGAGATAACACTGAGCGAGTGGTGAGCTGAGAGTGATAAATCCGAGTTTAACAGTAATAATTCGCGATACAATGATCTGAGGTACTGTCTTGTTACAATGCACACAAGAGAAATTCTACGATAGGTGATAATTTCCGTTACCGGCGTCGTCTCGAACAGTCTCGAAGATCGACGGACGTGGGAAAATCTGATTGGTGATCGATAAATGTGATGAGAAGTGATTAGTTGATACGTATTCTTGAACCGACTGGAACAGCGTCAAGCGTTGTGCTGATTGGATGATCGACGGTCGCGGAGCGTCGATGATTGGTGATTGACTGTCGCGCAGCTTCTTCGATTGGCGGATCGACCGTATATCTGTGACGCTGAGCTGAGTCCGAGAGGTGCTGCGCCGAGAGTGAGAGTGGCGGCTTTGGGAATTAATGCATTCCCAAACATTCTGCCCGCCATCATCAGCTGGACAGAAGATGGTGATGATATCTGAAACAATGAAACCGCCAACCTCGCGATTGGCATGATTAATGATGTTACAACTGATGCGGGCTGAGCTGAGCCATTCCTCTTAGTTGGATGTGGTTGATGAACGTCAGTGAGCTGATTTTTGAATCACTGACAGGTAGCGCTACATGAGCTGGATTAAGTTGCTCTCGCAGAGATGATATTGAACAATGAATGCAGCAAGCTGTCGTATCACCTCGCTGAATGAAGTGATTCCTGGCGCAGAATTTGCACCGGTGAATCAAGTGGCTTCAGATCCACCGATGATGTTGATCTCGGATGAGTTGAACCTTGCCCTTTCCACGTCTGGATTGTAAATGCGTCGTACAAGAAGTATGATCTTTTTCTAAATGCACTGTGCATGAGCTCGCTTCGAGATTGTATTAATACACGAGACGTCATTGAGATGAGAGCGGCTCTCCAACATGTGTGTTCACGGAATTGTATTAATTCACGTGGGCACTTGTGGGTCACCATCGGACCAGTACTAATTCCATCCAGGGAACTAAGATGACGGGTGAGTCTGATGAAGCGAACAATCAGGTGGTCAGTGTTGACTGTCAACGGAAAGTGATGTTGAATGCTGTGAGGGTGTGACTCTCGAAAGAGGTAGTTGGCCCATCATGTGATGGACACGGATCTCCCTTTGTTGAGCACACACCACACACTGATGGAGTTGACTTCTGACTGGAGCTCATCGTATAAATCCAAATTGGTTGTCAGATGGAAATGAGACGTCACAGAGTTCTATCCTGAGATCGCTTGAGACAGTGGTCCTGAATCAGACCAGACAGACTTGAAAGGCGAGGTACCATTGATGAGTGTTCCATTGAAGTTTGATAAAGGATGAGAAGACTTGGAGTGAGAAAAATGCATTCGCTACGGATGCAAGTTGACAGTCTGGCCTTCATCCGCTGGATTGTTGCCTTGGTTCAAGTCACATTGTGGAGATGAGATAAACGTTAATGAGATGCAACTTCTACATCTTGAAATGATTCTGAAACAAACTGAACTAGCGTAAGTGGTAATGTTGAGAAGTTCAGGTTGTTGATTGGACTCCAAATGATACTTGAGTGTTGAATGTAGCAAATCAGAGTCTCGGTTTGGCCTCTTGCGAGCGTGAGTGCACTGAGTAATAACTGTCCTCAGCATTGTCAATGCAAGAGGCGTTTACACACCAGGTGGCTTCCACGTGATGTGGATCCCCGCGATTGTAAGTTGCGAGAACACGTCTGGCCACGAGTGAATGAATTGCAATTTCTTTCGAAGTGCACTGCAAGAGAGGGTGATCGTGAGGTTACAAACAGCCAGCGATGCATGGTCTGCTTATGAGTCCCTCGTTGATGGAGTGATCTTGGATTGATTGGGAGATTCTGATATTCTCGATTTCTTAAGAGAGATGAGATGATAGCAAAACAGAGTTGTAAATTCTGCCTATGCTGAGATAATGAATGTTATGGCAACATCACGAGTCTTGTTGTGTAGATTGAGAGCCCTTGTGTGAGCAATTCTTAATGATCTCTCGTCATTGCTTATGAGAGTCAGGATATGACTTAGTTGAATCTCGTGATGTGCAATCAATTGGAATCGCTGTGCTTGGAAGTCTTCCATGGCACATATTGGGTAAAAATTGATTGTGAGACCTTCCAGTGATGTTCGAGTAGTGATCCATTTGTGTATGTAGATTGAGAATCCGTCCACACTTGAGTAGTAACACTGTTGAGATGAGGATTGATATGATGAGGGTTGGATGAATATGACTGGCACGCTGTGCCAGCATTACTGCAGTAGAGAATAAGGAGTGGGCTTGAGAAGAGTACACGGTGCTGCCTTGGCCTTGGAGCACACGAGTGAATGCCTGTTGAGGAGGCATCGTGTGTCGACACTTTGTGATTTGTGGACGGTGAGGATACGGTAATATGAACTACCGCCGCCATGGCGTGTTGATAAGTATCAGAGAAGTAGAGTAATTTCAATGGTGATTTGCTGTAGGCGATAGACCACCTAGAGCATGAGTGCTTGCAAGTTTGTGATGTTTTCCCTGATGCGGGACCAGTGAGAAGAGTTGGGATGGTCGTTGATCATCCCCGTTAGATTGTACAGCCAGAACTCTGGCAAACTCCTTTGAAGGAGCGGTGACCATTGATGGATGGTGAGTGGATCACGAATTGTGTTACTTTCTGGGAAAATGAGATGAGTTGTCAAGTTGATACTCGAACTGCTTGGAAGGGGACGCAGCTGTTTCACTACGTCCCTCCTATTGTATGGATTGGAGGAGCTTGAGAGTTCCTGGTTGATTTACAATAGTGAAATGATATGAAGCTTTGATAATATTTATCGCTGCACAGAGGTGAGAACGAGAATCTGCACGACCACGCGGTTTCTGTCACGTGACGACCACAGAATTATATTAATTGGCAGTACTATGAGTATTCAAAGAGCTGAGTGATCTAATGAGATGAGTGTACATAATGGCGAATTTGATACAGCTCCAAGTTCCAATGAGATGTTGAATTCCATTTTGAGAATTGAGACGCTGCCCGCGTCGCACAGGCCATTCCACTGGATGAGTTGGTCCAATGAGTTCATCAGCTGTCTGAGCATTGCCAGATACGTCGTCGATGCATCCAGCATGCATGATTGATGGCCGGAATTGAGCAGCTGATATCGTTAGATGAAATCGATGGCACTCTTACCATCTGGATGATGTCTCCGGGCTCCTTCCTGAGTCCATGCTCGCTGTCACGACACGCATTGGTCTTGTTGAAGTTGATAAGCATGCCTGTATGCACGGGCGCTGCTGAATTGACTTGCACGTTGTGTCTTTTCATGAGTTGATACGCCAATGATAAACCAGTGAATTTGAACCTTCACATTCCAATTGCCACTTTGAGGTTATGATCTGTGGCAATCTTGAGGGCACTCAAGGTTGAGTAGAGCTCTGAACACCCAATGCCAAATGATGATGGTGAAAGATGGCGTTCACTGAGCGTTGAGAATGTCGGTGAGTGCAGATTGGATAATGTTTTGAACGTCAACGGCACCAAGCTTGTGTACCAATGCTGTAACAGACGTACCTCGTCGAGGAGCGAGCTGTGAGTACACGTGGAAATGCTGCCAACAAGGGCTTGTAAAGTATTGAAACGACCCACCTGGGTTTGATGAAAGTTGATGGTGAGTCTGGAGCCTTGATGTTGTGAGATGAGTTCCCATCATTGGGATTGGTGAGTAAGAAGTCATCATACATGAGTCTGATTGAGCTGAGATTTCCTCGCTGAGGCTGGTGAGATGAGACGACTTCATAGCGGGATGAGGGTGAGACGCTTGAGCTGAGAAGCTGCTGCGGCTGCTTAATGCTGGTTTTGCCCTTGACGTGCGGGAGCTGTTTTTAAATGCAGCATTGTGTGGTGAGCTGCTTGGCACTGCGTGCATCTCTGCTTCGATTTGCAATTGACAGTGGAGTGCCGACCACAGCAGTTTCGACAGAGAAGTTTCTCGGTAATGAGCTTCCGCCTGTTGGGGACGGTCATCTGGCGAAACTTTGGGCACATCACTATGAAGTGAGATGAGTCACAGCAATCGCATGGATATGAGGTGTCTTGAGCTGAGTGGTGAGCTTGAGCAGTGTTGGCCTGAGCTGATACTTTTGGACTCTCCTGGTTTGAGGATGAGTTTGATTTGGTAAGGGGAGAGGGCAGTCCCTTGCCTTTCTCCAATGTGTGAGTCCTGTTGAGTATAAACTTCTCTAGACTAGCCCAGTCTGGGTAGTCGAGTGATGATTCCGGCGAGGTCTCCCATGCCTCGCGGGTCTTGCTATCGAGTTTGATCCAAACTTGATGCACTAACGTGCAGTTTTGGATGTCGGCCTTGCACAGGGAGGTGAGTGTGAGCTTGATTTCCTGCGCCATTGTGAGCAGCTTACGCAGTGAGTCTGCACTCGAGGAGGTGATGGGTGAGGCTACTTGTAGTTTATCAAGTTGCTGCTTGATGAGTGCCCTACGGTTCTGAAACTGTGCAGCAAGCAATTCCCAAGCTGATTTGAAGGTGAGCTTGGTGTCAGACACTTCTGCCACCAGGTGAGCTGGTGCCTCCTTCAAGCTAGAGCGCAGGTAGCGTAGCCTGTCGTCGTCGTTGAAGTGAGCCTCCTTGATGATGAGCTCAGTGAATCGCTTGCTGAACTCTGACATCTCCTGAAATCGCCGTTGAATGATGGCACAGTGATTGCAGGGAGAGTTAGTGAGCGGTTTAACTCCTGGTCAGAGGCTTGGGAAATGTTAAAGGACTCCAACTCCTCCTTGATACGGCTGAGCTTGAGCTTGAGTTTGGAGTACCATCGTGATTCTCTGGTAAACGTGTGGGACGTGAAATAATCGTGCTCGATGAGTAATGCAGGCCACTTCGATTCAAGATATGCATGCTCAGCCTTGTCAAGGAGGAGTTGAACCATAATCGAGAGAACCAG
Source organism: Andrena bucephala (assembly GCA_947577245.1). NCBI lineage: Eukaryota > Metazoa > Arthropoda > Insecta > Hymenoptera > Andrenidae > Andrena > Andrena bucephala. Next base: position 95,353,320 of record OX387716.1, read on the forward strand.
GCGGCATACAGGGAAGGTAGGAGCACCATAGATCACATATACGTTCTGAACTACCTGGTCAACAGGGAGGGGTCCAAGCACAGGGGAAAGATGTTCGCCTTCTTCATCGACCTGAAGGCGGCTTTCGACTCGGTAAATAGGAAGGTGCTGTGGGAAGTGCTGGAAAAGAGGGGGGGGGGGTGAGCAATGGGCTGCGGAGAAGAATTAGGGAGGTGTATGGGGAGACGAAGAGCAGGGTCAGAAGTGGGGGGGGGGTGCTTCTGGACGGCGAGAGGGGTGAGGCAGGGCTGTTCCTTAAGCACCAAACTCTTCCCGCTGCTGATAGCGGACTTGGAAAAGAGGATGGAAAGGAGAGGGAAGGGAGGTATAGCGATTGCAGGAAGAAAGCTATATAGCCTAGCTTACGCAGACGACATTGTGCTCCTAGCGCAGGACGAGGGGGGTTTAAGGCTCATGATGGAGGAGCTCAGAATGTATTTAAGGGAAAAGGATCTCGACCTGAATGTGGGGACGTCTAAGGTGATGGGTTTTGGGAAAGGAGGTAGGAAGAGAAAGGATAGGAAGTGGAAATGGGGAGACAGGGAAATAGAAGAGACGAGGGAATACGTGTACCTGGGGTACAAGCTTCAGAGGAATGGGAAACAAGAGGCGCAAGTGAGAGAGAGGGAAAGGAAGGCAGCGGGAGCAATGCGGGAAGTATGGGGCATGGGGAAAAGGTTCTTCGGGGGCAACTGGAGGAGGCGGATCTGGTTGTTCGACACCCTGGTGTGGACGGTGGCCGGGTACGGGGTGGAGATATGGGGGTTGAAGGAGAGGGAAAGAGTCGAGAGGCTTCATGAACGCTTCTTGAGATGGGTGATGGGGTTGGACGCATGTACACCGGGGTACATGATGAGAGAGGAATTAAAAAGGGAGATGATGAGGTTAAGAGCGGGGAGGAGGGCATGGAGGTACGAGGAGAGGGTGAGGAGCGGGAAGAGCGGGGTATGGGCAGGCAGATGTCTGAAGGAGATAGAGGACAGGGCATGCAGGGGGCGGGGAACTCAGAGTGGGAGAGAGAAAGGAAGGGGTACTTGGAGGGGAAGGGTGTGAAGGCAAAGGGGGTGGGATGTACAGAGGAGCTGTGGGAAAGAATGGAGAGAGAGGAGAGAAGGATCCAGACGATGGAAAGGTGGGAAAGGATGGTGAAATCTGAGTACAATAGGTGGTAATAGGTAATAAGGGTGGAGGGGTTACCCGAATACCTGGAGGCAGGATGGAAGGAGGAAACGCGGAGGAGAGTTGCCAGATTCAGGCTAGGAAATGAAACGAGAGGGGGGAGATACTGGCTAGAAAAGGAGGACAACATGTGCAGGGCGTGTGGAGGGGAGGTAGAGGACTGGGAGCATGTTTTGATGAGGTGCGAAGGAGAAGATGATGAGGGGGAGGGGATGATGGATAAAGTGAGGAGGGTTCTGGATGGAAGCGGGAAGGGGGAGGTATGGATGAAAAGATGGTTAGAAAGAACAAAAAAGTGGGGGGGAAGTGAAGGTGAATTTGGATGTGTGAGAAGAACGGCGGAAGCGGAGGTCCCAAGGAATGAGAGGGAGAGAGTGGAGGGATGTGTGCGGTAGACGGAGCCCGAGGAGAGAGGAGAGACACGAGACAGAGGTGGCGACGCGTGCAAGCGAGGCGAGTTGATTAGGACAATGCGGGTAGGATGGGAGAGACAGAGAGGAAGTGAAAAGAGGAGAATTGTAAGACGGAGCGGGGTCCGTCGATGTACCCCGTAAGGGAATCATTAAACTTATATATACAAAAAGAATCTTATTTCCGACTGATCCATGGCCGGTATTCATAGCCGCTACTTATTCTTAAGTAAATGCTTAAGCATGCGGCATCCTCTACTAACGTAGTAACTAGAAAAGGATGCCGAATGCTTAAGCATTTGCTTAAGAATAAGTAGCGACTATGAATACCGGCCCATGGGACGATATTACGATGGTTGTGTTTCAATCTACGCATTATGCGCATAGACCGCAGCGCAGACGCTGCGCGCATGCATAGCGTTCCGTGTCCAGCAGTACATGAACCGCAGTAACGAAACGGAACGGTTTTCGATGCGTTTCATGCTCGTGAGGTTACGCGGGAATGTTCAAACTTACTTACAAATAGCTATGCAGTTGGATGGATTACGGTTAATTTAATTTAAGACTTTTGGACGGTGGTCGAAGCAGGCTTCCTAACTACATCGGTTACTTTGTCCTAAGGATCGGGGACCGACTCCTAACGAAATTTTATGGCTTTATTGGTTCCTGGATTTTCTCAACCCGAGTTTTTCTATTCTTCTTGAACAGCGATTCCATATTATTGAAAGCGAAAACCATATTTTATGAGTTTTACAGAACGAACTGTTGCTTACCCAGCGTAATTTGGTAAGCAGATATGTAGAGGAAAAATGAAGTTATTTATTATCCGCGCCCGGGATAAATTGAAGGTTTTGAAGGCTATTGAATACAATCGCAGGCTTTCGTACGTCTTTTAGATTAGAGTATAGCTGTAAAGTTAGCATTATAAGAACACGTTCGATAAACTTAGCAATAAAAGCCTTTAAGAAATAATAATGCGCGCCACGTGTTTGCTTCCTTCCACAGCTTCCGTTTCGACCCTGCCTAAAACCTTCTAGGGATGTGTTGTTCGCTTCGAAATTGAGTCCATTACGTTGGTTGCGATTCATGTAGCGAGTGCAAAGACGGCAGACCTAATTCATAGAATTCCCTAGAATCCTCCAACTTCTAGCTCATAATACATCAACATCTTTGAACTAGAAACTCAAGAGACAAACTACAAACTTGATTACAATAAAACAAATTGGGAAAAATTTCAAAAAACACTAATTGAAGACTGTGATCTCTATATACCAAACGATAGGAACCTTTCCAATAACGAACTTGAACTATTCCTAAAAAATATCGAGAATAGTATTAAATCAGCTATAAAAAAAACAGTGCCAAAAGTAAAGGAGCAAAACTCTGTAGAAGTTTATCTCAACTCGAAAATGCAAAAGTTACAGAAATACAAAAGTTATATTCTTTCACAACTGCATAGAGCAAGCACTTCCGTCAACCAACATGAACGCGTAGCCTTGAAAGATCTCATAAAAGACATCAGTTCAGAAATAAAAAAAGAATACTCTAAATCCATAAGCAGATACTGGGAAAATAAAATAAGAAATATTCCGGAGCATAACTCTAAGGCACTATTTCCTCAAGTAAACAGAATTTTCAGAAAAAAAACCTTTCTCAAATTGGTACCTTAAAAATCCCTCAAAACAATACGCACCTTATAGAAGAAGCGGGCATAGATCCTACCACTCTACCTAGGGAAGGACCGGATAAATTTATTATTTCAGATGCAAAGCATAAGCTAGATACGCTAGAAGCATATTTTATGTCTATAAATAATTCTAACAAAAACCTCGGCCGACCGCAATTAAACAAAATAGTCGAGAGAGATACTAATAGCCTGAAAGAAGAAATGCTCACAGACTCTAGGCTCAACAATACAGTCTCTTTTTTTACCTCATCAAACCGAGCGGAAGGCCCTAGCGACATAGAGGAAGACCTAGGATATTTCACAAATATATTTACAGTTAGTAAGAAGTTCAAAAAATTGAATAGCAAAAAATCAACAGGTCCAGATGAAATCCCAAACATTGCACTCAAACATATTCCTCCAAAAGTATTATTCAGTTACACAATCCTTTTCAATAATTTGCTCAACAACATGTACTTTCCACAAAGATGGAAGAGAGCTAAAGTAGTGGCAATTCTTAAAAAGGGCAAAGACGCCTCTTCTCCTTCGAGCTACAGACCCATTAGTCTTTTATCTAATGTAGGTAAGGTGTTTGAAATGATCAGAAACGACACAATCATGATGTTCTGTAACATTAATAGTATTATACCTGAAAACCAGTTTGGTTTTCGTTCTCAGCACTCTACATTACATGCTGTAAACAAATTGACGTCAGACATTGTCTGGGCCTTAAATGGCAGAAAATGCCTGGGGGCAAGTCTGGTCGATTTATAGAAGGCGTTTGATACAATCTGGATAGAAGGTCTCATTTATAAACTACTAAAAAATAAATTTCCTTTACATTTAACTAAACTTATCTGGAATATGGTCACAGGGTAGATCACTCTTCATAATAAGCGGAGCAGATACTTCCTCAAAAGAATACACAATAGTAAATGGACTGCAACAGGGGACGATAAATTCGCCAATTTTATTTAATATATTTACAAGTGACGTACTTAGATTATTTTGTCCGGAAAACACAAAATGTTCATTAATAGCCTTTGCCGATGATCTCATAGTATATTTGGCACATGAAAAACCACTTACAGCACAAACAATCTTGCAGGAGGCAATAGATAAAATATTCGATTACTACCGTACCTGGAAATTACAAGTGAACACATCTAAATGTGAAACGATTCTTTTCAGACAGTCGAGCAGTCATGCCAAAACAGTCATTACCAATACGTATAAATCCTTTAACCTAAAGGAACATAAAAGAGGTACTCAAGTAATCCCGCACAAAAACGTTGTAAGATACCTCGGTATATACCTCGACAAACGCCTACAATTTATTAAACATATAGAAACGCAACTCAATACGGCAAAAATTGCTTTCAAACAAAATGGCAGGTTATTTTATTCTAAATACTTAAGTAACAAAGATAAAGCTAATATGCTATCAATTATTGATCAGGCCAATTATCACCTACGGATATGCAATATGGTACAATGTCAGTGCTTCTGTTATGAAAGAAATTAGAAAGTTTGAGAGAAAATGCCTTAGGGCATGCCTCGGAAGTTACAGATCTGCCGAATCAAACTATAAAAAATACATATCTAATAAAAAGATTTATAACTTAGCAAACATACCAAGAATAGATAACTTCATAATCAAATTAATTCGAAATCACTTTGCAATCACTTCACGTGTCACCAGTAACAATTAAACGATCAAACGAACTTACCTGAAGTGAAGTTCGATCGTAATTATATGAAGAGACTCGTTCGAAGAGATTACCATGTAGTTATTTAGAGACCATATTAAACATATATATCCAAATATATATTTCTTTTATACAATGTTTCTTAAACAAGTTAGCCATCTAACTGGAATACTGCTCTTGCAAACTCCTCTTTGGTTTCTATTGGTCTATTATAGACCCTTGCAAACATTTGCGACCCTTGTGACCAACCAGCTGTCCTTATAATTGTGTCCAGACTTATTTCTGTAACATAGGCCGCTGACGTACTTGCATGCCTCGTCGAATGTGCAGAAAAGATTGTGACGTCTATTCCACTCTTTTTTAGAACTGATTTTACCCATCTGCTAATGGACTGAGTCCCAACTTCTTTAAATGGCTTCCTTGTAGCGATAAACAATTTTCCCAACTCCATTCTTTGATGCTTAGTTACTTCCAAATATCTCGTCACCGTAGATGCTACACACAACTCCGGATTCTGTTTGAATTTTGGGACTCTGAGCAGTGGTTGAAATTGTCCTGGACCCGAATTCTTCACTGCCTTTCTTACTCTTATCTCCAGACCTTCTGCGGACCTTGATATGTCTCTTATTTCAATGTTTGCAATCGTTTGTGCTCTATGTCCCGTGCACAACACCAACAGGGTCGCCGTCTTTTCCGCTAAGACAGGTAAGGTCAAATTATCCAACGGATAAAGCCTTTTTCGGTACTCTAATACCGTCTGAACATCCCATGTGAATGCATATTTAGGTGTTGTTGGTCTTAATTTATATACTCCCTTAAGAAACCTACTAATAATACTGTTATTTCCTATCCTTAGAAATTAGTGATATTGCTGATCTGCAGGCATTTAATGTGCCGTATGATGCCCCGTTATTAAATCTTTTCACTAGAAACTGTAAAAGATTTTTCTGAGTTGGTTCCAAATATTGAACTCCTTCCTCTCTACAAAAACTCGACCACTGTCTCAAAACTGTCTCATACTGTTTAACAATCTCTAACGCTTCCTTTGGTACATCTTTCTTCACAAATGCTTCCCCGATACTTTTCCTGCCACTAGCTCTAGGTGATTGGCTCTCGGATGTTGTCTCGACCTGTCAGCAGATAATAACAAATCTGGGCTCGCTTCAAACCTTAATGTTTCTCCTACTAACATCGATTTAAACAAAGGGTACCACGGTTGATTTGGCCAGTCTGGGACTACTATAATACCTGATGCCTTTTCTTGTATTATCTTTCCTAACACTCTTAGGATTAATGCAAATGGGGGAAATGCGTACAGATCTAATTCTGACCATGCATCGTGAACACGTCAATCTCCCAGGCCCCCGGTTCTGGTTTCCTTGAAACAAACGTCCTGCACTTGGTGTTCCGACCACTCGCAAAAAGATCTATTCCTGGCCTACCGAAAACCTCTACGATTTCATTAAACGCGGTATTAGCTAGTTCCCATTCTGTATCTTCATTCTTAATTCTAGAAAGGGTGTCAGCTTCCACGTATTCCTTAGAGGCGATGTACTATGCAAAGAGGAAGATCTTTCTATCTTGTGCCCATTGCCAAATTTCCCTTGTATTTTTTAAACCTGATGCCTCCCATCTTGTTTATGTACGCAATCGCAGTCGTATTGTCGATCCTTAACAAGATTTGGCAATCGTACAGCCCCGATGCTAACGCTTCTAAAGCCAATTTGACTACGAACAGTTCCTTGAAATTTATATGCCACTCTTTTTGTACTTCTGACCAAAAACCATATCTCGATTCTTCTTCTCTTACGGCTCCCCAGCCTGAATCTGAAGCGTCAGTAAATATTGTCGTTCTAAACTCACCCGTTTTAATAGAGTTGGTCCCTTTTCTCAAACTTCTTCCCCACCAATCTAAATCCGGTAAGATTGAGCTTGGGATGAGCATTTTTCGATCGAAGTTATTGTCATTTCTCATCAGTGCTAAAACTTTTTCCCTCTCAAATAATTTCGTATATAACCATCCGTACTCCACAGCCACGCAAGCCGCTATCAATTTACCTATTAGGTGTGACCATTCTCTTATCGAAACTCTAATCTTCTTTCGGAAGTTTTCTACAAATTTAATTAGTCCGGTTCTTCTCTCCTCTGTTAACTCCATAGTAAAACTGCTAGAATCTATGATAACCCCTAAAAATCTACATTTTTTAGATGGTATAACACAACTCTTCTTCCAGTTAATCCTAAAACCTAAACGCTCTAGTATTTTTACAGTTTCTCTTACATTTGTCTCCCAACCTTCTTCGTTCTTATCTATACATAACCGGTCATCTAGGTAGATGACCGAGGTAAAACCTCTTACTCTCAGGGAATTTACTACAGGTTTCAGAATCTTAGTAAAAATCCACGGACTTGTACACAAACCAAACGGGGGGGGGGGGGGGGTCATCTGACTTGATATAGAGAACCCCGAAAATTAAACCGTAAGTATTTCCTACTTGTCACGTGTATCGGGATTAAGTAGTATGCATCCTCTAAGTCTAAAGAACACATATAATAATTTAGAAAAACTAAATTAACCGCTGTTCTTAAATCCTCTAACTTAAAATGTGCTGTTGTAATAAATTCATTTAATCTTTTCAAATTTAAAATAAATCTAAAAGTCCCATCTGGTTTAGGAACCAAGAAGTATGATGAGATAAACTGATTTGTATCCGAGACACATGTTTCAATTGCATCCTTTTCTAACAGTCTATCAATCGCACACTTATACTTCCAAATTTCTGCTTGAGGAATCTTAACAATCGGTATCAATCTTTGATTTGGTTCCCTATCAAACTCTAACCTATACCCTTTAATACAGTCTAGTACAAAGACGCTGTCCGTGATTTTTCTCTATTCCGGTAAGAATTTTCTTAACCGTCTTGCAATCGCACTTACATTTGTGTTTATTTGAAGCTCCTTCTTCCTCGTGTCCCTCTCTGGCTTTGCGCCTTCGGATTGAAAAATTGTTGTTTGGATCTCAAGAAATTCCTTGGTCTGGCCAATTCTGCTGACGCATGGATGCCGGCATGGTTGGGAAATGGCCGCTTTCCCAGCAGGCCCTTCCAGTTTAAAGAATTTCTACTTTTTTTTTTTTTTTTTTTTACTTGGAGGAAATCCCCACGGATACCCCCCGCCCGCGGGGGCGGGCAGGGGGTTATGTGGGACTCGAACCCACTAAAACCTGCAAGGTGGTCTACCTCGTGTGCGGAGTTGCGCGCCTGAGGGGAGGGACTTGACGCGAGAGCAAACTAGCGAATCGTTCACTGTCCTCCCCCCCCCTGCGCTTTGAAAGCAACTCCGCACACAGCACCCCCTTCAAGGGGGGCCTTCCCTGAGGGAGTATCAACACCTCCCCCAGCAATCTCCTTTCGAAGCGGCGCGACGGACCACGCGTTCGCGCCGCCTCTTCCGGGGTCGCTGCTACTAGGGCGGGTGGTGCCCCCCGGCACCCCCGCCCCACGACCCCGCGATCGAGCTGCTACCCGGCCGCGACGATGCTACGGTCGCGACCGGGCCGCGGCGTTGACGGCCTTAAGGTGCCATCTCCAATGCGCGGCTCGCCGCAGCGGCGAGCGGCGCGGCGCCGCCTCAGCACGCCGCAGGATTCTTCGTGCGGCCGCACATGGTATTTCCTATACCTAAGCGTCGCCGCCAGGGCCTCACGACGCGCCGCGCTGGCCCTTTTCGAGCACTTGAAAAGGTCTATTGTTGTATGAGGTCTTGAGGACCGTCTTCGACACCGAATTTTATGGCTTTCGACCCTCGAAAGGGTTTGAATACCATCAAGAAGAAGTGAGAAATCTCCAGGATTTTCGCATTTCTCATCAGATCTTTGCGAAAACGACGCCAATCGATTCCGTATGTTTCGCCGATGAAACTAGCACCAAGAACGACATAATTCGGAGCATAATGAAGGAAATTAGATGAAAACTTCATTTATATAATTTCTCCCTAGCTTCGTTAAAAATAGTCCGATTTACATGAAATTTGGTACGATTTTCATCGGAGAAATATAAGGAATTCATCGGTGTCACTTCTATATCTATACGATAAAGAATAAAGAAATATTTTATTTCTGAAGCAGGTATGAATCCTCGGCCGACCCCAGCGAATCGAGGTCGGCGACCCACAGTCGAGAGTGAAATATTCATTTCAGCGTATTAAGAAATTCTTTATTGTTTATCGTATCGATAAGGGAGTGACAGCAATAGATTCCTTATGTTTTTCTGATGAAAATCATACCAAATGTCATGTAATTCGGACTACTTTTACAGAAGCATTACAAATCATAAAAGGAGTAGGCATTTTTTTACCTTATCGCTTGTGTAAAATTAGCCCGATTTACAACGGCACAGTGGGCTGGATTGAAGAAGTCAGTGACATTTGATTGTTTCTTTTAAGATATCGGAATGAAATTTGCTTTGACGGTACAAGCAACCGAATAACTATTACTGTTTGAACACAAAATATGTTCAAAGTTGAAAATTTACATTTTTTTTTAAAACCAATTCTTCGAAAACTGAGGGTGATGGCGAAAAATGGTTTGCGAATTCCTATTTAGCGCACAAAAATCTATAAGAAACCAGTATTGAATGTTACAAGTCCAGATGGCTGTTGAATAGTTACAATTAAACTCTTACATGAGTTTGTCTGCTCGTTCGGCCAAATCGTTTACTGCTAAATTATTTACTATATTTAATCAAATATTATAATTGGCATCATTTTCCCACTCTAGAGAATCCATATTTATAAAATCTGTTGGAACAGTGTACTCTTAATGAAATTATCGGTTATTTCATTAAAATTTTGAAATCTATTATTTATAAATATATGAAAAAATTGCTTAGACAAAAGTAATTCTGTTAGCCAAGCTAAAAAATAATGCCAACGAAAAAAGTTTTTTCTGAAGGTAAATTTATGGTACTACTCATATCGGTGCCCAAAAAATATTTTTTATATTTTTATATCACCAAAATTTAAACGACTCGATTTAAATTATGCACAAAAAACATACAAACTTTGACACATGTTTACGCATGCATCAGAAGTAGCTGCCATGATATTTTTACATTTTTAAGAGCTCATATTATTAGATTACAAAAAATATATAAAAACATAATTCCATAAATTTTTAATTCTGACTTGTGTCTTTATTTGTGGAGATTCTGTCCCGTTGGGGCGATGGGCTGCAGGGCGACCAGTCGCTACACTGCTTCTGGAGCAGTGTAGCGACTGGCAGCCGCAGGCCGCCGAGCGGCTAGTAGATTCTACCATAATGGCGGAAAACAGACACTCATCCCATTGTGTTGCTTCTCCAGTAGCCTAGGCTGCTCCTGGAGCAGACTTGCATACACTGTAGCAATCTGCCGCAGCCAAGCGCGGTCGAAGTCGCAGATCGGAGAACAGATGAATGCTTTTCCATTGTACCAGTGTACCGCGGCACGCCGCGCATTATAGACGGCACCTTTAAGGGGGTAGACACGGGTAATGCAGCGCGCTGTATACCGACACAATCTGGCCCGAAACATGGGTTTGGGAAATTACGTTGTTTGTCCTTATATGAGCAGATTTTGGGCTGGGCGAGGCCTCATTCGAAAGAGGAAGGTTCAGTGCAGCGCGCTCTGGTCATGGTTTGACGAGATTGTGTTGATATCTAATAATATGAGTGTTCAAAGTAGAGCAAAAGTCGACAAAATACACCCGCAAGAATCCAAGTATTTTTAGGTCACTAAAAGAGTTTTGTGACTCAAACGATGACCAGAGCGCGCTGCATTGAACCTTCCTCTTTCGAATGAGACCTCACCCAGCCCAAAATCTGGTCATATAAGGACAAACAACGTAATTTCGTGATTGCATTCCCAAATACGAATTCCGCCATATTGGTGATAATGCAGAGCAAGTCACGTGACAAATTTAGTTCAGGTAGTTGATACGAGATGGCGCCTACTCGGGAGGACTGCCAACGTGGAATCATAGCAAAACTGAAGCGTTAGCTGGATACATGTGCCACAGTAAAAGCGTACTGCTGTCAATGTATGAATTTTCGGACGATTGTAGGTTAGGTTATATGCATTTTAGGCATATAACTGCTAGGAACTGTGTACATTTACTAAATTAACGCTTTTATTGTAACACATACATCACTTGAAACCGCTGTCGAATTTGTGTTATAATTATATGGCCACATTATTTCAAATAAAAAAAGAGATTGGAACTTTTTTACTAATACTGGAAATATTGATTTACTGATATCATATTTTCAGAATGTGGAAGTTACAGCAATTATTTGCAATTATTGCACTTATTATTATTCTTCCGACTATTGTATATAACATATAACAAGGAAAAGTCTTAAAATCGGTCAACAGTTGACTCCCTGATTTTTTTTTTGTAATTCATTACGGTCCTATGCAGAGATGGGCATTATTTAAATAAAAGAATATACTTCCGAATGGCTCCAATGGCCGATCGATACGAGGTTTGGGGGAGGGTGTGTGTACCCTAAATCTAAAATTCTATTTAGCTTCGGGTATTTATTAGTTTCCTTTGTTTATTCGAAGGCCTTTCATCTTGGGCTTCGAATAATTTTTCATCTTTCATTATATCTTTATCCTAAGGTCGTATTCAGATATATTGGCCAGTCGATTCGTTTTCGCGAACAGCGATCGAGGAGAAATCAGCCACCATCTGACGATCGTGGATTTGTCAGTTGGAGTTACGTGGCCACCCAAGGGTATGGTGGGGTGACGGGAATGCTATTCGGCTCTGTCTGAACGTAGCCGTGTGGCTGTTATTTATTCTTATTGTTAGCGTAGCAATTGTGTACATTACGAAGTTATGCGTAGACCAATACGAGATGAAGCAATCGAGAAAGAATCAATTTTCTGACCAATAAAGATCCTGAATGTTTTCGGAGCTAAGGCACACCTATTCTGATGTGTGTATTTCTACGCTGCAGCAGCTCGGTTTGGCCTATACACACCACAAGCTTGGCGCTATCCCCACCACTTCTGGCTCACTCGGGTTCTGCGATGACGAGAGAATACGCGTTACGAATAGGAGTGTGCGGATCGTCCCGCGGCTCGGATTCTCGGCCCTCGGGACGGGTCGGAAAATTTCGGGCGGGATCGGGCGGGGTCCCGATACATTCGTATTCCTAGAGATCCCGACGGTTTCGGGATCCCGAGACTCGATTCGGGCTACAAGCATGACCGCCATGAGCGGGCAATTTCATTTCAGGTCGGCTTGGCAAAACTCGGACGCGATCGGCTCGAAAGCCAGCTATTACGAGACCGAGGCGGAAAGAATTATGTATATCATTTATATCGATACCAGAGTGATAAGTTTTTACCTTTCTGTCTCCTGTTGAATCATAATTTGTATCTTATTATTTATTTACATATATATGTATTTTCATTGCTACCAAATAGTCTGTGAATACTGAATACGTCCATATACGTACTTAAATAAATACCATGTTCAGAACTTGGGAAGAAGACTATTTTTATATCGACAATATTTTAAAATCTGAATAAAATATACTTCATACTTTACACTTTATGTAAAGGGAATATATAGGGTATTATCTTTTTCCGGATAGGTTCAGATTTAAAATAGAAAACGTACGAACTATAAGCATACAAAAAGGAATATTTTCTGGATGTTTCATAATAACAACAATATACAGGAGGCGAATATTTTATTATTTCAAATTAACGTGTAAGAAGCATAATTTTTCTATGTTCTCAGGTAATAATTTTAATCTATTACTGGTAACGATATCGTCCGATCGCGTCCGAGTTTTGCCGAGCCGACCTGAAATCAAATTGTCCGCTCATGGCGGCTATGCTTGTAGCCCGAATCGAGTCTTGGGGTCCCGAAACTGTCGGGATCTCGAGTAATACGAAAGTATCGGGACCCCGCCCGATCCCGCCCGAAAGTTGCCGGCCCGTCCCGAGCCCGAAAAATCGGGTAACCGCACACCCCTAGTTACGAAACTCACCGGCCAATAAATCTGAATACGATCTTAGAAGTTCGAATAACCGACGAGAACCTTTGTGTCCCGAGCCGCGCGAGATCGCCGTGCTCGGCGATGTGTCATCGATTATAAAGAAACAGAATTTGTTTATTTTTCATCGTATCAATATGAAAGTGACACCATTGGATTCTTGGCATTCTCCCAGTTATATTGGCGGAAAATAATTTAAATCGGACTATTTTTAACAAAACGGGCTTTCACTTCTACAAACAAATTTTTCACGTAATTTCCTTAATTTTTGTCCGAATTATATCATTTTTGGGGCAAATTTGATCGAGAAAACATGAGGAATCGATTGACGTCACTTTCGCAAAAATCTGATTAGAAATGCAGAACTGCAGATTTGTCACTGCTTAGCGCGCAACATTGTATGGCCCCGAGCTGGTTTCGAGCGCCGATGCCCACGAAACTCAGCGAGTCGCATGATTGCCAGCGAGAAGGACAAGAGGGGACTTTCCATGGCGAAGGAAAATCAGCCTTCTACAGAACTCAAATCGAGAAAGACTTTGCTAACAAACTTTATATTCACGTGAAATAAATGCTTTAATTGTAAAATTTAGACGACGAACTATTGTTGAATTTCGCCAGTTCTTACATATGCCCCACTGGGTTCGGAATTCCTGATCCCAGAGTTTCATGCATTTACCTAATGAAATGTTGCTTCAAGTCATCGGGCAATTGCATTGTTTCTTCTCGTACATATGTATATCTGTTCGCGAGTAGGTGTCATGAATGACGCGACTTTTGTTTCCCAAATAAATTCACCCCTATCAGGGCCCTCGCTCGAACCGCTTGACAAGGAGACCGAACGATGTGAACCGAGTGCGAGTGAACTAGCGCACCAGCGGTACACCCTCGGTCGACGGCGACTTGAGTCATCCAGTACTGAATACGAAAAACCAGTACTGAATACGAAATGTTCAAAATTTCTCATTACACCTTGATGAGAGTGTTACCATTCATGGATTGTTGGTGAGTCAAGACACGAAGCAATTCAGTCTATTTTTTCTTATGAATACATGATTAGAACACACTCTACGTTCAATGAAAATTGATCGAATTGCTCCATGTTTGATATCATTTTCATCGGGAAATCCTAAAAAATTCATCGGTAATACTTTCATCAATACTTATCAAAAACACGAACATTTTATTTTTTTGTACTGGGTATTTTATCTAGCTCGTCGGTTTTATTGTTCTCGGCTGTCAACGGGTGGTCTACTAGGACCCGAAGGTCCACGCTCGCAACGAGAAAGCAAAACAGTGGGGTGGGTAGGTCTTTCCCGATAAACTGAGCCCAAAGGCTTCTCAACAATTGAAACATTGGAAGACTGTACATATTCTTTCTGGTGCTTTCGGCGATATGCGCAACCATTTGTATGCCCGGTTTCATGTCTAACAAGTCAGGCGATTTTGTTTGCGAGAGCCATATATAAAGACAGTCCTGTAACGTTCACTACATCTTCAATTATAAAACTGCAAATATGTTATTTTACACATGTGTCTCGCTGAGTTTCGTCGGCTTCGACGCTTGAAACCAGCGGGGCCATACAATGTTGCGCACTAAGCACTGATGAATCTGAAGTTTTAAAATTTCTAATCAGATCTTTGCGATCGTGGCGTCAATCGATTCCTTATACTTTCTCAATCAAATTGGCCCCAAAAATGATACAACTCAAACCATAATTAAGGAAATTACGTGAAAATTTTGTTTGTAGAATTGAAAGCCCGTTTCGTTAAAAATAGTCCGATTTAAATAATTTCTTCATAAAAAAAATGCGCAGGCTGGATGCGCGTGATTATTACGTGGCCCCCTCCATAGACATATATAGACGGATCAGAAGATGGGACTATCGGCGTGGGGAAGGAAGGCTTGGAGGGGTAAAGGCATAGGTTCAGATACAGGCACGTCGGATAGCTTCGGATGCATTCGGCATGCATAACCACAGCGTTATCCGATTTACTCGTATCGCTCCCCTTACCGCGAACCTTGTCAGCCCCCTCAGCTTACGCTCCGCCGTCTATATATGTCTATGGTCCCCTCCTCGAAGTGACAGAAAATATAACCTATGTATACGCTATATGACAATAAATGTTGAGCGGCTATTTCGTTCTTTTGCGCTACATTTGTGAAATTTTTATCATCCTTCCGAAACATTATTATTACGTCGCAACAGTATCTTTAGGAAATCGGGTCTAGCATATAGGTTATATTTTCTGTCACTTCGAGGACAGAAAATCCGGTCCTCCAAGTGACAGAGAATATAACCTATATGCTATACCCGATTTCCTAAAGATACTGTTGCGGCGTAATAATAATGTTTCGGAAGGATGATGAAAAGTTCACAAATGTAGCGTAATACAACGAAATAGCCGCTAAATATTTATTGTCTTATAGCATATACATAGGTTATATTTTCTGTCACTTCGAGGAGGGACCACATAATAATCACGCGTTGGATTCAACATCAAACACAATTTTATATATGTTTGTTCATAACTGCTTTCTGCATAAGATGTGTATTTCATGTTCTATTTCAGTGTTTTGCTAATTAAAAAATGTCTATCCTAACAAACTTCATTTTCTGGGGACATGCCCTCATCTATTTTTCCTTTTCACTTATAATTCCTTACTGCCAACGTAGAATATTGTAGCATAAGCACATTTCAAGTAAATGTACAATGAATTTTCTACGTTTGCAGTACCAGCAGACTTTCTGTTTAAAAAGTACAACGCAACAGCTGAGAATTTCTTTCCACATTCAAAATAACATATGGAAATAGCAAACAGCTCCCTCTCGCGTGTACAGGCAGCCGCGTATCTATGGGTAATACCATTTCAGTGCAGAAAAAACCTGCTGTAATACCGACCTGCCGAATCGGCCAGACCACGTGACGTGTCTACCCCCTTAAGGGCCGCCCAAGCCGCCGCATCCCGAGGGGGCCTTTAAGACGGTCGGGAAAGTAAAACCCTCCCGACGGCCACCTCGGGCGGGCGGCTGGCAGAAACTCGCCTACAGGGCGGCCCGTTATCAGCCGCCCGCTTACGCCCCGGAGCTCGATCGCAATATCGGGAGCGGCGTGACGTCGCCGCTCCCCGGGGGGGGGGCTAGTTCGTGGACCCCCCCCCCCCCGGCTCTCCCTCCCTGATATACAGCGGCCCGCCCTAAAACTTGGCGGGCCGCTTTTCCCCTTCCCCCACATAAATCCCGCTTACACGCCCCCCCCCTCTCTCACAGGGAGGGGCGCATACGAGGGGTCTATCGCCGCACCCGTTATGGGGTGCGGCCCCCTTCCCACTGAGTGATGGCGCGACCCGGGGCTATTTAACCGGGGGAGCTAACTTTCAGAACTAAGTCGCCGCACGACCTCCCCCGGCCCCGGGTCATCTGACGCGCCGCCTCCGAGGGACCGCGCGGGGCCTGAGACCCGCCCTGATGCGGTTCCTCTCAGCCTCCTCCTACTCCAGCATGACTACTTCGGAGAAGGAGAAGACGGCCTCCCAGCAGGCCCGATCCTCCGCCATCCGACTCACGACAGTCGGTAGCGAGAGGTCGGGACCCAGCTGCCGCTCCAGGACCCGGCGGTCATCTTGCCACTCCGGGCAACTAGCCAGAGTATGACCCGCCGAGTCCTCGACGTCCCGGCCGCAGCTGTGGCACTGCGACGACTCCTCCCGCCCTATGCGACACAGATAATCCCCGAAGCATCCTACACCGGTGATCATCTGCATCAGGCGGCAGGTGAGCCTGCCGTACCTACGCCCCACCCATTCGGCGAGAATGGGCAAGAGCGCCCCGACGACGCTTCTCTCCCGGTATTCGGGGAGAGAGAGCCAATCTATCCACCTGACTCCCATGCGTCGCCGGGCCTGGCCCCGCAGCTCAGGTCCATCCGGCGCAAGGGGGTTCCTCGCTCCACGGAGATCGTGGGAAGCGAAGTAAACCTCCGCCTCCATCTCCGCGAGCAGATGAAAAGGAGGAGACCCACCCAGCGCCGACAGACCGGCGTGTGACACCGTGCGGTATGCCCGCACGGCACGGAGGACCGCGCGGCGATGAACCCTAGCAAGGAGTTCTCGCCCCACGCGACAGTCCTCCAGGTCGCCGGCCCACACTGGGGCTCCGTAGAGCGCCATGGACCGGACGACCGTCACATAGAGCCGCCGAACTGCTTCGTGAGGGCCTCCCAGGTTGGGCATGATGCGTGCGAATGCACACACCTGTCGCTCCAACCGGGGGCCTAGGACCCGAAAGTGCTGCGTAAACCGCCAGTAGGTATCCAGGGTCAGGCCGAGATATTTCATCGATCGGCCGACCCTGATGCAGGCATCTCCAACCCGCAGGGACGCTCTGTTGGGAACACCGCTCCCAACCTTGTCCGCGAGCAATATCGCTTCCGTTTTCTCGAAGGCGCCTCGCAGACCGAGCGTCCCTATCGCGGGGATGACGCGTCGCAGCGCCCTCTCAGCGAGGTCGATTGCTGCTCCCCATCGCTGCCCGGATGCCACCACTAGAGTGTCGTCCGCGTAACACACCAGCGAAACGTCCGGTGATGGCATTTCAACCCGCAGCACCGCGTCGTAAGCCAAGTTCCAAAGCAGGAGTCCAAGAACGGACCCCTGTGGCACGCCGCGGTGCACGCGAGTCACCCCGTCCCCGTCCCGGCCGACATAGGAGACCACCCGGCCGCGGAGATAGTCCCGGATCAGGCGGCGAAGGTAGAGCGGGACGCGATGATAAACAAGCGCCCGCTCGATCGCCGCCCAGGAGACGGTGTTAAACGCGTTGGCGATGTCGAGTGACACCGCCACGCTCACATCGCCCCCCTCGGCCGCCCGACGCGACAGCGATCTGACCATCATGATGGCGTCGATGGTCGATCGCTGCCGCCTAAAGCCGAATTGGCGGTCGGAAAGATCCGGGTACTCCGCGGCTCCCAGGTGGTCCAGGAGGCGGGCAGCTAGAACACGTTCCAGCAGCTTGCCCGCCTCGTCCAGGAGACATATCGGCCGGTATGCCGAGGGTGACTCTGCGGGTCTTCCGGGCTTCCGGAGCAGCACCAACCTCGTTTCCTTCCACGCGGGGGGGGGGGGGGGACATCCCGGTTCTCAGCGCGGCGTCAAACACGCGTCTGGGGCCGTCCCCTAGGGCGCTCATCGCGCAGACCCAGACTCGCCCGGGCACTCCGTCCGGTCCGGGTGCAGCATTCTTAGAACGCATTTGTTGCACCGCGGACGCGAGCTCCTCTTCCGCGACCCTCGGGGCATCCGGAATATCGGTGCCCCACGCTAACTCCCGGTCTCCCGATTCGCCGGCGCCACCCTCCCCTGGAACCGGGGGAGGGGGAAACAGCGCCGACAGGACGTCGAGGAGAAGCCGGAGTTCCAGGCCCTCTGTAACAGGGGGCGCCCAGGGTCCGAGTTTGATGGACACGGCCCTGTACGGGCGCCCCAAGGGTCCTGGTTGAGGGTCGCGAGGAACTCGTCACACGAACGAGTTTTAGCCCGGGCGATGGCCTCACGGAGCTCCTTGTGCGCCGCGCAAAACGTGGAGCTGAGCTCCTGAAGCCTGTCCTCCGTGATCCGCCGTCGATCCCAACGGCGGGCCTTGGTGTACGTGCCCGTAGGCTGACGGCGCGGAGATCCGCGATCTCCGTCGACCACCAGTACACCGACCTCCGACCCCCACCCGGCGCCCGGGCTCTCGGCATAGTGGCGTCGCAAATTCCTTGCAACGCGCGGCGGAGCCAAAGGGCGCCAGTAACGGGGTCGTCGAGGACGTCGCCCGGCAAAGGAGGCCAGGCGACTACGGAGGACGCCATCTGGGCCACGTCAGCGTCGAGCTGATTGAGCGCCCAACGCGGCGGCTGTCTACCAGCTCGAGGGGCACAGGGAGGCGGGGCAGCGGAGGTGGCCAGGATCACGTACATGTGATCTGAGCCTGGCTCTAAATCCTCCGCCACCCAGCAGTCCGACGTCAATGCCGCGGCCGCAGGGTTGACCCAGACGAGGTCTATTACCCCCTTCCGGAGCCGACCACCTTGGCGTGGTGAGGGGGCTCCGGGAGAGCGGCAATGTTCTTCTCCGGGCGATACGTGGGTGTCTTGTCATCCGCCTATCGGCCGTTGCGGGACGCTGCCCTCCTGGCTAAGGGTCGACAACACACACAGCGGTTCCCTCTCCGATGAGGGAAGGGACGGGGGGCAACTGACTGTCCGCTGTGCTCGGGACTTCCGCGGACCCCGTTCGGGGTGGGCGCGATTGTGCGGTGGCAGCCGCTCAAGATATGAGGGGTAAGGGCCTCGCTCGAGATACGGCGCGGGCGCAATGATGCGTGCGGGATAGCTGCCAGGGATGGGGAACGTCGTGGGGCTTCGCGCGGGGAGGGTACCCGCCTACCGTCCGCCCCCAGAGGTACGAACTTCGCGTGCAACTCGGCCGAGGTGGATGGGTGGAGGATGAGTCCTCGGGACTTTACGCTCAACAAGAATGGTGAGTGAACTGCCGCCATCCGGTATGATGGTCGTGCCCGCGAGACATGGGGTAGGGAAACGTGGGGCTTCTTTCGGGGGGGGGGGTACCCTCTCTCTGCCTGCCCCGGGGCTTGTCCGCTTTCACGGCGTCTCGGCCGAGGTGAGCAGTTAGCGGATGACTCGTCGGGACGACATGCGCAGCACATACACTGCGCGGGAGGCTTCCATCCGGTATGTTGGTTAAGCCCGCGAGGGGAGGGGTAGGGCAATCGTTGGGCTGCGCTGGGGAGGGGGCCGCAAAATCTAGGTACGGCCCGCTCCATCGAGTAGGGGTAGGGCTCATCGCGCGCTATGTGCTCCCTTCCGGTATGTCGGTCGAGCCCGCGAGGGAAAGGGTGGGTCGAGTAACTCACTGGGTGGGTTATATATCCTACTCCTCCACGTAGGAACCCCTTCTAGGGTGGGAATTCTAGTTTCAGGTGCGGTCGCAAGAGGAAGGGCGAGCGTTCACCCGAGGAAAGTTCCATTCCGGGGTGCCCGCGAGTGCTCGGGCGTTATGGTGGGAGAAATTGGATGAGTGAATGTGCGTGCGAAGGCGTATTGTGTGCGTGGCCGACACCACTCGCGGAAGGGGAATAACGGGGAAAGGTGCCCAACGATCCTTCCTCGCCCCTGTCGCGCTCGCTCTCAGGGACTCCGCTCGGGGTGGGCGCGAACTTCCGCGGACCCCGCTCGGGGTGGGCGCGATTGGGGGGAGGGCGACCGACGGGGACAGCCCCCCAAAGACGACCGGAGCTTGCGGTGACCTCCTCGGAGGCGTGCTTGAAGTTACACCGTACCGTCGAATCCTCGCTGGGGGACTCGGCTTCCGCGCGCGGGTGGCAGACTCCCAAACATTCGTGTGCAGGTTGTGCTGAACCACCGGGGGGTGGGCGAGACGCTACGTGGGCATAGGGGTGGGTTTACACGCTCGGTTCCCTCGTAGGGAAACAACCTTTAGGGGGGAATTATTTTCAGCTTATGTTCATTCCTTCATTATTTAGGAGGTTTTATGGAGGTTTTAGGGAGGAGGAGGAGGTTTTTGGGAAGGTGTGGGAGCGGGGTCCAGTAGCGCGGCTTCGGGCCGGGGGCGGCCGCCGTAGGTTCCGGACGCCCGCCGTGCTCGGTAGCGGGGCCTTGGTTGGCGACCAACGCCCCCGATCACGCACCGTGGTCCGACGACGTGGCGCGATAGTAGGTGCCGTGGGCGATGCCGGCCCTCCGGATTCTAGGGCCCTCTGGGCCCTCGCCAGCACAACTAGGAGAGAAGTAGCCCGCTGGGCGTTCGGTGCAGGGGCCCGGGCGTCACGTGCTAAAGGGCGGCGTGGGGTGGGGGTGGTCGCGTGTAATGTGGTCTGCACCGTCACCTTGTGTAGTGTGCCCGTTGGGGGACTCGCTCCCTTCGGGCAGGGAAACTTTCGGGCAGGGAAGTCGCTCGGGTTCGCCCGGGCAGACCTCGATCCGTCGCTTGCCTCTACTCCCGTGCTGTAGATCACCGTGGAGGTTTAGGGGGGAGGGGTTGATCTCTACCCTTGCCCTCAGGTTACGACCCTCCTCGTGGTCGAGGCTGTTGAAAGACTTCCTCCACGTTAAAATAAAAAAATACGGGAGCGAGATCGGGATCCGATCAGTCGCCCTGGATGCAGTATTTGCCGATCACAGGGACTTCCCGACTGGTCATAAAACGGATCCACGAAACTCTGGAAGGGCGCTCCATCGGCTATCGGCTTGCAGGCGCATGCCCGATGGGGAACTCCGATGGGTTCCATGTTCTCTCAACTGGGTCGTCGTCTCTGGTGGTACCCCCTGGCCTTTGGTCGCGTGGGGAGGATCCAGAGTCAGCGCAGAGCGGAGAATTTGGACGAAGTTGGAGGCCCCACCGGGGTAAGACCATGTACCGCACCTCCACGTCGGTGCTCCCGGGGCCCCTGCACGACATAGTCGGGCGAGGGGCGCCGACGCGGGCATGGCACACCTATTCACCCCGTAAACGGCTTTGTCCGTTGGGGTGCCCTCCTATCGCGGATTTAATCCGCGCATATGGGAGGGCAGCAGTCTCGGTGCGAATCCGTGACTGGGGCCTCCCCCCCCCCCCGCCTTAGTGGGGAAGCCTGGAAGCGTATCGCTTCCGGGATTTTCGTAACCCGTGGTGGTGGAACGACGACCCCTCGGAGAGGTATCTCCCGAGGGTATGCGAAGCCATCACGGACCGATGATCTTGCCTTAACCGGCTGGGTCGCGAGGTAAGGAAAAACCTCTATTATAAAACCCCCAAACCTGAGCCCCAATGGTGGTGACAGGGTGCGTGTATGCTCCGTCTAACCATGATCAGACTGGGACATGCCGCCCCCGATTCGTAGCCCGCGCCCTTAGGGGCCCGGGTATAATGGCTTTGCAACGGCAGGTCTCCTCTACCGTTGTACGACCTCCCAAAGCGACTTCTCGTGGGTTTACTTATGGATTCTTCAATTTTCAAGGGCGGTGCCCTTTATACAGGGTGTCCCATCTAAGACGAGACAGCTGGTTTTCTCCTAAACTATAGGAGATAAAAATATAAAAAAAATAGGGAATTGCATGGTTCGAGGGGGCCAATTAATTAGCGCAAACGAATTTTTTTATCGATTATTATTTTAAAAGATACGATGGTCAAGTTCGGTTTTTCAAATGGAACTATTTTTTTTGAACACCTGAGTTGATAGTGCGTTCCAAGACAAATTCAATAAGCTTTAATGTATACACTTTATTTTCACTGGTTTTTAAGATATTGCGCTTGCAAATTTACTGATTTTCACTGGAAGAAAACTGTCTGGTATAGCACGGACCGGGGACGGTTTTACTGGCTCCACTTGTGGCACTGCCTTTTGAAATAGATACCTACCTGCCAAAGGTCTGCGCCAGGCCCAAAGGCTGGACAATTTTTTTCCGTCAGAAATGCTACTTAGGTAGGTACATCTGCGGTATCGAGAAGCGCACCGTTACTTTTATTTCGCACTTGCTTCTACGCTCGGATGGCCGGTTCTTTTGGGAGGGATGCAAGTTCGATTGGTTAGGTTAGGAGGAGTGAAAGTTGCTAGACTAAATTTCAATCATAGGGAGCAGATTGTATCAGAACCATTCGGATTTTCATTCCTCACAAACGGCTGCTCTCTTGAAGCATTGCTCTTCACAGCAATGCCCACCTTCTCTCGCACGGAATACGTTAACGCTTGCTTTTGTTCTGATATTGAAGCTCGTGTTTATACTCGAGAGGACCACGCGTCGACAGCGGGCTACCCCTTTTCTTCCTGTGTCTCTCCACGAGCCGTGTTGACGGTGGATTGTAGGAGCGTAGATATCTGGATGCCAGTTATTGAATTCAGGAGACGATAGAAACATTTTATTACAAAACACACATGTACTATAATTAAAGTAAATCGTATTCCTCTCGGGCAGGAGTACTGATAATGATCGAACTTGCGCCCCACTTCGCGCAGACCAATTACACGGAGGGTAGTCGGGTCACACACTGCCCAAATGATACAGGGTAATTCTGGAGCAACGCCCGTCAAGGAGATGCGCTGGTACCCCGTGGCGAGGACAGACCTTCGCATTGCCTCACCCGATTTTTATGGTTTTTTTCCGGAAAAAGGTACGAATCCTAGGCCGAACGTAGCGAATTGAAGTCGACCCTCCGCAGTCGAGGGTGAATTATCCATTACTGCGTATTAAGAAACCCTTTTCTTCGTCGTATCGAAAGGGAAGTGGTGCCAATGGATTCCTTATGTTTTTCTGACGAAAATCATACCAAATGTCATGCAAATCGGACTACTTTGACACAAGCTATTTGTATTCCCTATGTAAAAGTTGGCCGATTTCCACGACATTTGGCATGATTTTCATCGGAAATCCCCAAGGAATCCATCCGCGACACTTCCATATCCATACGATAAAGAATAAAGAATTATTTTATATCCTAACCAGATACAGGGTAATTATGGAGCAGCGCCCGTGAAGGAGATGCGGCGGCCTGGTACCCCGTGGCGAGGACAACCCCTCGCAGTGTCTGACCGAATTTTATGGCTTTCCACCCGCGAAGGTGTTCGAGTGCCTAATAGGGAGTGAGAAATCTTCGACTTGCGCATTTCTCATCAGATCTTTGCAAAACCGACACCTATCGATTCCTTATGTTTCGCCGATGAAGCTGACACTAAGAACGACGTAATTCGGACCATAATGAAGGAAATTCCATGGAATATCTATTTATGTCATTTCAAGCTGACTTGACTTGGTTAAAAATAGTCCGATTTACATGAAATTTGGTATGATCGTCATCGGAAAAACATAAGGCACCCATCGGTGTCACTTCCATAGCGATGCGATTAAGAATAAAGAATTTCTTAATACGCTGAAATGGATACTTCACATTTTCACCCTCGACAGTGGGGCACCGACCTCGATTTGTCGCGGTCGGCCGAGAATTCATACCTGTTTGAGAAATAAAATAATTCTTTATTTTTTATCGTATCGCTATGGAAGTGACACCGATGGGTGCCTTATGTTTTTCCGATGACGATCATACCAAATTTCATGTAAATCGGACTATTTTTAACCAAGTCAAGTCAACTTGAAATGATATAAATCGATATTCCATGGAATTTCCTTCATTATGGTCCGAATACGTCGTTCTTGGTGTCAGTTTCATCGGCGAAACATAAGAAATGGATGGGTGTCGTTTTCGCAAAGATCTGATGAGAAATGCGCGAGTCGAAGATTTCTCACTTCTTAATAGGCACTCGAACCGCGTCGAGGGTCAAAAGCCGTACAATCGGGTGAGGCACTGCGGGGGGGTTGTCCTCACCTCGGGGTACAATGGCCGACTTTTTCTTGCACCCAATTCTTCTCGCGTGCCAAATCCACGCCGATTTCCTCGATCTACTAGTTGACGAGCCGTCTATCAGGTAACACCTTCTAATCGCTTCCGCCGATCGCTTGCTTTGCTTCGGTTAATCGCTGCGCTTAAACGCTTCGCTTTGTTAAGGACCTCGGGCCGAGTCCACGTGCTTTGTAGCTTAGATAAAGTCCTACAGCGTAGGAATTGCCGTGCTAAAGCATATTAAGAGACAAAGTGTAATAATTGTGCTCCAAAGACTTCTTTATTGTATATAACTGTAAATAGACTTATACTTAAGATTAAATTAGTGTTAACTAAAACCTTAAATCTAACGCCAGCCTCCACGCGAGTTTCCCAGTCCTAGTAACGTGCGGTTCCGAGAATATTGCTAACATTTTTTGGTCCTTCGAGCCGGATCCGCGCCGTTGGAGTCTGCGATTTCTGGAAGCTTCGGGATCCGTCGGGAGTGCGGTGTAACCGTCGCGCGTGACCTATCGAAAACAATGAGTCATCTCATAACGGGCCAACGTGACCTCTGCGGTCGAATCTCACGCGCGTACGAGAATTTAAGGAAATTAGGCGCTAATAATTGGACCAAGGCGAACGTATCTACCCGCTTAGAGGCCCTACGCAAAAATTGGGCAAAATTCGAGGCGCAGCATGATAAATTGATCGCCATGACCGCCGACCCAGAGCTAGCGGAAGACCCCTACTTTAGCGAAGGTCAACCGTCGGCGATGGAAGAGATCTTCCTTGACCAGGAAGCTCTGCTTGTAGGAAAATTAGTGGAGCTCACCAAATTGGAGGAGGTAGCGAAGCGTACCGTAGAGCGCTTCTCTCGGGACGATTCGACCTCAGAAAGCGCGAAGTCAAATGGGCGATCAAAGGCCTCGCTCCCGCAAATTCCGCTGCCTAAATTCACCGGGCTGCACAAAGATTGGCCCGCCTTTCAAGACCTGTTTCAGTCCCTCGTGGTCCGGGACGCGACCTTGTCCGATGCGGAACGGTCGTATTATCTGCGAGGCGCCGTGACCGGAGATGCCGCTAAACTTCTGCGAAACATGTCCGTAAGGGACGAGAACT
Source organism: Andrena bucephala (assembly GCA_947577245.1). Classification (NCBI taxonomy): domain Eukaryota; kingdom Metazoa; phylum Arthropoda; class Insecta; order Hymenoptera; family Andrenidae; genus Andrena; species Andrena bucephala. Next base: position 95,378,869 of record OX387716.1, read on the forward strand.
TTAAGGCGGCATGGAAACTGCTGGAAGATCGGTATGCTAACGAGCGGTTAGCCGTTAAAACGCTGATGGCGGCCATCTTTAATTTGCCCATGCTTACCCGAGAGTCCGGACCGGAACTCAAGGACCTTTACTATACCATGTGCGAATCCGTGGAAGCCCTCGAGGCCCTGAAAAGGCCCTACGATGCCAGCGGCGACTGGCTTGTGCACCTGATAGTCGGTAAACTCGATCCCCAATCACGGCGTGAATGGGAGACACTCCACGGCAGGGACAAACGGCCCTCGACTTTTGACGAGTTGAAGGAATTTGTGGAGGGACGAGTCAATACCATGGAGGCCTTGGAGGAGCCGTCGCAGGGACACGCCGGACGAACATCAAGGAACAAGCCAGCTGGAACACAGAAAACCGCCAAGGTCCATCAGGTGAGCAAACCTCGAAGCCCATCTGACCAATGCACGCTCTGCGGAGCGAGTCACTTTATTCTATTCTGCGAGGAGTACAAATCTAAGAGCCCGAAGGAGCGAAAGGGTATATTACTCGACAAACATCTTTGCTTCAATTGTTTGGGAAAGCATCGAGTCGCCGATTGCAAATGTGACAAGCGTTGTCAGGAATGTAGGCAAAGACACCACACCTCCATCCACGATGTAACCTCCAGCGCTGCGCCAGCCAATAACACGGAGGTCTCAGTCAATCTAGGAACCTCCGAGCCGAGTAAGGGCCTTTCTCGGCCTACGGAGTGCTTCCCGCCAGTCCTGTTAGCCACTGCCAGGATCATGGTGAGGTCCCCAGATGGAGAGTCCCGAACGGTACGAGCGCTCATCGACCAGGGGAGCGAGGTCTCTCTAGCCACGGAGGCACTGGTGCAATTGCTGCGACTTCCCAGGAAGCCCACCAACGTGCAGGTGATCGGAATCGGCAACCAGCGGACGGAGCGCGTGAGGGGGAGCGTCCACATGGAGTTCACGCCAGTTGGAGGTCGGGGCCCACGTCGGGCAACCACAGCGCTGGTGCTGCCGCGTATCACGGCCTATTCTCCGCAGGCCTGTCCAAATCGAGACGCTTGGACCCATCTGAAGGGCCTACCGCTAGCGGACCCGAACTTCACCGAGGGTGCTCAAATCGACGTCCTGTTGGGTGCGGATGTGTACTCACTAATTCTGGAGGACGGCTTCCGCAAGGGGCGAGGCGGCGAACCCATTGCTCAAAAGACGATCCTGGGCTGGATTGTCTCGGGCCTCGCCATGCCCTCAGATCGCAACGCAGCCGGAGTATCAGCTGGACTTGTCACGCTCAAGTGCACGATGGAGCGCGACCTCGTGCCCATGGTCCAGCGATTCTGGGAACAAGAAGAGGTGAGGGTGGTGACTTCCCTCAATGCTGACGACCAGGAGTGCGAAGACTACTTCGTTAGTACTCACCAACGCCTACCATCGGGTCGCTATATGGTGCGACTCCCCTTCAAGGAGACGGAAGGATTGGGCGATTCTCGAGCCGGGGCAGTCCGATTCCTTCGACGTACCGAGGCCAAGTGCTGTCGGGCCCCCGACTTCAAGGAGGCCTACGATACATTTCTACGTGAGTATGAGGAGCTACGGCACATGAATAAACTCACTGAATTCCACCCAGAAAAGGACTGCTACTACTTACCACACCACGGGGTCTATAAGGAAAGCAGCACTACCACAAAGCTACGGGTGGTGTTCAACGGCTCCTACGCCACCACCTCCGGTAAATCACTGAATGACCTCCTCATGGTAGGGCCCAACTTGCTACCGGGCCTGCCCCAAGTGTTGTTGCGCTGGAGGATTCATCGTATCTGCCTGACCGCGGACATCGAGAAGATGTTTCGGCAGATACTCGTTCACCCTGGGGATCGGCGATTCCAACGGATACTATGGCGACGGCCTGATGAGCACGACGTAAGTGAATTTGAATTAAATACTGTCACTTACGGACTAGCTTGTGCACCCTACCTGGCCATCCGCACGCTGCGGCAACTGGCGCAGGACGAGCGCTCCAACTTTCCACGAGCGGCAACGATACTGGAGAGAGACGTGTACATGGACGACGTGCTGACGGGAGCCGACTGCGAGGAGGAAGCGAAGGACATTCAGTCGGAACTACGCTCACTCTGCAGGGCGGGCGGCTTTAACCTGAGGAAGTGGTTATCTAATGCACCCACCTTACTCGAGGGGCTCCCAGGCGAAGAGGCGCCAGCGGCCGTCAACTGGGAGGAGGACACCTTACACACGGCGCTGGGTGTCCACTGGCACGTGCGTGGAGACGAATTCCGAGTACAGGTGGCGGGGGATACTTCCAGAGCACCGGTCACCCGCCGCACTGTACTCTCACGCGTCGCTAGGATTTTCGACCCCCTCGGACTGCTGGCCCCGGCAACTGTAAAGGCCAAAATATTCTTGCAATCCTTGTGGTTATTAAAAATAGATTGGGATACTACCCTGCCACCAGCCGAGGAGAGGGAATGGACCCAGTTCCTGACTGATCTGCCGAGCTTGACCAGGGTCCGCGTGCCACGCTGGCTGGGTCTCCACTCTAAGGTCCAGCAGATTGAACTCCATGGGTTTGCGGACGCGTCGGAAAGGGCCTTTGCCGCCGCTGTCTACTTGCGCGTCGTGGACCACGACGGAAGTGCGCAGGCGTATCTGGTCACGGCTAAGACCAAGGTGGCACCATTACAGCGAGTCACAATTCCTAGGCTCGAACTATGCGCCGCTACGCTACTGGCTCGACTTGTGACCACCACGAAAGGGACCTTACCACTGGACGGCGTCCAGACCCACCTATGGAGCGACTCCAAAGTAGTCTTGGATTGGATCAGGGGCCATCCGTCCCGCTGGAAGAGTTACGTCGCCAATCGGGTGTCCGAAATCCAGCGGGAACAACCGGAAGCCCTTTGGCATCACGTGGCGGGAAGCGACAATCCAGCCGACTGCGCCTCCAGGGGACTACAGCCCAATCAACTTCCCCTATTCGAGCTATGGTGGAGGGGCCCCGCCTGGCTCACTGGATCCCCGCATTGGTGGAGCGACTCTGCGAATCAGGAAGAGACCACGGATCTGGAAGCCCGAGCTGTGTCCAACTTGACCACCAATGTGAAAAAGGTAACCTACAATTACCTTTTGACTCTGTATTCCTCTCTCCAGAAGCTCCTGCGGATAACGGCTTGGTGCCTGCGCTGGCCACGACGTCGAGAGCCACGCCCAGGCGGAGGGCACTGCTTGTCACCGGCGGAACTGGAAGCAGCACGCCAACACTGGATCAAGCTGATTCAGCGCCTGGAGTTCCAGGAGGACTGTCGGCGACTGGAGATGCAAACTCCACTGGCGAGTCACAGTAAGCTACTGCGACTCACACCCTTCTTAGATCCCCAAGGGCTACTGCGGGTCGGGGGTCGCCTCAAACACTCCAGACTGCCCTCCTGGGAGAAGCACCCGATCATACTGCCAAAGGAGGGTCACCTTACGGAACTATTGATCGACGAAGCCCACCGACGAACCCTCCACGGTGGGACTCAGCTTACCTTAGCGGTATTGCGTCAAAGGTATTGGGTACCGCAGGGTCGAAGACGGGTTAAGACCCACATCCATCGCTGCGTCACTTGCATCCGCTGGAGATCGGCACCAGGACAGCAGCTCATGGGGGACCTGCCAGCGTACCGAGTCACTCCAGCCAGACCCTTTGTACAAGTTGGCCTAGACTATGCCGGACCCTTCACCCTGTTGGCTTCTCGGGGCAGGGGTCAACGCACACACAAGGGTTATGTCGCTGTGTTCCTGTGTCTAACAACGCGAGCCGTTCACCTAGAAGTCGTTTCTGATTATAGTACAGAGGCCTTCCTCGCAGCATTACGGCGATTTACCTCAAGAAGAGGCACCTGTTCCATCATCTACAGCGACCAGGGCACCAATTTTGTGGGCGCAGCACGGGAGCTACGCGACAACCTGGGACCCATCTACAACAAAAGCGAGGTTATGCAGGCCCACTTACTGAAGGAAGGCATAACCTGGAAGTTCAACCCCCCGGCTGCCCCACACTTTGGAGGTATTTGGGAGGCAGCCGTTAAGTCTACTAAGCATCACCTACGGAGAGTGGTCGGCGACCAGCACCTCACGTTTGAGGAGATGATGACGCTGCTCACCCAGATCGAGGCGTGCTTGAACTCTCGCCCACTGCAGCCGATGAGCGACGACCCTGGTGACGTCACGGCCCTCACGCCGGGGCACTTCCTAATCGGCGACGCTCTTCTGGCCGTACCGGACCCCGCGGTGGAGGACGTCCCCAGGTCACGCCTATCTAGATGGCATCTACTACAACAGATGAGACTGCAGTTCTGGCGTAGCTGGTCCCGAGAATACCTGCAGTCTCTCCAAGCGCGAAATAAATGGATGCGACCACATCCACAGCCACGTGTTGGGGACATGTGCATTTTGAAGAATGAACTTCTCCCTCCCAACAAATGGCCGCTCGCTAGGATTACCCGATTGTGTCCCGGTCCGGACGGGCTGACGCGTGTAGCACACATAAAGACGGCGCGTTCGGAATTTGTAAGACCGATCGTAAAATTAATCTTCTTACCTTTTGTACAGAGCAATGAGTCTACCGAGACACTGCACTGAATCACTACCGATTCACTACGAGAGACGATCTCCGCGTCGAGCCGGTGGCGGCGCTGCTAACAGCGAGCCAATCAACGTCGAGTTAGCCGCTGCATTCATTCATTCATCTATCGATGAAGGCGGGCGGGAAATGTTAAGAAATCATCTATGTAACGACATCTACCAGCGCCGAGCGTACTCCGGTGTGACTAATCCTTGTCAGCCCCACCTCGCTCACGCGGAGCATCGATCATGCGCTCCCTTCCATCGATCGGCGATCGCTGGAAGGGGAAAACTCGCGGATTCGAGGAAATCCACGCCGATTTCCTCGATCTACTAGTTGACGAGCCGTCTATCAGGTAACACCTTCTAATCGCTTCCGCCGATCGCTTGCTTTGCTTCGGTTAATCGCTGCGCTTAAACGCTTCGCTTTGTTAAGGACCTCGGGCCGAGTCCACGTGCTTTGTAGCTTAGATAAAGTCCTACAGCGTAGGAATTGCCGTGCTAAAGCATATTAAGAGACAAAGTGTAATAATTGTGCTCCAAAGACTTCTTTATTGTATATACCTGTAAATAGACTTATACTTAAGATTAAATTAGTGTTAACTAAAACCTTAAATCTAACGCCAGCCTCCACGCGAGTTTCCCAGTCCTAGTAACGTGCGGTTCCGAGAATATTGCTAACATGTGTTTTGTAATAAAATGTTTCTATCGTCTCCTGAATTCAATAACTGGCATCCAGATATCTACGCTCCTACAATCCACCGTCAACACGGCTCGTGGAGAGACACAGGAAGAAAAGGGGTAGCCCGCTGTCGACGCGTGGTCCTCTCGAGTATAAACACGAGCTTCAATATCAGAACAAAAGCAAGCGTTAACGTATTCCGTGCGAGAGAAGGTGGGCATTGCTGTGAAGAGCAATGCTTCAAGAGAGCAGCCGTTTGTGAGGAATGCAAATCCGAATGGTTCTGATACAATCTGCTCCCTATGATTGAAATTTAGTCTAGCAACTTTCACTCCTCCTAACCTAACCAATCGAACTTGCATCCCTCCCAAAAGAACCGGCCATCCGAGCGTAGAAGCAAGTGCGAAATAAAAGTAACGGTGCGCTTCTCGATACCGCAGATGTACCTACCTAAGTAGCATTTCTGACGGAAAAAAATTGTCCAGCCTTTGGGCCTGGCGCAGACCTTTGGCAGGTAGGTATCTATTTCAAAAGGCAGTGCCACAAGTGGAGCCAGTAAAACCGTCCCCGGTCCGTGCTATACCAGACAGTTTTCTTCCAGTGAAAATCAGTAAATTTGCAAGCGCAATATCTTAAAAACCAGTGAAAATAAAGTGTATACATTAAAGCTTATTGAATTTGTCTTGGAACGCACTATCAACTCAGGTGTTCAAAAAAAATAGTTCCATTTGAAAAACCGAACTTGACCATCGTATCTTTTAAAATAATAATCGATAAAAAAATTCGTTCGCGCTAATTAATTGGCCCCCTCGAACCATGCAATTCCCTATTTTTTTTATATTTTTATCTCCTATAGTTTAGGAGAAAACCGGCTGTCTCGTCTTAGATGGGACACCCTGTACACCACCGGCAGACGACCGGGCTCAAACGTCAGAGAACCGATGTTCGATCGCTTCGTGCGGGTTATCGGCCTCAAATCTGGACCAGCTTTCGATCCCGGATTCGCGGGTGGCTGGCCTGGGGAAGGGAGAGATTGGGGACGAGGAGAAGCCGGGTGACGACAGCAGGGGTTGCAATCCAGCCACTTCCTGCGAGGATCACCCCGGAGTAGGCGCCATGGGCCTAACAACTGGGATGGACATGCCGAGGCTAGACTCCCCCTCGCATGATGCGGAGGAGTGGGAGGATGTCCGAGCGAGACGACGAACGTCTCGCCACCACAAGTCTGGACTGCTCCACGTGGGGCACCACACACCACAAGAGGTGTGCCACACGTGAGGAGCGTAGTAGAAGTGAAGGTGCCTGCGGAGTTCCAGCGGCTGCTGGAGCTCCAGAAGCAGGTGTCGGACTTGTTGGGCCGGTTGGACCCGGGCGCCGTGACTGTCACGGCGTCCCCGCGATGCGAAACGCCCGCGAGCTCCTTCCTGTCGGAGGCGCTGATGCCGCGCGCCGTTCGGCGATGGGGGAGCCCCTCGTCCTCCTTGAGAGGTGCGACGCGCTCCTCACGGTTGGCGGGTCGGCCGCGATTTCCGCTGAAGGCGTGGAAGGGAAGGAGGAAGAAACGGGCACCACGGGACTCAGGCCCTGGGGGGGGGGGCGTCCTGGAGACGCCCGCTGATGTCGAGGGGATGCCGATGGAGATTGCCGCCCCGACTGGCGTCAGCCAGGACGACAGCAGCGCTGTCGCGGGGGAGGTGCGGCGCGAGATCCAGGCTGAAGCCTGGCCCCGAGCCGCATCGGTCGCGGATGAGGGGGGTTGTTTGGACGCCCCCCTGCGATCTTCTGACGGGGGCACGGACGGGGGAGGGGTAGAGCCGGCTTCTTCCCGGGCAAACGCGGGCGGAAGCCCGGCGTATGGACGGACCCAAAAAGGCTGGGTCCGGGGATGAAGGCCCTGCCGACACGGGCATCGCTCCGCGACTGGGCGGAAACAATGTCGGTCGGTGGTCTGGCGGGGCAGGCCCAGCAGGAGCTCGACGCGGTCGCCGCGACTATTAGCGCGGCGAAGCACATGAAGTCGACGGACATGCGCGCTGTACGAATCGCGATTCAGCGCACGTCCGACGTCGCCGCGGAGCTGACCGGCAGGGCCGAGAGGGGTGAGATCCCCAACAGGCCGGCGCGGGAGGTGGTGTTCCGCCAGGGCATGTGGGAGATTAAGACCCACAAGCTGGCGTCGCAGATGCGGGCACTGACGGACCAAGCGCACTCCCAGGGGGAGTGTCTGCACGTCAGGGAGAGGGAACTGGAGTTCCTGCGCGGGAAATACGCCCGCCTCGTAACGCGGGCGTCTCGTGTGTGGACGTGACGGAGTCGGAGGCCTTGTCCTTCCATCCGCCCGTCCCGCTCCCCACTCGCGTGGTGCTCCTCCCGTCCTGCCTGCCCCCCTGGACGGACGCCGGCGCCCCACCATCGTCATCGGTGGCGGTGCCCGGGCCTTCGTCGGCCGCGAGGTCCGATCCCCTGCCAGGGGAGACGACTGCTAGCCGCCCGGCCACCAGAGGGAAGAAGAGGAGGAGGCGGGAGGCGTCACCCCCTCCCCCAGGTCCGGACCCCCCATCCCTAGGCGCCGGCGCCACTGCTGCTGAGCAGCCGTGGGACGCCGTGTTGCGCCGGATGGGGGAGCTCGAGAGGCGGGATGAGGCCCGCCTGCTGGCCCTGGGGAGGGTCTTGGGGCGTGGCGAGTCGCCGTTGAAGCCGGCCGCCGAACCGACGCCACTGGCCCTGGAATGGGCTAAGGTCGGCAAGGGGACCCCCGCTGGGGCGCCCCCCCCCCCTCGGAAAGAGAAGGGGAAGGCGAAGGGGCGGGCGGGTGCCAGCGGGTCTGCTGGCGGACCGGCGGATGTGCCTCCGGGCAAGAAGGGGTGTGCTCCCTCTCCCGCGCCGCCACCGCCTTCTTCACAGAAGAAGAAGGCCGGGCCCCCGCCGCCCGCGATCTGGCGACGGCTGGGGCCGGCAAGAAGGGGAGTGCGCCGCCGAAGGCCGCTCCCCGACGTCCGCGGCCGTTGGTGGAGGGGCGGGTTACCCGCCCCAGTCAACCCTGGCGCAGCCCGACCGGAGGAGCGGGGCCGCGAAAGCCGCCAAAAAGGCCAGGAAGGCTGCCTGCGACCACTGCCGCGACCACTCCCGCGTCGGATTCTGCCGGCGCGTCGGGCACCCGGGCCTCGGCCCCCGGGACCCAAGCTGCCGCTCAAGGCACCTGGGCCCCGGTCGTCGGCCGCGGGGCCAAGAGGGCTGCGAGAGCGGCCGCCGGGGCGGCGCTAGAAGAGGAACAACGGGGGGGGGGCTGTAGCGACGTCAGCTCCCCGGCGGAAGGGCACACCCGGGCGAGACCCGGTCTTGATCCCGCGTGCCCCAGAAATGCGGCGATGGCCATCACCGCTCGTGCTGGGGGGGGGGGGGGAATGATTTCTCCGCGCGGGTCGCCGGCGGGATGGCGGCCATCAAGGTTGCCGACCTCGGTATCGCAGCTATGCCACCGAGGCGCGCCGTCACCGGGGGACTCGTTCTTGAGATCCCCGGATCCCAGGGCTCGGCCAAGGCTGCCGCCCTTAAGGCGAAGCTGACGGAGCAGCTTGGGGACACAGGCATTAGGGTACACTGCCCCCAAAAACTGGCCGAGTTTCGGGTGTGCGGCCTCACAGAGCTGGCGTCTGTGGAGGCGGTGCGGGGGGCGATCGCGGCCCAGGGTGCCTGCGCGGCGGAGGACGTCTCGGTGGGCGTGAAGGGCCGAGACGCCGCCGGGCTTTTCTCCCTCTGGGTCCGCGGACCTGTGGCGGCTGCTGCCAGGCTTGTGAAGGCGGCCACGATAGTCGTGGACTCGCTGGTGGCCCGCGTCGTGCCGCTCGTGCAGCGGAGGCTACAATGCTTCCGATGTCTCGAGTTCGGCCACGTGCAGGCCAAGTGCAGCAGCCCCACCGTCAGGAGCGGCCTCTGTTACCGTTGCGGTAGCGAGGGGCATCTGGCACGCTCCTGCGAGGCCCCCCCCCCCCCCGGCTGACTGCTCTGCGCAGCGGCGGGGCTCCCCAGCACCCACCGGATGGGCGGACCGGCCGGTCGGCCTCCCCCTCCGACCCGCCCTGGGGCTCGGAAGAAGAAGGGGTCCGCCCCGGCGTCGGCCAGGACAAGTACCTCCCCGCCTTCGGGTGTTTCCCCCGCGTCAACCGCGTCCCCCCCCCCCCCCCCACGACACCTTCGGTGGCTATGGAGACCGGTCCCCTGGCCTCGACATCTGGGCCCGGAGCTGGCGCCGGCAAAAGGAAGGATCGCGAGGAGTCGGACTCCCCGACTAGCGGTCCTCCTCCGTCGGCGCCCGAGGGGTCCCCGAGGGAGGGGAGGAAGAAGAAGAAGAAGGGGAAGGAGGGGGGCAGCCCAGAGCCCCCCCCCCCCCCGCCCGGCGGACCCGGGGCGGTTGGGAGGGAGGCCTTCCTAAAGGTCCCCCCACCGCAGGGCGGAGCGACGGAGGAGGCGAGCGGCGAGGAGGCGCGCGAGTTGGCGCGTTCGGTCGCGGCCTCGTACGGAGGTAGGTACCACCTCCCAGGCGACGGGACGGAAGGTCGCGAGCCCCCCAATACCACCGGGGTCGCAGACCGACCTGCGGGAGTATCGGAGGAGGCCGACATTAACACCGATTAATGTCACGAGGCCCTCCAATACTGCTCGCGAACCTCAACCACTCCATGCGAGCTCACGACCTGCTAGAGCAGGCTCGCGTGGAGTTGGGGGTCGGGCTGGCCGTCATCGCCGAGCTGTATCCGCTGGGGGACCGGTGTTATCGGTCCACCAACCCGGATCGGCAAGTGGCGATGACGTGGGAGGTGAGAAGAGGCGCCCCGCCGTGTTCGGTCGCCCAACACGGTCGGGGCTGGAAGGCGGCCAAATGAGGGAACCTCCTCGTGGTCGGCTGCTACCTGGCACCTAGGTTCAGCGTCCCGAAGTTCGAGAACCGGCTGAGCGAGGTGGGGGCTTTTCTCGCCCCCCAATTAGCTCAGCCTGTGGTTCTACTGGGGGATTTCAACGCCCACGCTCGTGAGTGGGGCGCCCCCAGGACGAACTCCCGGGGCGAGGTGCTGCTCGAGTGGGCGGAGGCAATGGGGTTTGTGCTGAAGAACCCCTACGAAGTCACAACGTTCCGCGGACCGCAGGGCGAGTCTGTAATAGACCTCGTCTGGGTCAACCCTGCGGCCGCGGCATTGACGTCGGACTGCTGGGTGGCAGAGGATTTAGAGCCAGGCTCAGATCACATGTACGTGAACCTGGCCACCTCCGCTGCCCCGCCTCCCCGTGCCCCGCGAGCTGGTAGACAGCCGCCGCGTTGGGCGCTCAATCAGCTCGATGCTGAAGCGGCCCAGATGGCGTCCTCCGTAGTCGCCTGGCCTCCTTTGCCGGGCGACGTCCTCGACGACCCCGTTAATGGCGCCCTTTGGCTCCGGCGCGCGTTGCAAGGAATTTGGGACGCCACTATGCCGAGAGCCCGGGCGCCGGGTGGGGGTTGGAGGTCGGTGTACTGGTGGTCGACGGAGATCGCGGATCTCCGCGCCGTCAGCCTACGGGCACGACGCCAGTACACCAAGGCCCGCCGTTGGGATCGACGGCGGATCACGGAGAACCGGCTTCAGGAGCTCCGTCCCGCGTTTTCCGCGGCGCACAAGGAACTCCGTGGGGCCATCGCCCGGGCTAAAACCCGTTCGTGTAACGAGTTCCTCGCGACCCTCAACCAGGACCCTTGGGGGCGCCCGTACAGGGCCGTGTCCATCAAACTCGGACCCTGGGCGCCCCCTGTTACAGAGGGCCTGGAACCCCGGTTCCAGGGGAGGGTGGCGCCGACAAGTCGGAAGACCGGGAGTTAGCGTGGGGCACCGACATTCCGGATGCCCCGAGGGTCGCGGAAGAGGAGCTCGCGTCCGCGGTGCAACAAATTCATTCTAAGAACGCTGCACCCGGACCGGACGGAGTGCCCGGGCGAGTCTGGGTCTGTGCGATGAGCACCCTAGGGGACGGCCTCAGACGCATGTTTGACGCCGTGCTGAGGACCGGGAGGTTCCCCCCCGCGTGGAAGGAAGCGAGGTTGGTGCTGCTCCGGAAGCCCGGAAGACCCGCAGAGTCACCCTCGGCATACCGGCCGATATGTCTTCTCGACGAGGAGGGCAAGTTGCTAGAGCGCATTCTGGCTGCCCGCCTCCTGGGCCACCTAGGAGCCGCGGAGTACCCGGCCCTTTCCGACCGCCAATTCGGCTTTAGGCGGCAGCGATCAACGGTAGATTCCATCGTTTTGGTCAGATCGCAGTTGCGCCGGGCGGTCGAGGGGGCGGTGTGAGCGTGACGGTGTCACTCGACATCGCCAACGCGTTTAACACCGTCTCCTGGGCGGCGATTGAGCGGGCGCTAGTTTACCATCGCGTCCCGCTCTACCTTCGCCGCCTGATCCGGGACTATCTCCGCGGCTGGGTGGTCTCCTATGTCGGCCGGGACGGGGACGGGGTGACTCGCGTGCACCGCGGCGTGCCACAGGGTTCCGTTTTAGGGCCCCTGCTATGGAACCTGGCTTACGACGCGGTGTTGCGGGTTGAAATGCCATCACCGGACGTCTCGTTTGTTTGTTACGCGGACGATACTCAGGTGGTGGCATCCGGGCAGCGATGGGGAGCAGCACTGGACCTCGCGGAGAGGGCGCTGCGACGTGTCATCCCCGCGATAGGGGCGCTCGGTCTGCGAGTCGCCTTTGGGAAAACAGAGGCGATGTGGCTCGCAGACAAGGTTGGGAGTGGGATCCCCAACAGAGCGTCCCTGCGGGTCGGGGATGCCTGCATCGGGGTCGGCCGATCAATGAAATATCTCGGCCTGACCCTGGATACCTACTGGCGGTTTACGCGTCACTTTCGGGTCCTGGGCCCCCGGTTGGAGCGACAGGTGGGTGCATTCGCACGCATCATGTCCAACCTGGGAGGCCCTCACGAAGCAGTTCGGCGACTTTATGTGACGGTCGTCCTGTCCATGGCGCTCTACGGAGCCCCAGTGTGGGCCGGCGACCTGGAGGACTGTCGCGTCGGGCGAGAACTCCTTGCTAGGGTTCATCGCCGCGTGGTCCTCCATGCCGTGCGGGCATACCGCACGGTGTCCGCACGGATCTTCTGCTGCTCTATTCTGCAGATCCAGCATTATCTTCAGGACGGATGTCTTTGCCTCCGTCAGCAACTTTCGCGGCAATTTTTTGCCCATTACCCCCATACTCTTAAAAAAAATCATTGTCTCGTCATTTTCCTCTTCCATGGACATTTGCAATAGTTCCTCTCGTTCCGCAGATCTTGCTGCTATGGCATCCATGAAATTGCGGGAGTCGTTCCTGTGCCGTTTCGGCGCTGCATATGAATTGCTGCAAGTTCTTTTTCGGGAAGGAGCGATGGTGTCCTCTTGCGGTGTTTCCGGTGATGGAACACCTTCCGAGCAAGCAGCAGTTTCTGGGAACTCTACGGGTGCTGAGAAGTCGTCGGTACCACTATTGTTGCTATCAGGCATATTTCGAACTTCTTCATTTGGGAGTTCCATATTGCTCTGCGTGCTACAATAAAATAAATAAAATAAATTTTTAAAATGTATTTTACGACTCATCTTGTGTATAAAAAATACTTGCCTTCTCTCAGACGAGACAGTGTTCAAAAAACTCTTTTTTGGGCTTCGCTGCCGACCCCGTGCCGTATTTGTTGGCCCGCTTCTTCGTCATGAAAGAGTCGCGAATATTTTTCCACCGCGTTTTACATTCCTCAGCTGAAATAGTTAGATAATATATTTTTGGGGGAGTTCGTTGCTACTGGAGAAGCATTGAGATCGTTAGCATTTGCATTCAAAATAGATAAGTGTTGTTGGAACAAACGAACAGATTTTTTCCATAAACTAATATTTCCGATTTCAAAGGAAATGCAAAAGGCTTTATGATGAAATGGAACTTTTCAAACTGTTTTGAAGCTATTGATGGGGAGCATTTTCGAATATTGTGTCCCTAGAATAGTGAATCCACATAAATATTGAATCCACTACAACTAAAAAGAAAGAAAAAACCTCAAAATTAAGCCAAATACCGAAGGATTGTGATAACAGTGGTGATGAAAACGGTGAAGACATATGCATTTATGTCCATGAGTCATATTGTTCATTGAAATTGAATGAAGGTTGGATACAGTTTATAGCTTGTTGTAACTGGTTGAGGGACTGAAGAATTTGATGAGTTTCATTGTTATAGGTGCTAGGACCAGCATCTAGTATGGTACCCGGTTTTACCCAGGCCATGGGGTAAAATCGTAAAAACGGATCATTTTTTAAATCATTACACAGGACCACAAAATTTTTTTTCTAAAGTACACAAACTCGACCACCTGTCCTATACGTATTTTGAGTCGCTGAATTTGAATCCGTTTCCCGTTTTGGCCCATCACGTCTAGTTTTCCCGTAAATTGCAAAATACTGTGGTAAACCAGTAAAATGCCATATAAATACAACATATCCTATTTGCATAAACTTGTAACGTCAAACTCTCTAATCTACTAATCCCAAGACCATAAAACATCTAATTCTATATTTCGTTAACCCTCTAAACCCTAAAACCGTATTTACACATATCTCCACAACCCACTACGGGGCGTTTATACCTCAAACGCTGAAATAAATATTTTCAAATTTGCTCAATCTTCAAACTCGTATAACTTCGCTAAAATTCATCCAACGTTGATGAAACAAAGATCATTTTAAAGTTTGAACTTTCTACTTTTCGACGATTTAAACCGCTTTTATCGAAATGGGTATCCAGGGGGTAAAATCCGCCCTCAAAGAGAAGTGTGCCAAACTGCAAAAATTTCTTCATGTTTGTCAAATGCTACGGAGTGCAGACAATATTTTTAGCAGTTTCTATGTATTCTGTCGGAAAGTGTGATCCTTTGTCTTTACGATAAGCTAAATTTTATAGGAAAAGGGTGGTTTTTGAAAAAGATACAGCCATTTAAAGAAAACCTGCTAAAATCATACGACCTAAAATCGTAGAACGTCTTTAGGGCGGACCATCCGGTCAACCAAAAAGTTACAAGAAGTTATATTCTTTTTCCTTGTGAAAAACTTCAATGTCTCGAATTCTACTTGCAAAAAAGTTGATTTCGCAGAAAAAAGTTTGTTCGTTTTGTTCTTATACAGGGTGTCCCACCTAAGACTGGACAGCCGGTTTTCTCCTAAAGTATTGTCGATAAAAATATTTTAAAAATAGGGAATTGCATGGTTCGAGGGGGGCAATTTATTAGCGCGAACGAATTTTGTTTTCGATTATTATTTTAAAAGATACGATGGTCAAGTTCAGTTTTTCAAATGGAACTATTTTTTTTGAACACCTGAATTGATAGTGCGTTCCAAGACAAATCCAATAAGCTAAAATGTATACACTTTATTTCCACTGGGTTTTAAGATATTGCGCTTGCAAATTTACTGATTTTCACTGGAAGAAAACCCTCTGGAATAGCAAGGACCGGGGCGGTCTTACTGGCGCCACGGGTGGCACTGCCTGTTGAAATAGATACTTACCTGCCAAAGGTCTACGCCAGGAATGGCAGGCCCAAAGGCTGGACAATTCTTTTCCGTCAGAAATGCTACTTAGGTAGGTACATCTGCGGAATCGAGAAGCGCACCGTTACTTTTATTTCGCACTTGCTTCTACGCTCGGATGGCCGGTTCTTTTGGGAGGGATGCAAGCTGGATTGGTGAAATATCCATTACAGCGTATTAAGAAATTCTTTTCTTCATCGTGTCGAAAGGGAAGTAACGCGAATGGATTGATTTGGACATTTGGTATGATTTTCATCAGAAAACCCCAAGGAATCCATCGGCGACACTTCCATATCCATACGATAAAGAATAAAGAATTATTTTATTTCCTAAACAGATACAGGGTAATTCTGGAGCTACGCCCGTCACCCCGTGGCGAGGACAACACCCGTCTATACTAACCAACTATCACTGTGAGTCGCAGTTTAAATAGTATTTCCTTCAGGGTACATTTTTTTTAGGGCCAAATCTTATTGGTCGCGACACATTCCACCTTTGCAAATCGTACGCGTGGAGGTGGAAAAATATACCTACACAATAAGAACGGGATTTTCTGTGTTTTCCCCGGGTGAGTCCCATGATGTAGCCATCTGCACGAAACCTTAAAACGGATTATTAGCGGGTCACGGTTTACTACCATTTTACGACACTAGCCGTTTGGGCTCCAACACGCTATAAAGTACTTAAAAATCATTTACCAAATAACTAGTAGTACTGCAGGACAGTCTTTAGGATTAATTTTCAGTGGCCTATCTTTTCTTGCAACTAAAGGTAGGGTCTCACTAGTGCAACGGCGCGCCGCGCCCGACGTTTTCGTCCACTTGAAAGGGTCTAATTTATGAGGCCGCGCGCAAGAAATGGGCCGATGCTCTGCCAGGCGCGCACGCGGATGCTTGGCGCGCACGTCGAAGAGTGTGAAAATTCTAGCCTGCTTTTCTAGATCTTGCGTTCTTTATCTACATAAAGCTAACGCTGGCGGTTGGGTCAGTAGCCGAAACAACATCTTCACACTTCATACTGCTTGAGAGGTTTGAAGGGGTTTACTACGTTGCGGTCACCGATTGTTGGAAACTGTGTTTGAAATGAAATGAAGGAAGTTCTCTGCCATGGCTTCCCTCCGACAGTTCCACCATCACTTTCAACATCGCTCAGTTGTTCGCTACCTCGGCGTCCTGTTTGTTTCTTCTCCCTCGATGTGAGATTGAGGGTAGTTACCATTGCGACCAATAGTGAAAATACGAACATTCTTTGTTTAGATAATGTGAAAAAGGTGGACCATAGGGAGGAGATTAGGTATATCATGACCAAATGGACCAGCCTTTCTCCCAGACGCTAACTTTCTACCTCTGCACAGGAAATACACGTGTATCATTTCCTCTGTCCCGATATACCGGGCTTATAGAGGATGTCATAAATGCTGTTAATTTATTTCATACTGAAATATCTGTTTTTAAGGAGCTACCTACATTTAGTTTACCTGAAGGTACTAAAAATGGTTTATGACTTAGAAAATGATTAAAATTTAACTTCCGTACATCCACATATGTCGAGATATTTCCCTGGCAATGCGATAGGAAACGAAATTACAATAACACATTACTGCTTTCACAGTAAGTAGGTACATAATGCCATTACGAATAACCTCAAATGGTAAATGCATCGTTGCACTATTAAATAGTTTACTTTTTGGGACGTATGAATAACCACTGGCGTGAATGGAAAAACATATATAGAAGTCACAGAAGATTGATATTTTTTATACCTACGATTTTCTTGCAGGATGAATCAAATCAATAACTTAATTGTGTTTGAGAAATAGAATAATTTGAAACTGATAAAGATAGACAACTACGATTCAGTGTCACGTATCTGCATACATAATGTATTACAATTATGC
Organism: Andrena bucephala; assembly: GCA_947577245.1. Lineage (NCBI taxonomy): Eukaryota > Metazoa > Arthropoda > Insecta > Hymenoptera > Andrenidae > Andrena > Andrena bucephala. The sequence goes on from OX387716.1 coordinate 95,395,649, forward strand.
AATATCCAGGAACAAATATACCTATCGCAACAGTATAATTGCTGTTATTTACAGAAATAATTATCATGCTATTGCTTGCTTTAATGTATAAACTGAATAATACACCATAAATACACATATGCAAGTGATATGTAGGAGTAAAGAGTATTTGCGGTGAAAAACATACATTTTTTTCAGTCTTTTCGACGATGCGCAGCGGGCATTCGCGTGCGCGCGTGGCACAGAAATCCCGGCATAGGTAGCGCGCACACGATCACTTTCGACGCGCGCGTCGTCATAAAAGTCGACCCTTTCAAGTGCTCCAAATTGGTCGAAAATCGGAGAAACTTGTAAATCTGACCCGTGCGCAACGCGCATTTGCACAAGTGGGACCCTGCCTTTAGATATATATATCACTTGCATATGTGTACTTACTGTCTAACAATAGGTATTACTTTTAAAATTAAAAAAAGCAATACCATGATAATTATTGCCGATTTTTATGAGATTCGCGTAGATTATAGTCTTCAAAAAGTATTTGAAACGTATTTTCTGTTATTGGCAATCATCCATATCTGGTGGTGAAAAACACATTTGCCCCAATATCTCGGAAAGTATGCACCATAGAGAATAATCTGTTATGCAAAATTGATGTATTTTTTTAAAACGAATTCAGCAACACAATCAGATTCGTAATACGTCAATTTGTTTCAACAATTTATTTAAAAGTAGTAATGTTTTACTCCTTCTTCTTATAAATTGTTGATCCATTATGGCGTAAATTTGTCAACGTAAACTACAGACCAAACTGTGAAATACGGGTACGTGGAATTCTTCAATTTCAACTTTTTAGTGAAAACTACATACACTATATTGAACTCGGTACTCGTAGGGAATGGGAACCTCAGGTATAAACTTTTAGTATATTTCGGACTTAATGGAACAAGTTGTTTCCGAAAAACTAGCCAGGTCAATCGGCCCGAGCCTCTCATCGTAGTCGGGGTTTATGATCGTAGTGTCACGCACTTCGACGGCGGCTAACAGGGCGTACGGGTGCGAGTTACCGTGCACGGTCAACGAAACGGCCGCTTTTTATTATATTTTCAAATTTTATTATGTTTTGGGCCTTTATATTGTGTTCTGTATTTTGCCTTTATATTGTGTCCTTAATTATCCTAAACGAAGGGTCCTTTGGGAGGTAACAGTTGAGAGCGCTTCGAAAATTCATTTACCTATCGTTTATGGTTGGCAATTCCGTATTTTCGAGGACGGCTTCGACAACATCTGGTTGCCAGATTTTCATAGGGCAATCAAGAACATACCTTCGCCGTCTTTAAGAATTCAAAGATTATTCGCTGTGAACAAAAGCGCGACTTTTCATTAATCCGCAGGTGTCCACGGGAACAGTAAACAGCTGGATATTTCCTAACGTATTGGAGATAAAAAAAATTGTTTACATGCAATTGCATGGTTCGAGGGGACAAATTTAAAAGTGCTGACCAATTTTTCGTCAATTATTATTTTAACAGATACGATTAACAAGTTCGGTTTTTTAAATGGAACTATTTTTTTAGAGATCACTTGATAATGCGTTCCAAGACAAATTCAATAACCTATAATGTATACACCTTATTTCAACTGGTTTTCGAGATATTGTGCTTGCAAATTTATTGATTTTCCCCCGATCTCACAACCGGGGGGGGGGGGGGGGCCGAAAAAATTTTGAAAGTCGAAAAATAACGTCCACCATAATGTACCTATATGTACCGATACCACCCGGAGTTCATACAGTACAATGTTTGTTCAAGAAATTCTGCATTCTTACGCCATCTTCTAGGCCCACCGGTAATTAGGCAATGGCAACGGCCCAGCTGACTCATGTGGAGCGTCGATCACTGCCCCTTCCATCAACTTGCGATCGATGGAAGGGGGACACTCTCCCTACAGGAAATCGAGCGCGGTTTCCTGGATCTAGTACTCTGTTCGCGACTTTGCTTCTGTATACACGCTTCTAACCACGCTACGCACTTTTCGCTCTCTCGCAACTTGCTTGCGCTTTATTCGAAACTGCTTCGAATCTCTACGCTTCGCGACTTTGCTTCGCCAGCTAATAATCGCTACGCTTGAGCTTAATACTAGTTTCTAAGTGTTGCTTGTGTTGTGTAATAACTAGTCAAACGTGTTGTGTAAAATAACTGTTAATTTATTGTGTCTGACCTTGTAAATATATTCCAATTATAACTGTAACTTAAATCTACAAACTTTAAAATATACGTTTTCGTGCTCTCATAATCGCTGTCAATAAACTCTGTGCTTCGCTAATTGTGTAAGAGCTTTCTTGCGCCGATCCGTTAAGAAGCTTTCTAACAATGTTCCTTCTTTAAACTATTTTATATTTTTTATTTTAATATTTAAAGAAGAGAAAGTAATATGAAAATAATTGTTGTTGTAATTTAATTATGATACACACATTGGGAACACCCTTCCTTAAAGATAGGGGACTTGCCCCCTGCGAATTCGGCGACGGAGGAGGAACCTTCTCCCTCTTGAAGAAATCGAGGGGGAAAACCTCGCATCTGGTTGCCAAAAATTATTGTGGCTGATCGGCCAGAGTGCCTCGCCAGAGTCGCGATTTATGACCATATTGTCCCGCGCGGCGGTTAATAGCAGTACCTACGTCCAGGTCCGAAGCCATCGTACGTACTACCCACCGAGAGACCAATATACGGATTAACTCATTGTGAGACTGAAGAATGCCTAAAATTATTATAGACGGCTTTACGTTCTTGACTGCCCTTTAGAAATGCTGGCAAACGGATGTTGTCGAAACGTTCTTGGGATTATCGGTCGAAAACAACGAATGAATTCCCGCTTGGCTCCGATTTCGCTTTTGCCCCAACGCACAGTGGGCGTCAATCTCAAGAATAGAGAAAAGATTCAACATGCCACTTTTTCTAATCAAAATGTCGAATCTTATGAAGCTACTTTATAAAACACTATTCCTGGATCTGAAGAAATCGACGAAAAGTTTCAACCATCTTCATTTGTATTGCAATGACAAAATTTTGAGCGTACAATCTTTCCTTCACTTGTAAAACCTTTGTTTCTGGCATCTTGGGTCCCGTCACAAAATTAGGCGATTGGAAGGTTGCCCAAATATTGTATAATTACGTATGAATGTATTAACACTTTATGAAAAGTACTTGGTATACAGGATAACATGGATACAGGTTTGCAAATATTTCTGCACTTTCCATAGTATATAGATATATTTATCAAATTGTTCTAGTTTTTGGGAAATTATTGACTTAATTTTTCTAAATAACGGCAATCTTCCGTATGAGTTGTATATTAATACTTGTTTTTACGAACTTCCTTAATTATATTCGGCAGTTTCAGTGCGAAAAATGTGATGCTGTTTAATTTTTCCCTATTTATTGGGATTCAGCCTCACTGTGCGACATACAGGATGTCCGCGGGAAGACTGGACAGCCGGTTTTCTCCTAAACTATTGGAGATAAAAATATAAAAAAATAGGGAATTGCATGGTTCGAGGGGGCCAATTTATTAGCGTAAACGAATTTTGTTTTCGATTATTATTTTAAAAGATACGATGATCAAGTTCGGTTTTTCAAATGGAACTATTTTTTCTGAAGACCTGAGTTGATAGTGCGTTCCAAGACAAATTCAATAAGCTTTAATGTATACACTTTATTTTCACTGGTTTTTAAGATATTGCGCTTGCAAATTTACTGATTTTCACTGGAAGAAAACTGTCTGGTATAGCACGCACCGGGGACGGTCTTACTGGCTCCACGGGTGGCACTGCCTTTTGAAATAGATACCTACCTGCCAAAGGTCTTCGCCAGACCCAAAGGCTGGACAATTTTTTTCCGTCAGAAATGCTAGTTAGGTAGGTACATCTGCGGTATCGAGAAGCGCACCGTTACTTTTATTTCGCACTTGCTTCTACGCTCGGATGGTCGGTTCTTTTGGGAGGGATGCAAGTTCGATTGGTTAGGTTAGGAGTGAAAGTTGCTAGACTAAATTTCAATCATAGGGAGCAGATTATATCAGAACCATTTGGATTTGCATTCCTCACAAACGGCTGCTCTCTTGAAGAAGCCCTCTTCACAGCAATGCCCACCTTCTCTCGCACGGAATACGTTAACGCTTGCTTTTGTTCTGATATTGAAGCTCGTGTTTATACTCGAGAGGACCACGCGTCGACAGCGGGCTACCCCTTTTCATCCTGTGTCTCTGAACGAGCCGTGTTGACGGTGGATTGTAGGAGCGTAGATATCTGGATGCCAGTTATTGAATTCAGGAGACGATAAAAACATTTTATTACAAAACACACATGTACTATAATTAAAGTAAATCGTATTCCTCTCGGGCAGGAGTACTGATAATGATCGAACTTGCGCCCCACTTCGCGCAGACCAATTACACGGAGGGTAGTTGGGTCACACACTGCCCAAATGATACAGGGTAATTCTGGAGCAACGCCCGTCAAGGAGATGCGCTGGCACCCCGTGGCGAGGACAGACCTTCGCATTGCCTCACCCGATTTTTATGGTTTTGTTTCCGGAAAAAGGTACGAATCCTGGGCCGAACGTAGCGAATTGAGGTCGAGCCCCCGCAGTCGAGGGTGAAATATCCATTTGAGCGTATTTAGAAATTCTTTTCTTCGTTGTATCGAAAGGGAAGTGGTGCCAATGGATTCCTTATGATGAAAATCATACCAAATATCATGTAAATCGGACAACTTTTACATAGGGAATGCAAATAGCTTGTGTCAAAGTAGTCCGATTCACATGATATTTGGTATGATTTTCATCATAAGGAATCCATTGGCACCACTTCCCTTTCGATACAACGAAGAAAAGAATTTCTAAATACGCTCAAATGGATATTTCACCCTCGACTGCGGGGGCTCGACCTCAATTCGCTACGTTCGGCCCAGGATTCGTACCTTTTTCCGGAAAAAAAAACCATAACAATCGTGTGAGGCAATGCGAGGGTCTGTCCTCGCCACGGGGTGCCAGCGCATCTCCTTGACGGGCGTTGCTCCAGAATTACCCTGTATCATTTGGGCAGTGTGTGACCCGACTACCCTCCGTGTAATTGGTCTGCGCGAAGTGGGGCGCAAGTTCGATCATTATCAGTACTCCTGCCCGAGAGGAATACGATTTACTTTAATTATAGTACATGTGTGTTTTGTAATAAAATGTTTCTATCGTCTCCTGAATTCAATAACTGGCATCCAGATATCTACGCTCCTACAATCCACCGTCAACACGGCTCGTGGAGAGACACAGGAAGAAAAGGGGTAGCCCGCTGTCGACGCGTGGTCCTCTCGAGTATAAACACGAGCTTCAATATCAGAACAAAAGCAAGCGTTAACGTATTCCGTGCGAGAGAAGGTGGGCATTGCTGTGAAGAGCAATGCTTCAAGAGAGCAGCCGTTTGTGAGGAATGCAAATCCGAATGGTTCTGATACAATCTGCTCCCTATGATTGAAATTTAGTCTAGCAACTTTCACTCCTCCTAACCTAACCAATCGAACTTGCATCCCTCCCAAAAGAACCGGCCATCCGAGCGTAGAAGCAAGTGCGAAATAAAAGTAACGGTGCGCTTCTCGATACCGCAGATGTACCTACCTAACTAGCATTTCTGACGGAAAAATTGTCCAGCCTTTGGGCCTGGCGAAGACCTTTGGCAGGTAGGTATCTATTTCAAAAGGCAGTGCCACCCGTGGAGCCAGTAAGACCGTCCCCGGTGCGTGCTATACCAGACAGTTTTCTTCCAGTGAAAATCAGTAAATTTGCAAGCGCAATATCTTAAAAACCAGTGAAAATAAAGTGTATACATTAAAGCTTATTGAATTTGTCTTGGAACGCACTATCAACTCAGGTCTTCAGAAAAAATAGTTCCATTTGAAAAACCGAACTTGACCATCGTATCTTTTAAAATAATAATCGAAAACAAAATTCGTTCACGCTAATAAATTGGCCCCCTCGAACCATGCAATTCCCTATTTTTTTTAATATTTTTATCTCCAATAGTTTAGGAGAAAACCGGCTGTCCAGTCTTCCCGCGAACACCCTGTAGAATACAGGTAATTACTCGATTATTGGTAAATATTGCCAAATCTTGTTTTCGCAGTTGCAAAGCCAAATATATGTTTATTATAAAACAAAAATGAAATTTGCTAGGAAATTCCCGCAGGGTAACTAAAAAGACGATAATTGCTAATATTTCTTCAATGGGTTTCTTATGGAAAAGAAGAGTATGTAACTAATTCTTTGTTATTGCTTACCAAAAACGATACTACTCATTTCGGTTCCCAAAAAATTTGTGTATTTTATATCATCAAATTTTAAAAGACCCAATTCAAAATTTTCCATAAGAAAAAAAAAACAAACTTTGACACGTGTTTACACACAGATCAAATGTAGACGCCACGATATTTTTCCCTTTTTTAGGAATTACAAGAAATATATAAAAAAGCATAATCCCATAACTTTTGAATTCTGTCTTGTTTCCTTATTTTTGGGATTCTGTCCCACTGTGCCGCTGGATCGCAGCGCGGCCGCGGCTATGACTCAGTTTGGAGGAGTCGAGCGGTTTGTCACCGTGGCTAGCCGCGCGGCTAGTAGATTCCGCCATCATGGCGGAAAACAGACACTCATCGCATTGTGTTGTGTCTCGAGTAGCTTAGGTTGCTGCTGTAGCAGACGCGCGGCCGCGGCCGGTCGAAAACGCGGCTAGGAGAACGGTTACATGCTTCCCCATAAGAGCGGTGCTTAGGATTTGGCCGCCGGCCGCGGCCGCTGGGCCGCGCCATGGAGACTCGACCTTAAGACCGTCGACGCTCCGGCCCTGTCGCAACCATAGTATCGTCGCGGCCGGGTTGTAACTCGATCGCGGGGTCGCGGGTGCCGGGGGGCACCACCCACCCTAGTAGCAGCGACCCCGGAAGAGGCGGCGCGGACGCGTGGTCCGTCGCGCCGCCGTGTAACAAGATTATAGCTGGGGGAGGTATAACAATACTCCCCCAGGTAGGACCCCTTTAAGGGGATGTCGCGTGCGGAGTTGCACGAAGCGCAGGGGGGGGAGGGTTGCGAATGAATCGCTAGTTTGCACTCGCGCCAAGTCCCTCTCCTCAGGCGCGCAACTCCGCACACGAGGTAGACCACCTTGGAGGTTATAGTGGGTTCGAGTCCCACATAACCCCCTGCCCGCCCTCGCGGGCGGGGGGTATCCGTGGGGATTTCCTCCAAGTAAAAAAAAAAAAAAAAGTTCTAACTCAAGGGGCAATGAGGGGAGCGCGGCAGAGGGAAACATGGGCGCGGGACCAGCGGGGAACGGAAGACGGGTTGCGCGCGCACGAGCCGCGGAGTGGGGGAAGCCATAATCGTGGTCGGGATCAGTCCGGGCCGAGTCGCCGCGGAGACCTCTCCAGACCTGGCCCACCACAGGAAATTTTTCAGAGGGAGGGAATGACCCCCGAAAAATCTCTTTCAGACCTTGGCCCACCCCGAAAATTTTTGCAGACCTAACCGAGGGAGGCGACAGCCCCCAAATTTTTTTCATACCCGATCCACAAACGAATTTTTTTTCCCCAAATATTTTTCCAAACCAATATGCAGCAGAAATTGTTTCGGAATATGTCGGGAAATATCGACGTATTAGAAACCACATATTCGAGGGAAAGAGAGAGCATTACTTTAAAGCTAAATTCGGGGAGGGAGGGAAAGAGACACCACTACATAGTAGTACAATTGCATGCATTCTAAAGCTAACAGTTTTCAAAGCGTTCCGATTTAGCGTCGCAGCGTATCGCGCGATCGTGTGTAATTTGAATCCTGTGGAGCAGCCGTGTGGGATGATGTCATTTGGCAGCGCGAAGAACGAAATAGAATTATGCGGTGTCAGCAGAAATGCTGAATCTTAAAATTATGTGGCGAGGAAAGAAGGGTAAATGAATGGAGAAATAATATACGTTTAAGAAATTGTTACAAACGAAAAATAGAATATAAATATAAATTAACTTTTTTTCCTACGAGCTTCAGCTACTATATCATTGACGGAGTATGCTAACAGTTCGCAATCTACAAGATAATCCTCCTCGAAATATTTGCTATCGCGTATGATTTTAGCAGCACGGCGCGTATCTAATTGTTCAAGAAATTGGCATTTGGGCGACATCTGCCAGGCCCACCGCTAATTAGACAATGGCAACGGCCTGCTTGCTCCCGTGGAGCAGCGATCACGGCCCCCTCCATCAATACGCGATCGATAGAAGGGGGAGGACTCTTCCTTCCAGGAAATCGAGCGCGATTTCCTGGAATTCACTTTCTTCGCGATCTATCTGCTGACAGTACACGTTTTGCTGACGCTACGCTCCTCACCTGCTTGTGCTTTGCTACCCGCAAGTCCCTCATTTGCAGAGGAGCTTGCTTTCGCTTAATATTTGCTTGCGCAGAAATCAACGCATAGCTTAATAATAATTGTGCTTCTTACGACTAAGATAATTAACAGTTTCTAGTGTAAATAGTAGTTTGTTGTAGTATATTTTATTTGTGACCGTTGTACAAACTTTGAATTATAATTGTGAACGTTTAAACTTATTTCCTTCGTAGTGCTTCTTTAATTTCGTGCATCCTCGCGCCGATCCAATATCACGCATTGTAACACTAATATTTCGCAGGAAACATCGCTCTGTTGCAGCACGTTAACAAAAGTTTTAAATTTTGTCCTCACATCTTCTGCAGTTTGATACAACCGCGGATACACATAGCTTACACATGGCTCAAGATTACATCAAAATGATACAGTATTCAGGCTGAAATACAGCGAATTATCACAATATGTCATCTTTACAATCGGAGAATCCAAGATCTGGCAAAAATCCACCGTTAAGTCATCAAGCCGCATCGATGCTGATTCAGGTAATAGTGCACATTCTTCGATGGTTGTGCAGTTGTCGAATAGCACATTCCACGTATGCCATGGTAATATGAGATGATTCCCATGATTGTCACCGAGAAGAACTTCTACATCGGCCATAGGTCCTACGTTCATTCCAATTTCCAAATATTTGCTACCCACGGATTTTAATGCGTATCTTCTGACCATGATACGTGAACCTCGGCGCTGACTAAGAGGACAATTAAATCTACGAAAATGCCCGCTCTTATCAGGAATTAACATAAAAAAAATTCAGAAGATGTGAAAAATTAATCCTTACTAGTCAGAATATATATTCTCCCCATATGGAGCTATGCCATCATCTCGCGCGATTGGAACGAAATAACTCTCGTCCATCGAAGTGGTTACTGAGGCTACTGAGCGATTGCTGGAATAGCGTTCGAGAGCCGACTTAAATAGCGGTGCAATTGCTTGCCCCACCGCCACATTTTATTCTAAAGCTACCAATTTTTTCCAAAATGTTTTTCAATCTTAACATCGCAGCATATCGCATATAAGTTGAATCCTGTGGAGCAGCCGTGCGGGATGACGTCATTTGGCAGCGCGGAGAACGCGTGAATGAAATATAATATGTGTGGAAGCGTCGAATCTTAAAATTATGTGGCGAGAGGAGGAGGAGAAAGACGGCTAAATAAAGTGTAGATATAATATAGGTTTAAGAAATATATATATATTTGTACAAGAAAGAGACATTGTTGCGCCATCTCCCGAGCCCGAGCGAACTCAGGCGTGATGACGTATTCCAGGCCCCCACCCCGCTCATGTGGAGCATCGATCATATCTCCCTTCCATGGATCGGTGATCGATGGAAGGGGGAGAGCTCGCGGATTCGAGGAAATCGACGGCGATTTCCTCGACCTACTAGTTGACGAGCCGTCTAACAGGTAACACCTTCTAATCGCTTCAACCGATCGCTTGCTTTGCTTTGCTTAATCGCTTCGCTTAAACGCTTCGCTTTGTGAAGAACCTCGGGCCGAGTCCACGTGTTTCGCTGCTTAAATAGAAAGTCCTACCGCGTAGGAAATCTAGTGCTAATACATTTAAACAGACAACATTGTAAAGAATTGTGCTCCAAAACTCTTTATTGTATATAACTGTAAATAGTATAAGTTAAGATTAAAACTAGTGCTTAAAATTAAAGTAGCCTAAACCTAACGAAGCCCTCTCGCGAGTTCCCAGTTCCAGCGACGTGTGCGGTTCCGATATTTTGCTAACATTTTTTGGTCCTTCGAGCCGGATCGGCGCCGTTTGGATTCTGTGGTTCTGGAACGTTCGGGATTCCTCGCGCATGTTGTGGCTAACCGTCGTGCGTGACCTCTGAGAAAAAACATGAGTAAGATTATAACGAGTCAGCGCGATCTTCGCGGCCGAATCTCGCGCGCGTATGATAATTTAAAGAAGCTGGGAAACAACAATCTAACCAAGGGCCACGTGTCTGCTCGTTTGGGAGCCCTGCGGAAAAACTGGGCCAAATTCGAAGCCCAGCACGACGAATTGATGGGTATGAACGACGAACCGGAAATAGTGGACGATCCCTATTTTAAGGAAGACGAGCCTGCGACCACGGAGGAGGCCTTCCTTACGCAGGAGGCCCTCCTCATGGACAAATTAGAAGAAATACTCAAATTAGAAAGGGTCGCCGCGCGGACAGTCGAGCGTTTGTCCATGGATTCGGACCACGTGGCTACGGCTGGAGCCGTGCGTTCCAAGTCTTCGCTCCCAAAGATTCCTCTACCCAGGTTCGATGGCCAGCATAAAGGTTGGCCATCCTTTAATGGCCTATTCCGGTCGCTAGTAATTAAGGACTCCACTCTGTCCGATGCGGAGCGATTACATTACTTGCGTGGTGCTCTTACCGGGGATGCTGCGAAACTCCTACTCAAAATGCCGGTGCGTGAGGAGAATTTTGAAGTCGCATGGAAAATGCTGGAAGAACTGTTGGCACCCCTGAACGTACGATCTATGTGAGACAATAAACGCCACCTGCTGGGCTTGTAAGGATCTAGGATCAATCCGAGAGAGATTTAGATTTTATCATCTTCTTGCACGTTGTATTCATTATCAGAAAGTATTATTGTAAACGAAGTCCAAGTTATAATATATTTGTTAAATACAAGAAACCCACTTGTCAATCGATTCCTCTAACAAGAACGATACGACAACCAGCGGTTGGCGATTAAGGCATTGATGGCGGCCATTTTCAATTTACCCACGCTAACACGCGAGTCAGGAACTGAACTCAAAAATCTTTATTACACCTTGTGTGACTCTGTGGGAGCCCTAGCTGCCTTGAAGAGGCCCTTTGATGCCAGCGGCGATTGGCTAGTACACTTGGTGGTAAATCGACTGGATCCCCAATCTCGGCGAGAATGGGAGATGCAACTTGGTCAGACGAAGACCCCCTCGACCTACAAAGAATTGAAGACATCCCTGGAGGGACGCGTGAACACCCTGGAGGCGTTGGAAGATCAACCTCAGACTCCGAAGGGACGAACGATGAAGTCTACGGGAACAAAGAGAACAGCCAAGGTCAATCAGGTGAGCAAAACTAAGGGATCACCTAATTAGTGCAGTCTCTGTGGCGCTAGTCATTTTATACTGTTCTGCGCGGACTATAAAACTGAGAGCCCGAAGGAGCGAAAAGAGACGCTACTCGCGAAACGCCTTTGTTTTAATTGCCTGGGAAAACATCGCGCTGCTGATTGTAAATGCGACAAGAGGTGCCAGGAATGCAGACAGAAGCACCACACTTCCATCCACGAGGGAACCGCCACCTCCGATCCAGCCGATACTTCGGAGGTCTCGGTCAACTTGGGGAGGTCCGAGCCAAGGAAGAGCCTCCCTTGTGCCGCGATGTCCTTTCCGCCAGTGCTACTAGCTACCGCTAGAATCGTGGTGCGTTCCCCGGACGGCGAGTCAAAGGTGGTGCGAGCTTTGATTGACCAGGGCAGCGAGGTCTCTCTAGCCACGGAGGCTCTCGTGCAACTACTACGTTTACCAAGGAGACCTACAAACGTACGCATAATCGGCATCGGCAACCAGCGGACTGAACGAGTACGGGGCCGCGTACCCCTAGAATTCACATCACAAGGAGGTGGCGGTACACTGCATTCGACCACGGCTTTGGTAATGCCGCGGATCACGGCCTACTCCCCGCCGAACAACCAGAGGAAAGAGACTTGGGCTCACCTACACGGCCTCTCACTGGCTGACCCGAGCTTCATGGATGGCACCCAAATAGATGTCCTCTTGGGTGCCGACATCTATTCTTTAATCCTGGAGGACGGCGTCTGCAGGGGGCGAGAGGGTGAAGGTCCAGCCCAAGGTCGCCCAGAAGACGACCTTGGGCTGGATAGTTTCTGGCCTTGCTGCATCCTTGAAACGCGACGACCCACGTGCCTCAAGTGGGCTCGTCAGCCTCAAATGCTCGATGGAGGACAACCTTGCTCCACTGGTCCAACGCTTCTGGGAGCAGGAGGAGGTGAAGGTGGCCACTACCCTCAATGACGAGGACCAGAAGTGTGAAGATTACTTCGCAAGCACTCACCAGCGTCTACCATCGGGTCGCTACATGGTACGCCTCCCATGCAAGGAGATACAAGGATTGGGCGAGTCCCGAGCCGGGGCCGTCCGAATACTTCTTCGGATGGAAGCCAAATGCAGCCGGAACCAGGAATTCAAGGACGCCTACCAATCGTTCCTGCGTGAGTATGAGGAGTTAGGTCATATGACTAAAACTTATAAAACTTACACAGATAGCGAGTCCTTTTACCTGCCACACCACGGGGTCTTCAAGGAGAGTAGCACTACCACGAAGCTTCGGGTGGTGTTCAAGGGATCCTACACCACGAGTTCCGGAAAATCATTCAACGAGCTGCTGATGGTGGGACCCAATCTGCTGCCGAGTCTGCCCCAAGTATTACTGCGCTGGCGAGTGCATCGGATTTGTTTGACGGCAGACATCGAGAAGATGTTCCGCCAGATACTCGTGCACCCGGAAGATCGACGTTTCCAAAGGCTGCTATGGCGACGGCGACCAGAGGATGTCATAAGCGACTATGAATTGAATACAGTCACTTACGGCCTTGCTTGTGTCCCTTACCTGGCCATCCGCACGCTGCGGCAACTGGCCCTCTAAGTACCCAAGGGCGGCCTCGATACTGGAGAGAGACATATACATGGACGATGTACTGACTGGAACCGACTGCGAAGCGGAGGCACAAGTAATACAATCGGAGCTGCACTTACTATGCAAGGCGGGCGGATTTAATCTAAGGAAATGGGTATCCAATACACCCACCTTACTAGAGGGCCTCCCTGGCGAAGAGATACCGTCGGCTGTCAATTGGGAGGAGGGCACGCTCCACTCAGCCCTGGGCGTCCACTGGAGCGTACGAGATGATGAGTTTCGAGTTCGGGTGGCGGAGGACCACTTTACCCCAGCGGTCACCCGACGAACGGTCCTGTCCCGAGTTGCTCGGATCTTCAACCCACTGGGACTGCTGGCGCCGGTAACTGTAACAGCGAAAATTTTCGTGCAATCACTTTGGCTGTTGAAAGTAGATTGGGACACCACACAGCCGCCAGCTGACGAGCGAGAGTGGACCCAATTCATATCGGACCTGCCGAGCCTGGCGGATGTCCGCGTGCCACGCTGGCTAGGACTTCATCCAAGGGTCAAAGGTGTGGAACTCCACGGATTCGCTGACGCTTCGGAAAGAGCCTTCGCCGCCGTAGTTTACTTACGCGTCGTGGACCATGACGACACTGCGCAGGCAGATTTGGTCACGGCAAAGACCAAAGTGGCACCACTTCAACGAGTCACGCTCTCGAGGCTCGAGTTGTGTGCTGCGGCATTGCTGAGCCGCCTCGTGACCATTACAAAGGGAACCTTAGAGATGGACAGCGTTCCGTCACACTTGTGGAGCGACTCAAGGATCGTATTGGATTGGATTCGTGGCCACCCGTCACGATGGAAAACTTACGTCGCAAATCGAGTGGCAGACATCCAACGGGAACTTCCTGACGCGCGTTGGCACCATGTGGCTGGGAGCGAGAATCCGGCGGATTGTGCTACCAGGGGCCTACCACCTCACCAACTACCAAACTTCGAGCTGTGGTGGAAGGATCCGGCCTGGCTCGCGGGACCTCCCCACTGGTTAACAGACACTGAAAGCCAGGAGGAAGGAACTAAACTGGAGGCCAGAATTGTATCAAATCTGGTCACCAGCGGTAAAGAGGTGGATTCCAATTACTTCTTAAAAACTTACTCTTCTATACAGCGCCCCTGAGGGTAACAGCTTGGTGCCTACGCTGGTCGCTACCTCATTCAACTGGAGGACGGGGCCCCTGTCTGTTGCCAGCGGAGATTGAAGCAGCCCAGATGCATTGGATCAGGCTGATCCAACGGCAGGAGTTCACGGAGGAGCTCCACCAACTGGAACAAGGAGCCCCGCTTGCGAGTCGCAGTAAGCTGTTACGACTCACACCCTTCTTAGATTCTCAAGGGTTGCTGCGGGTTGGGGGGCGTCTAAGGCACGCTGCACTGCCGTCATGGGAGAAGCACCCCGTCATCCTGCCAAGGAGCGGGCCTTTCATTACTTTATTGGTCGATGAGGCTCATCGAAGAACACTACATGGAGGGACACAGCTTACCTTGGCAGCGTTACGTCAACGGTACTGGATATTAGGCGGTCGACAGCGGGTCAAAGCCCACATCCATCACTGCGTCACCTGTCTCCGTTGGAGGGCTGCGCCTGGCCAGCAGCTCATGGGGGACCTTCCGGCTTACAGGGTCAATCCCGCCAGATCTTTCCTGCAAGTGGGCCTGGACTACGCAGGACCATTCACCCTGTTGGCTTCCCGGGGCAGGGACCAACGAACGCACAAGGGTTATGTTGCCGTATTTGCGTGTTTAACCACGCGGGCCATTCACCTGGAAGTAGTGTCTGATTACAGTACAGAGGCTTTCCTCGCGGCATTGCGGCGCTTTACTTCGAAGCGAGGCATCTGTCACACCATCCACAGCGATCGAGGCACCAATTTCGTGGGCGCAGCACGGGAGCTGCGTAATCTGGAACCTCTCTGCAGCAAAAGTGAGGTTATGCAGACCCATCTACTGAACGACGGCATCACTTGGAGATTTAACCCACCTGCTGCCCCGCACTTCGGGGGAATTTGGGAGGCAGCCGTCAAGTCTACGAAGCATCACCTGCGGAGAGTCGTCGGCGATCAGCACCTCACGTTTGAGGAAATGACGACTCTGCTTACCCAAATAGAAGCCTGTTTAAATTCACGTCCGCTGCAGCCACTGAGTGATGATCCGGGAGATGTCACGGCCCTTACTCCGGGGCATTTCCTGATCAGCGACGCGCTGCTCGCCGTCCCCGACCCAGCGGTAGAGGACACACCCAGATCACGCTTGTCCCGATGGCATCTCCTGGAGCAGATGAGACTACAGTTCTGGCGTAGCTGGTCGCGGGAATATTTGCAGTCCCTTCAGGCCCGCAATAAATGGACGCAGCGACACCCACAACCAAGGGTTGGGGACCTGTGTCGATTGAAAAACGAACTTTTACCACCCAATAAGTGGCCACTCGCGCGTATCACGCGGTTGATCCCCGGGCCAGACGGTTTGGCGCGTGTTGCACACATAAAAACCGCGCGATCGGAATTAGTACGACCTATAGTTAAATTAATTTACTTACCTTTTGCACAGGAGGACGAATCGACGAATCCTAGCATTAACACAACGAAGTAAATTCACTACCGGATCGACAGCGATGGACGATCTCCACATGGGCTGGATGGCGGCGACGCGAGCCGTGAACCGATCACGCCATATTGATAGTACCAATCAGCGTCACCAAGGCAGTGGTATTTCATTCATGTCTCGATGAAGGCGGGCGGGAAATGTACAAGAAAGAGACATTGTTGCGCCATCTCCCGACCCCGAACGAACTCAGGCGTGATGACGTATTCCAGGCCCCCACCGCACGGACCCCAGCTCTGGCTGGCGATCTAGGCCCCTATCTCCGCTTGGTGAGACCATCAGCGAAATGGGTGGCAAAGATATGCTACGAGATAAGAGTAGTGAGGTAATCACACTCGACGAGGATACGACTGGCTTCTCACCTGAAGAAGTCAGGATGTGTAGAGAGGCCAGTACTGTTATGTCAAATATAAGGAATGAGATTGCCAGATTGGAGGACATTAGTCCGAGATTGCAGGCTTTCTTAAAATCTAAGAAAGTTCAACAGGCTAGTGCCACAATCAGGAGCAACACTGAATCTGAGACTGAGAAGATACCTCGTGAAGTTTCGGAAACTCAGAGATCAATGAGGGAGGGTGGTGTCGTTTCTAAAAAGAAGACACCTACTAGGAGACCAGGCCTGAGGAGTGCTGCTGTGGTAAGGGAAGTATTCCCCACGACTACAGATGATGAAACATCGACAGACCCTGGACCTGATGTTTATGTGGAAAGACTACGTGACGAGATCCTGGAGGGGATAAGCTTAGCTTATCGTTCCCTTAAGGAGACCGTACTCAAGATGAATGAGATTAACGATTATATTGTTAGGAGTCATGTTATTAGGACTCAGATTAAGAGTACGAGTATGGAAACTGTTGAATTGCTGGGGAGAACTTCTAAGCTCTTGAAGCACCTTTGTAAGACTCGCATGAAACAATGCTCTACGAAGGTTGATAAACGAACTTGTCGGGACACGGCTACGCAAATGACTCCTCGGGCTGATAAGGTGAATATTGGCAAATTCCAGAGTGGTAACAAAGGAGGAGTTCGCACTCATAAAGATAAGACGAATAAGGGCCGTACTAAAACTGTGACCCGAGAAATTTCTGAGAGTGGTTCTGAGTATCGGCAACCTCCCAGGCCTATGGCGACAATTGCTGCTACTGGTCAGGAAGGCGCCCCCCCCCCTCTAATTATGAGACGGCAGGCACCGAATCTTCGGAGACTTGGACTAAGGTAGGAAATAAGAAGAGAAAAAAGAAGAAAACAGCGAATAAAGCTGTTCTACTATCTGAGCCTTCATTAGGCCCTCGTAAGGTTAGGACTAAAGGTCTGATGGCTAGGCCGGAGGCGGTCATTGTCAAGACAAAAGCTGACAAGACGTATGCCGATGTTAGCTCGGTGAAACGTTCTAGAGCCGGGCACCTAATTTTGGAGGTTAAGAAAGGTGGAGACACGGCTAAACTTAGTGCTGTGGTAGATAGAGTTTTGGGTCCTGATAGCGGTGTTAGAGCGTTAAAGCCGACGATTACGCTGGAGATTCGGGAATTAGATCCCATTGTCGAGAAGGACATTGTTCTTAGGGGGCTGTCGACTAGATACGGCGTCCCTGTAGAACAAATTGTTGGAGAACGTTGAGAGACTCATATGCGGGGTACAAAACCGCAGTTGTTGATCTCCCTGCCAACGAATGCAAGGACCTAAAAAATGGGGATAGAGTCAGGATCGGGTATGTGATCGCCAAAATCAGGATCGTCCCGCGAGTGATTAGATGTTTTAGATGTCACGGCTTTGGGCACCTCTCTTACTCCTGTCGGGAGAAACTCCAGGGAGAATTATGTCGGAGATGCGGATATGAAGGTCATAATATACGTGGCTGTGCTGCTGTGCAGCGTTGCATTTTATGTATTAAAAAAGGCATTCACGAGACAAAGTGTGCGCACATAGCTGGCTCTAGTATTTGCCCAGTTTATAAGGAGGCTGCTACACGCGCCATGAGTAAGGCTTCGCCTTCCAGTTGACAGTTCTTCAAATAAACATGAACCACTGCCGCTTGGCTCACGATCTACTGATGCAAACGGTAGTGGATCATAAGGTAGATGTTGTCCTTGTGTCGGACCTACTATACAACCCGGGAGACTGGATTGTTAATGAGACCAGGACTGCCGCTGTCTGGATAACTGGTATAAACGGTCATTACTTGAGGGCGGACGAGATTATCTTAAATTAGGCCTTTGTCTATGTACGGTGTGGTGGTATGCTAAGTTTTATTAGCATTTATCTTTCCCCTAATAAAAGTGGAGAATTTATTGACTTTACTCTGGACACACTGGCGAATATTTTGTTGTCTGGTAGGGAGAGTAGTATTTTTGGGGTGATGTAAATGCTAAATCCCGATATGGGGTTCTCGTATCGTGGACGAGAGAGGCCTTCTTTTGACTAACTGGCTGGAGGATTGTGGACTTGTACCCACAAATCCGACTGGCGGGCACTTTTACGGGTAGAGGTACCCCTTCTCGTATAGATATTTTAGCTGCCAATATTACTTTATTTGGTAGAATTACGAAAAGCCGCGTGTTAGCGGATTTAACTGGATCTGACCATCAGTATGTCATTCATAGTTTTAAGATGCGGGGATTGGCGATACAGCAACCTGTACATATCGCAGCTAAATGGTCTGTGAAATCTCTGAAGGTGGAGACATTAGTTGAATCGTTTTCGGACAGTGTTCAGGATATGGACACTGAAATGCTTGACATGCCCGAAACTATGCAACTGATTAGTTCTATAAGAAATGCGTGCGATGCTTCTATGAGGAAAGCTAAAGGTCGTGTATCCAAGAGACCACCAAATTTTTGGTGGAATGAAGAAATTGCGACACTTAGGAAAATAGCTACAAAGGCCAGAAGGGTGATGACGCGTGTCAGAAAGAAATATCCGGAGGTATACCCGGTTAGGAAGGAGGCCTACTGTATTGCGCGGAAAAAACTAAATAGGGCTATCAGAGCTGCCAAAGATGTGGTTTATGCTCGTTTTGGTGAAGAATTAAAATACAATATTTGGGGTCGTCCTTACAAAGCGGTGATGAAATTTATTAAGAGTAGAGCTCCGGCGTGTCCTTTAAAGGCTCACGATACCGTAAAAATTTGCGATAAATTGTTCCCAAACGGTAGTCCAGACGTTTTAGCGGGTGCAATGGAAGAAATCAGCGATAAATATTCTTCTGCGCATGGATGGCGTGTTTATGATCTCACCTATCCAACTGTTACGGAGGAGGATGTAATTAAGGCTGCTGGTCAGATATCGTTGGGCAAGGCTGTTGCACGCGATGGAGTCCCTAATGAGGCTATTAAGGCGCTGGCTAACAGCTTCCCCACGGTTTTTAAAGCACTTTTTAATGGAATATTTGCAAGGGGTATTTACCCCAGTCAATGGAAGACCTCGCGGGTTGTTTTAATTCCTAAGGCGAACAAAGGAAATGAGAGTATCAAAAGTTTTAGGCCTCTTAGCATCTTGGATG
Source organism: Andrena bucephala (assembly GCA_947577245.1). NCBI lineage: Eukaryota > Metazoa > Arthropoda > Insecta > Hymenoptera > Andrenidae > Andrena > Andrena bucephala. Next base: position 95,414,896 of record OX387716.1, read on the forward strand.
CACTCCCTAAACTGTTTGAATATATATTACGTGATAGGCTGATGGAAAATATTGGCGAGGAAGGATTTTCCAATGCGCAATATGGATTTAGGAAAGGTAAATCTACGGTCGACGCACTTTGGTGCGTGCAAAATTTTATTAAGCTGGCGGCAGATAAACAGAACTACGCGGTACTGATATCGTTAGACGTTAGAAACGCGTTTAACTGTTTAGACTGGAATATGGTTGCCTCTGAAATGGAGAGAAGGAATTTTCCTCTTTATTTGAGGAGGATACTTCTTTCTTACCTTGACCAGAGAGAGTTTGAAGTTCAGGCCATGGAGCAGAAAGTCAGGCGACAGATGTTTATGGGTGTTCCCCAGGGGTCGGTTATTGGCCCGATCATATGGAACATGGTCTATGATGGCTTACTAAATCGGACCATGAGCGCAGGATGCAAAGTCGTCGGGTACGCTGACGATGTCGCGCTCCTTGTGATGGCTAACACCTTAGATGCGCTCGAAGCTAAGGTGGGTATAGAGGCTCGTGGTATTGAGGACTGGCTGTATGGAGCGGGACTGACGCTAGCCTTGGAAAAAACGGAAGTACTGTTTTTAAACAAAAGATGGCGGCCATGTGGCTACTGCCTCCCTCTCTTAAACCAGGAGATCGCCCCTTTACCAGCGATAAAATATCTTGGGGTATTTTTTGATTCTAGGAAGAATTTTAATGTGCATACTGAGTATGCAACTAATAAAGCAATGAAGGTGATAGGTGCGCTTTCGCGGCTTATGCCCAATACTTCGCCGCTTTCTGTTAATAGACGGAAATTATATTATAATGTGATAAAGAGCATAATTTTATATGCTTCTCCTATTTGGGCTGACTCTGCGAGGAAAGGCCGTAACGAGGCTTGGTTAAGGCGAACTCAAAAGTTCGGCTTGATACGAGATGCGGCTTCCTATAGGACTGCGTCGCATCTTTCTTTGTGCGTACTTTCAGGAGTCTATCCTATTGATATCACCATCGAGCTTAGGAAGAAAATGTATATCGAGGAACGCAAGAAAACTAGGAGAGTGATTACGACCGAGGAAGACCGGAACTGGGCTAGGGATGACCTGTCCAGACGAATTCGTAACTTACATCAGGACGCGCTAAATCAGTGGCAGGATAGATGGGATACTGCTATCGAATCAAGATGGGTTTATTCGTGGTTGCCGAACGTCGCTTTGATGAGGTTGTCCACTTTTGCTAAGGTTGACTTCTGCGTTTCGCAGATACTCACTGGACACGGATGCTTTAGAGCCTACCTTTTTCGTATAAAAAGAGCTGCCTCGCCTATGTGCTGGTTTGGCTGTAACGCGCCGGATGATGCGTCTCACACCTTTTTTGACTGCTGTCGATGATATGCTGAGAGATTTGAGCTCTGGAATAGGATGGATCTTGATGGGCCATACTATCCTGCTAATGTCATGATTAGGGCACTAACAAATAGTGTATGTTGGTGTGCCTTTGCCGACTTTTGCAACACGGTAATGCGTGGCAAACAAAGACATGAACGTGCATTGGAGAGAGGTGAGATCGCTACATTTATAGAGACTGATCCCCTGGAATCCATAGTGAACAACCATTTTAAAAAATACCGATTCACTGTATTTATTACGACAGATGATCGGTGTGGGTGTGTTTTAACTTTCTGTGTGTTTTAACTTTATGTAATTGTGATCTATGATCACGGAAGCTAGTAAGCTTTGGCTTGTAGCCACTTTGAGGCCCTGACAAGTACCATCCTAAGTTGCGTGAGGGTGACTACTTGAGTAGTTCTGCCAACTTAGTAAGTCAGGGAGGGGTGGTAGGTGGAGGATTCATGGTGGGGGTTTTAGTCGGTAGGGTATTTATATACGAGTCCGACACTACCGGCCAGACAACCGGTGTGCGTAAAAAGCATTTCCCCCACTGAAACAAAAAAAAGGCCCCCACCGCGCTCATGTGGAGTATCGATCATATCTCCCTTCCATGGATCGGTGATCGATGGAAGGGGGAGAGCTCGCGGATTCGAGGAAATCGACGGCGATTTCCTCGACCTACTAGTTGACGAGCCGTCTAACAGGTTACACCTTCTAATCGCTTTAACCGATCGCTTGCTTTGCTTTGCTTAATCGCTTCGCTTAAACGCTTCGCTTTGTGAAGAACCTCGGGCCGAGTCCACGTGCTTCGCTTAAATAGAAAGTCCTACCGCGTAGGAAATCTAGTGCTAATACATTTAAACACATAACATTGGAAAGAATTGTGCTCCAAAACTCTTTATTGTATATAACTGTAAATAGTATAAGTTAAGGTTAAAACTAGTGCTTAAAATTAAAGTAGCCTAAACCTAACGAAGCCCTCTCGCGAGTTCCCAGTTCCAGCGACGGGTGCGGTTCCGATATTTTACTAACAATATTGTTACAAATAATATAGAATAATAATAAAATGAATATAAAAATATAAAAATACAATTAAAATAGAAAATAAAATACAATACAATATAAAAATATATATAATAATAATAATAATATTAATAATATTAATAATAATAATAATAATAATAATAATAATAATAATAATAAACCCCGCGTGGGCCCCGGGGGTAAAAGAATAGGCCAACGTATTCCCTGCGTGTCGTAAAAGGCGACTAAAAGGGAAACCACTTGAAGGGCTAACCACCCACAAGTGTGTAAGCAGGTTCCAATCACAAGAAGCCAAGCCTCGGATAAGCGATGTGACGGTCGGGAACATCGTGAAAACAGAACGCCCGACCACAATGGTAACGACCCGGCTAGCACATCGGAAAACAGCACAATCCCGAATAAAGATGTTTTGCAGGACATGCTCCCAGCAACCACTTTAGGAGGAAAACATAGACAGAGGATGAGATGGTCAGATGAAGTAAACCGACACCTTATGTTCTGTTACTACCAAATAAGAAATCTAGAAACTAACAAAACCGAATATCGATCACAACTACATACAGCATTCACCAACAGATACCCAGAACTTAACTTTTTAACAGAGCAACGATTAGCAGATCAGGTACGAGTAATAGTTAAAAACAACAGAATACCTCAGCCAGAACAACAGGTACAACAATTACTACAACAATCTCCCGAACAAAATAACGCATAAACAGAGGAAGGGGCAAACATACACAACATAGAACAAACAAACAAAGAAGCGGAAACAGAACCACCCAATCAGCCACAAGGAAACGAAAACATAGAACAACAAGAGGAGCAAATACAACCACAACAACAGAAATCAGTACACACATAGAGAATTATTCATTATCGTGCATTGTCAAATTTAACAAAGCACAGAAGAAGCACGAAAAGCGCTTGGCCCGGTTGCCGCCTGGCGGACGCGTCTGCGTACTATCCATTGCGAGCCGGTCGCGTCATGAATTCTTCAAATACATACCATTTTTTATACAAATTAATTATATTTTACGTAAAAAAACATAGCCTATATCCTTTCCTGTTGTTCAAGGATACTGTAGTTAAAATTTCGTAATGATTTGTTCAGTACTTTCTGAGATTTTTGGGAGCATACAAACAAATGCTGTTGCTTTATTATAATAGTATGATAGTATGATATGATATATGTATGTATATAGGTACCAAATTTCCTGAACAAAGAGCTTAAAAGGTGCACAAGTAAAATTTTCACGCATCAATTATTAGGGTGATAAACTAACACCCTAACTAACTTAGGATGATCTACTGACATGATACCGCCTTAAGGGGGTAGACACGGGTAATGCAGCGCGCTGTATACCGACACAATCTGGCCCGAAACAAGGGGTTGGGATTTTTCATCATTCGTCCTTATATGAGCAGATTTTGGGCTGGGTTAGGACTCATTCGAAAGAGGAAGGTTCAATGCGGAGCGCTCTTCTCATGGTTCAACGAGATTGTGTTGATATCTAATAATATGAGTGTCCAAAGTAGAGCAAAAGTCGACAAAATACACCCGCAGAATCCAAGTATTTTTAGGTCACTAAAAGAGCTTTGTGACTGAAACGGTGAGAAGAGCGCTCTGCATTGAACCTTCCTCTTTCGAATGAGTCTTAACCCAGCCCCAAATTGGCTCATATAAGGACGAATAATGAAAAATCGTGACTTCAGTCCCAAATACGAGTTCCGCCATATTGGCGATAATACAAAGCAAGTCACGTGACAAATTTAGTTCAGCTAGTGGACACGAGATGGCGCCTACTCGGGAGGACTGCCGACGTGGAATCATAGCAAAACTGAAGCGTTAGCTAGATACACAAGCCACAGTAAAAGCGTGATGCAGTCAATGTATGAATTTTCGGACGATTGTAGGTTAGGTTATATGCATTTTAGGCATATAACTGTTGGGAACTGTGTACATTTACTAAATTAACGCTTTTATTGTAACACATACATCACTTGAAATCGCTGTCGAATTTATGTCATAATTATATGGCCACATTATTTAAAATAAAAAAAGAGATTGGAACTTTTTTACTAATACTGGAAATATTGATTTACTGATATATTTTCAGAATGTGGAAGTTACAGCAATTATTTGCAATTATTGCTCTTATTATTATTCTTCCGACTATTGTATATAACATACAACAAGGAAAAGTCTCCAAATCAGTCAACAGTTGACTCCCTGATTTTTTTTGTAATTCTTTATGGTCCTATGCAGAGATGGGCATTATTTAAATAAAAGAATATACTTCCGAATGGCCCCAGTGGCTGATCGACACGAGGTTTGGGGTAGGGTGTGTGTACCCTAAATCTAAAATTCTATTTAGCATCGGGTATTTATTAGTTTCCTTTGTTTATTCGAAGGTCTTTCATCTTGGGCTTCGAATAATTTTTCATCTTTCATTATATCTTTATCCTAAGGTCGTATTCAAATATATTGGCCGGTCAATTCGTTTTCGCGAACAGCGATCGCGAACAGCGATCGAGGAGTATGGTGGGGTAACGGGAATGCTGCTCGGCTCCGTCTGAACGTAGCCGTGTGGCTGTTATGACCAATACGAGATGAAGCTATCGAGAAAGAATCAATGTTCAGACCAATAAAGCTCCTGAATTTTTTCGGAGCTAAGGCACACCTATTCTGATGTGTGTATTTCTGTGCTGACAGCTCGGTTTGGCCTATACACACCAGAAGCTTGGCGCTAACCCCATCACTTCTGGCTCACTCTTGTTCTGCGAAGGCGAGAGTGAGATGGAACGAGAGCGAGTCAGAAAACGTTGCAAACAGGAGCACCGAGGCAGGCAAGCGGTACCTATGGTGGGAGAATACGCGTTACGAAACGCACCGGCCAATATATCTGAATGTAAAGTCTCGTTAGCCGCTCGCTGGTCGGGACCGGCGTTGAGCCCGTATCATGAACGGAGCCCTAATTCCGAGGCTGAGTTTCTCGCTTCTTTCTGGCCGAAGGGGGGAGCGGGATGAAACGCTTTGCGTGCGCGACGGGCGCGAGCGCTCAGATGGAATCGTGACTGTTCGACGCATGCGCGCCACGATCAGGTAGCCAGGCACGGCACGAGTCTTTTTTGCGCCATAACCGAGCTTGCCAAATTCCGCCATTTATTATAAAACATTTAATTGAGCTTCTTCATGACCTTACTCTAAACTTTTACTCGTAGTTTAAAACCGTTGTAATATAATTTGTAGTATTTCATTTAAAAATTTATTTTCAACAATGCCAACAATGAAAAGGCCATTTTGCGCCTCTTGTCAACCTTACGCCCTAGCAGTTGCCTAATTTTACAGAGTAAAGTCATAAATAATCTGAAATAAATGTAATATAATAAAGGGCGCAATTTGACAAGTTCATCTAGGGCGCAAAAAAGACTTATGCCCGGCCTGCGTCAAGATTTTGCGAAGCGGGTCCCGTGCTCACCGTAAGCGCTTGCGACCATCGCGCACGCCCGTCGCGCGCACAAAGGACGGAGTGTCAGGCGTCCGAAAGACGGAGCGGGACAAAATATCAACGCGTCGCCTATCTCGTACTGTCCTCGCTCGCTTTCAGTGCCTTCGCTCGCTCTCTTTCCATCTCGCGCTCGCCTTCGGCGGACAAGAGTGAGACAGAAATGGTGGGGATAGCGAAAAGTCCGTATCGTGTACACCAAACCGAGCCCGTAACGATCTTAGATGCTCGATTAACCGACGAGAACATTTGTTGCCCGAGCCGCACGAGATCGCCGTTGCTCGGCGATGTGTCATCGATTATATAGAAACAGAATTGGTTTTTTTTTCATCGTATCAATATGAAAGTGACACAAATGGATTCCTGGCATTCTCCCGATTAAATTGACTGAAAATAATTTAAAGCAGACTATTTTTAACGAAACGGGCTTCCAATTCTGCAAACAAATTTTCACGTAATTTCCTTAATTATGGTCCGAATAATATCATTTTTGGAGCCAGTTTGATCGAGAAAACATGACGAATCGATTCACGTCACTTTCGCAAAGATCTGATTAGAAATGCAGAACTGACGATTTGTCACTGCCTAGGGCGTAACATTGTATGGCCCCGCTGGATTCGAGCGTCGAAATCCACGAAACTGAGCGAGTTGCATGATTGCCAGCGTGAAGGACAAGAGAGGACTTTACATGGCGAAGGAAAGTCAGCCTTCCATAGAACTCAAATCGAGAAAAACTTTGCCGACAAACTTTACATATGTATATTCGCGTCAAATAAATACTTTAATTGTAAAATTTAGACGACAAACTATTGTTGAATTTCGCCAGTTCTTACATATGCATTACTTGGTTGGGAATTCCTGATCCCAGAGTTTCATGCATTTACCTATTGAAATGTTGCTTTAAGTCATCGGGAAATTGCATTGCTTCTTCTCGTACATACATATATCTGTTCGCGAGTAGGTGTCACGAGTGACGCGGCTTTGGTTTCCCAAATAAATGCACATTTATTAGAGCCCTCGGTCGACGGCGACTTGAGTCATCCAGTACTGAATATGAATATGTTCATATTTCTCATTACTCCTTGATAAGAGTGTTACCACCGATGGATTGGTGAGTTTATGTCCACGAAAATGAGTCGAGTTGCGCAGCAATTCGGTCTATTTTTTCTTATGAATACATGATTAGGACACACACACACTACGTTCACTAAAAATAGGCCGAATTTCTCCATGTTTGGCATCATTTTCATCAGTAATGCAGTGCTCTGGTGAAGAACATCGTGTTACGGAGCTAATATTCTAGGCCCTAGAATCTACGATATTGTCAATGTGCAGTTGAAACGCACGCCGCTTCACACTATCGTTTCTTAGCATTTATACGGGGTGATTCTCTAGCTATCAAACGCGATGCTCGCCAACAATCATGTGTCTCGCTGAGTTTCGTGGGCTTCGACGCTCGAAACCAGCGGGACTATACAATGTTGCACGCTAAGCAGTGACGAATCTGATGTTCTGCAATTTCTAATCAGATCTTTGCAAAAGTGACGTCAATCGATTCCGTACAATTTTATATATAATGTTTGTTCATAACTACTTTCTGCATAGGACGTGTAATAAGTGTATTTCATGTTCTGTTTCGGTGCTTTGCTAGTAAAAAAATGTCTAACATAACAAACTTCATTTTCTGGGGACATCCCCTCATCTATTTTCCCTTTTCACTTATAATTCCTTACTGCTAACGTAGAATATTGTAGCATAAGCACATTTCAAGTAATTAAAATTTACAATGAATTTTCTACGTTTGTAGTACCAGCCGACTTTCCGTTTAAATTTTTATAAGTACAATGCAACAGCTGGGAATTTCTTTCCTTATTCAGAATAGAATACGGAAATAGCAAACAGCTCCCTCTCGCGTTTACCGGGCAATCGTCAATCTATCGGTATTACCATTTCTGTGCAGAAAAAACCTGCTGTAATACCGACCGGCCAAATCGGCCAGACCACGTGACGTGTCTACCCCCTTAAGGCGGCTACCGGCCAAGCCTTACTTTACAGGTGTAAATTTTTTTGTTTTCAAATCTTTATTCCATTCGATAGATCACTACACAAACTACTTACCAATAATTTTCTTTTAGCTGTACCGTGTCGGAAAGTATTTTATTTGATTTTTTTAATTTCACAAATAATATTCGCAGCGTGCTTAGCTGAAAAATGCACTTCAAACTAGATTTCTGTCAAATCGAAACGTCAGATTGACATGTTTCTTAGGCCAATGTGTGCGGTGTGGCAATACTTTTAAGGCTGGCAAATGAGAATTCTGAAAAAAAAATTATAGGGTCCCAACTCCTGGATTAAACAGGTGCCCGCCTTAAGGCAGGCGTATGCACTAGAGGGTTAAACTATTAGCAGCAACAAACCACCAACTCAACTACTTGCTCAAGATAACTGAAACATTCAGCACAGACATAAATATGTGTTTGAGGTTGTCTGCGGTGAGCACGCCGGTTGAGAGTGAGGTTAGGACCGACGGTGAAAAGGCACAGTTTATGAGAAAATCACAAGTCACTTTATTTAAAAGACTCGATGAGCCGATGAGTATGAGTATACACTGAGTAATGTGAGAATGAGAAATGTACTTAAGCAACGTAATGCCACCGCGTGGATGCACCACGTGGCTGCCTTGCAATTAGCTTAATTGCAATGGCGTGAGTGTTCCACTGAAATGAGTACTGTTCGCTGAACAGACAATGAGAGTGAGTTTACCGATACTCGAAGGTGAGACAAGCACAAAGTGTGGCACAGAAAAGTAAACTGCACGCAACACGTCCTTCTATGCACGCACGGAGAACAAGAGAGATTCTAAGATAGATGATAATTTCCGTTACCGGCGTCGTCTCGAACAGTCTCGAAGATCGACGGACGTGGGAAAAATCTGATTGGTGATCGATAAATGTGATGAGAAGTGATTAGTTGATACGTATTCTTGAACCGACTGGAACAGCGTCAAGCATTGCGCTGATTGGATGATCGACTGTCGCTCAGCGTCTTCGATTGGCGGATCGACCGTAGATCTGTGACGTTGAGCTGAGTCCGAGAGGTGCTGCGCCGAGAATGAGAGTGGCGGCTTTGGGAATTAATGCATTCCCAAACATTCTGCCCGCCATCATCAGTTGGACAGAAGATGGTGATGATATCTGAAACAATGAAACCACCAACCTCGCGATTGGCATGATTAATGATGTTACAACTGATGCGGGCTGAGCTGAGCCATTCCTCTTAGTTGGATGTGGTTGAGGAACGTCAGTGAGCTGATTTTTGATTCACTGACGGGTAGCGCCACATGAGCTTGATTAAGTTGCTCTTGCAGAGATGATGTTGAACAATGAATGCAGCAAGCTGTCGTATCACCTCGCTGAATGGAGTGATTCCTGGCGCAGAGTTTGCACTGGTGAATCAAGTGGCTCAAGATCCACCGATGATGTTGATCTCGGATGAGTTGAACCTTGCCCTTTCCACGTCTGGATTGTAATTGCGTCGTACAAGAAGTATGATCTTTTCCTAAATGCACTGTGCATGAGCTCGCTTCGAGATTGTATTAATACACGAGACGTCATTGAGATGAGAGCTGCTCTCCAACATGTGTGTCCACGGAATTGTATTAATTCACGTGGGCACTTGTGGGTCACCATCGGACCAGTACTAATTCCATCCAGGGAACTAAGGTGACGGGCGAGTCTGATGAAGCGAACAATCAGGTGGTCAGTGTTGACTGTCAACGTCAAGTGATGTTGAATGCTGTGAGGGTGTGACTCTCGAAAGAGGTAGTTGGCCCATCATGTGATGGACACGAATCCCCCTTTGTTGAGCACACACCACACACTGATGGAGTTGACTTCTGACTGGAGCTCATCGTATAAATCCAAATTGATTGTCAGATGGAAATGAGACTTCACAGAGTTCTATCCTGAGATCGCGTGAGACAGTGGTCCTGAATCAGACCAGACAGACTTGAAAGGCGAGGTACCATTGATGAGTGTTCCATTGAAGTTTGATAAAGGATGAGAAGACTTGGAGTAAGAGAAATGCATTCGATACGGATGCAAGTTGACAGTGTGGCCTTCATCCGCTGGATTGTTGCCTTGGTTCAAGTCACATTGTGGAGATGAGATAAACGTTAATGAGATGCAACTTCTACATCTTGAAATGATTCTGAAACAAACTGAACTAGCGTAAGTGGTAATGTTGAGAAGTTCAGGTTGTTGATTGGACTCCAAATGATACTTGACTGTTGAATGTAGCAAATCAGAGTCTCGGTTTTGGCCTCTTGCGAGTGTGAGTGCACGGAGTACCAACTGTCCTCAGCATTGTCAATGCAAGAGGCATTTACACACCAGGTGGCTTCCGCGTGATGTAGATCCCCGCGATTGTAAGTTGCGAGAACACGTCTGGCCACGAGTGAATGAATTGCAATTTCTTTCGAAGTGCACTGCAAGAGAGGGTGATCGTGAGGTTACAAACAGCCAGCGATGCATGGTCTGCTTATGAGTCCCTCGTTGATGGAGTGATCTTGGATTGATTGGGAGATTCTGATATTCTCGATTCCTTAAGAGAGATGAGATGATAGCAAAACAGAGTTGTAAATTCTGCCTATGCTGAGATAATGAATGTTATGGCAACATCACGAGTCTTGTTGTGTAGATTGAGAGCCCTTGTGTGAGCAATTCTTAATGATCTCTCGTCATTGCTTATGAGAGTCAGGATATGACTTAGTTGAATCTCGTGATGTGCAATCAATTGGAATCGCTGTGCTTGGAAGTCTTCCATGGCACATATTGGGTAAAAATTGATTGTGAGACCTTCCAGTGATGTTCGAGTAGTGATCCATTTGTGTATGTAGATTGAGAATCCGTCCACACTTGAGTAGTAACACTGTTGAGATGAGGATTGATATGATGAGGGTTGGATGAATATGACTGGCACGCTGTGCCAGCATTACTGCAGTAGAGAATAAGGAGTGGGCTTGAGAAGAGTACACGGTGCCGCCTTGGCCTTGGAGCACACGAGTGAATGCCTGTTGAGGAGGCATCGAGTGTCGACACTTTGTGATTTGTGGACGGTGAGGATACGGTAATATGAACTACCGCCGCCATGGCGTGTTGATAAGTATCAGAGAAGTAGAGTAATTTCAATGGTGATTTGCTGTAGGCGATAGACCACCTAGAGCATGAGTGCTTGCAAGCTTGTGATGTTTTCCCTGATGCTGGACCAGTGAGAAGAGTTGGGATGGTCGTTGATCATCCCCGTTAGATTGTACAGCCAGAACTCTGGCAAATTCCTTTGAAGGAGCGGTGGCCATTGATGGATGGTGAGTTGATCACGAATTGTGTTACTTTCTGGGAAAATGAGATGAGTTGTCAAGTTGATACTCGAACTGCTTGGAAGGGGACGCAGCTGTTTCACTACGTCCCTCCTATTGTATGGATTGGAGGAGCTTGAGAGTTCCTGGTTGATTTACAATAGTGAAATGATATGAAGCTTTGATAATATTTATCGCTGCACAGAGGTGAGAACGAGAATCTGCACGACCACGCGGTTTCTGTCACGTGGTGACCACACAATTATATTAATTGGCAGTACTATGAGTGTTCAAAGAGCTGAGTGATCTAATGAGATGAGTGTACACAATGAGATGAGTGTTCAAAGCAAACTGTGAGAAGATTTGTAATGTTATGCGCGATTTAAGTGTGAGAAATGCAACAAGAAAGATATTTAACGCGACGCGTCTCAACCGTCCTTTTCGCAAGGATGCACACACGAGAGAGAGTGTTACATTATGGCGAATTTGATACAGCTCCAAACTCCAATGAGATGTTGAATTCCATTTTGAGAATTGAGACGCTGCCCGCGTCGCACAGGCCATTCCACTGAATGAGTTGTTCCAATGAGTTCATCAGCTGTCTGAGCATTGCCAGATACGTCGTCGATGCATCCAGCATGCATGATTGATGGCCGGAATTGAGCAGTTGATATCGTTAGATGAAATCGATGGCACTCTTACCATCTGGATGATGTCTCCGGACTCCTTCCTGAGTCCAGGCTCGCTGTCACGACACGCATTGGTCTTGTTGAAGTTGATGAGCATGCCTGTATGCACGGGCGCTGCTGAATTGACTTGCACGTTGTGTCTTTTCATGAGTTGATACGCCAATGATAAACCAGTGGATTTGAACCTTCACATTCCAATTGCCACTTTGAGGTTATGATCTGTGGCAATCTTGAGGGCACTCAAGGTTGAGTAGAGCTCTGAACACCCAATGCCAAATGATGATGGTGAAAGATGGCGTTCACTGAGCGTTGAGAATGTCGGTGAGTGCAGATTGGATAATGTTTTGAACGTCAACGGCACCAAGCTTGTGTACCAATGCTGTAACAGACGTACCTCGTCGAGGAGCGAGCTGTGAGTACACGTGGAAATGCTGCCAACAAGGGCTTGTAAAGTATTGAAACGACCCACCTGGGTTTGATGAAAGTTGATGGTGAGTCTGGAGCCTTGATGTTGTGAGATGAGTTCCCATCATTGGGATTGGTGAGTAAGAAGTCATCATACATGAGTCTGATTGAGCTGAGATTTCCTCGCTGAGGCTGGTGAGATGAGACGACTTCATAGCGGGATGAGGGTGAGACGCTTGAGCTGAGAAGCTGCTGCGGCTGCTTAATGCTGGTTTTGCCCTTGACGTGCGGGAGCTGTTTTTAAATGCAGCATTGTGTGGTGAGCTGCTTGGCACTGCGTGCATCTCTGCTTCGATTTGCAATTGACAGTGGAGTGCCGACCACAGCAGTTTCGACAGAGAAGTTTCTCGGTAATGAGCTTCCGCCTGTTGGGGACGGTCATCTGGCGAAACTTTGGGCACATCACTATGAAGTGAGATGAGTCACAGCAATCGCATGGATATGAGGTGTCTTGAGCTGAGTGGTGAGCTTGAGCAGTGTTGGCCTGAGCTGATACTTTTGGACTCTCCTGGTTTGAGGATGAGTTTGATTTGGTAAGGGGAGAGGGCAGTCCCTTGCCTTTCTCCAATGTGTGAGTCCTGTTGAGTATAAACTTCTCTAGACTAGCCCAGTCTGGGTAGTCGAGTGATGATTCCGGCGAGGTCTCCCATGCCTCGCGGGTCTTGCTATCGAGTTTGATCCAAACTTGATGCACTAACGTGCAGTTTTGGATGTCGGCCTTGCACAGGGAGGTGAGTGTGAGCTTGATTTCCTGCGCCATTGTGAGCAGCTTACGCAGTGAGTCTGCACTCGAGGAGGTGATGGGTGAGGCTACTTGTAGTTTATCAAGTTGCTGCTTGATGAGTGCCCTACGGTTCTGAAACTGTGCAGCAAGCAATTCCCAAGCTGATTTGAAGGTGAGCTTGGTGTCAGACACTTCTGCCACCAGGTGAGCTGGTGCCTCCTTCAAGCTAGAGCGCAGGTAGCGTAGCCTGTCGTCGTCGTTGAAGTGAGCCTCCTTGATGATGAGCTCAGTGAATCGCTTGCTGAACTCTGACATCTCCTGAAATCGCCGTTGAATGATGGCACAGTGATTGCAGGGAGAGTTAGTGAGCGGTTTAACTCCTGGTCAGAGGCTTGGGAAATGTTAAAGGACTCCAACTCCTCCTTGACACGGCTGAGCTTGAGCTTGAGTTTGGAGTACCATCGTGATTCACTGGTAAACGTGTTGGACGTGAAATAATCGTGCTCGATGAGTAATGCAAGCCACTTCGATTCAAGATATGCATGCTCAGCCATGAATGCCTGATGAATCTCGTTCACCTGAGCTGTGTATTCCTGCACTTCTTGAAGGGTGATGTTGGGTGCACACGTAGGCAACTCCTCGTAGAGTGTCTGCAAGGATTCAAGGCGACTCACCTGAGTACAGCACTTGAGCTTGAGCTCAGCGGGCAAGGAATGAGCCGTCGACTTGCATTCCACAACCACGTGCTGAGATGTTGAGGCCTCGGGTTGAGATGGTGTATGAGCATCCATCACCGCTGATGCAGTGTCCAATGTTGACGATGTTGGCCTCGTTGAGGCGTCAGCCCAATCTTCTCCGTTGGCACTCATTGAGCACGTTGAGAGTGAGCGTGAGCTTGAGCTGAGTGTTCACTTCACTGCACCTTTACCGTCGCTCCGGCTTGAAGGACCAAAAAATGTTTGAGGTTGTCTGCGGTGAGCATGCCGGTTGAAAGTGAGGTTAGGACCGACGGTGAAAAGGCACAGTTTATGAGAAAATCACAAGTCACTTTATTTAAAAGACTCGATGAGCCGATGAGTATGAGTATACACTGAGTAATGTGAGAATGAGAAATGTACTTAAGCAACGTAATGCCACCGCGTGGATGCACCACGTGGCTGCCTTGCAATTAGCTTAATTGCAAGGGCGTGAGTGTTCCACTGAAATGAGTACTGTTCGCTGAACAGACAATGAGAGTGAGTTTACCGATACTCGAAGGTGAGACAAGCACAAAGTGTGGCACAGAAAAGTAAACTGCACGCAACACGTCCTTCTATGCACGCACGGAGAACAAGAGAGATTCTAAGATAGATGATAATTTCCGTTACCGGCGTCGTCTCGAACAGTCTCGAAGATCGACGGACGTGGGAAAAATCTGATTGGTGATCGATAAATGTGATGAGAAGTGATTAGTTGATACGTATTCTTGAACCGACTGGAACAGCGTCAAGCATTGCGCTGATTGGATGATCGACGGTCGCGGAGCGTCGATGATTGGTGATTGACTGTCGCTCAGCGTCTTCGATTGGCGGATCGACCATAGATCTGTGACGCTGAGCTGAGTCCGAGAGGTGCTGCGCCGAGAGTGAGAGTGGCGGCTTTGGGAATTAATGCATTCCCAAACAATATGACTTTTGGAACAGATAAGTGTAAGAAAAACAGCATAATCAAGGGAAAACAGACCAAACAAGAAAACTACACACTAAACAACAATAGCACCATAGAAGCAATGGAAAGTATAGACAACTACAAATACCTGGGATACAGACAGAAAATAGGAATAGAAAACGCAGAGATCAAAGAGGAATTGAAACAGAAATACAAACAGAGACTAACAAAAATACTGAAGACAGAGTTGACAGCAAGAAACAAAACGAAAGCAATAAACACATTCGCAATACCGATACTAGCATACTCATTAGGGATAGTCAGGTGGAGCGACACAGATCTAGAAGCTCTCAACACACTCACACGATCACAATGTCACAAACACAGAATACACCACATACACTCGGCAAAAGAGAGATTCACATTGGACAGAAAAGATGGGGGGAGAGGATTCATTGACATTAAAAACCTAAACTACAAACAAATAGACAATCTAAGAAAATACTTTATAGAACGGGCCGAAACCAGCATTATTCACAAAGCAATCGTGCATGCAAACACATCAATCACACCATTACAATTTCTCGACCAAACATACAACCCAATGGACTACATAACAACAACAGATAGGAAGAAGGAAAACTGGAAACAGAAAACACTACACGGGAAACACCCACACCTCTTAACCCAACCACACATCGATCAACAGGCATCCAATAAATGGCTAACAAAAGGTAACATATACGGCGAAACAGAAGGATTCATGATAGCAATACAGGACCAAATAATCAACACCAAGTACTACAGCAGGCATATCCTCAAAAACCCGAATACAACAACTGGCAGATGCAGACTATGCAAACAACAAATAGAAACAATAGATCACATCATAGGAGGATGCACAATATTAGCAAACACAGAATACACCAGAAGACATAATAACGTTGCAAAGATCATCCACCAACAACTAGCCATACAATACAAACTTGTGCAACATCATACACCCACATATAAATACATACCACAGAGTGTATTAGAGAACGACAAGCACAAACTATATTGGAATAGAAGCATTACAACGGACAAATCCATACCACACAATAAGCCAGACATCACAATTATCCACAAACAAAACAAAAAAACACAATTAATCGAAATATCCATACCAACACAACAAACGTACAAAAAAAAACAGGAGAGAAAATTGAGAAATACATCAACCTAGCTGAGGAAATTAAGAACATGTGGCATCAAGACAAAGTAGAAATAGTACCAATAATACTGTCAAGTACAGGAATCATACCACACAATATTCACCAATACACCCGAGCATTGCAACTCCCTGCAAACACATACATACAGTTACAAAAATCAATAATTATCGATACATGTACAATAGGGTGGTTCTTAGCTATAGGGGTCAAAAGTTTTTTTGAGTTTTTTTTTGGTCTTACCCTCCTAAAATATGAGATTGGGTGAGAAAATGATATGTGTAAAGTTTCAAAGCGATTGGACAACGGGAACCCGTGCCGCATTTGAGTTGAAGTTTTGAAAAAATAGTGATTTCTCAATATTTATGCATTTTTATGGAAAGTTGTTTATCTAGCACGAATTCGCTCCACACTATCGGATTCTGTAGACATTTCTGAAGAAGAAACCATACATGAAAAATGTCAGAACGGTTTATAACTTGGACTGTTCGAGAAAATATCCGTCGGGAACGCGTGCACGGCGTTTTGCCGCCTGGCGGCCATAGCTCGTCTTCCACGACTCGTCAGGGCCGTCGCTACACGCAATCTACACGGTGCCCCGTGGAGTGGTCCTTAGTTATAGAAGTTAAAATTTTTTTAGTTTTATTTTAGTCTTCGGCTACTTTCGAAGTATTAGTGAAAATTTTTTAATAAAAGTACAATTTCTTACATGTATAATAGTAATATTTGTATATTACTTCCAACAATAAATTCAAAATCTTTGAATTAAGCATAGCATATAAAGCAGCGGCTGAGTCACGGCCGTGCGTAAACCAGCTACCTGTGGTGGAAAATTCAGTCATCCATTTAGCCACCCTCACTGGTTTTTCCCTGCGAAGGACCTTTTATTGTAATGTTAGCGACTTCGCCACTAGCTCGCCTTCGCAAGTAAGGGATAATTGTACCGTTTGGCGTAGGTAGGTAGGGGAGACCGGAGCTGGTCTGGGAGGCGAGTCTTTCAATTTTTGATTTTTAATAAATTATGTGGGCGAAATATCATTAAACCGGTTAGTATATTTGATAGGGCATATATTTGCCTATCTGATTAAATTATTAATGTTGACTCAATGTGACAACAATTAAGGTATTTTAATGTTTTTCTAACACTTTCCATGCTGGTCATCAGTTAAGAAAATGTTATTAGTAACTTATCTCAGTGGTAATAAAATAACACAATGTCACAAGAGTTGTTTCATTATAAAATATTAATTTCTTTCTTTCATATTTTAATAATAAGCTGAAAATTCTTTCAACTTAAACATTAATTATAATATATTTATAACATCGCGAAATTTAAACAAAAAATAAAAATCGCTTTATAAATAACAAAATAACAGTTTAAACCTTATTAACGTTAGTAGTCAACCAGCCCCGACCGATCATTTTGACTTCAATAATCTATATAATCTTCAATTATTTATGTATAAACAAAAATACTATCTCAATAGATCGTCTAATAAACAAACTTTAAAATAGTCCCTTAACATTTATTCTATTGTAACTGTATATGTAGAGCGTGAGAAAATAAAATCTTTAAGAAAAAAATATTTACTTACATAATCAATTTTTCGACAAACGCTGATAACTGTTGAAAAACGTGCGATCGCGGGGTCGGACATAAATGAATGGCATAGTAGAAGTGACTTCTTTCTACAGTGAATCTTTTCGCAGTAAAGCATACGTCGGTGCAAGGTTATTAATAATTAGTCAACCTACCCCTTGAGACAACCAGGCCCGGTCTCCCGTACTCTTCGGTTTTTCGCCGTGGGCCGGAGTGAGTCAGGCTATCGCCGCGTCACCTGTCTGGCAGCCAAACTCGCCCAGGTATGTTTCGGCGTGCGAAAGTGGATAGTATCCCATTTTGGCGCCGATTTTTCCCGCGCGTTTCTGGCGTCGCTTGAGGGACGCGTACCTGTGCGAGGGCTGTATAAATAGCCCTCCAAAGGTGACGCGAGCTCTCAGTCTTGTAGTAGCCCTTGAAGGTACCGTGTCGAGTCGTTAATATTTACAAGTATTTACAAGTATATCACCGCGCATCGCCAGTTCGCGTTGATATAAAGGAGTGTTAAACAGAAAGTGAATTTAGAAAAATGGACAGGAGAAGTTCTAATGCAATATATTTGCTGGGTCATGACGAAAATCAAATTGTTAGCTCAAAACTTCCTAGTAATGGACAAGTTTTACGTGTATTGTATTACAATTTGCGAAAAGTAAAATTAGACATTCGACCAAGTGCCGCGATGGTGGTAAAAGAAGTGGAAGTGTTTTGGGAGAAAGCACGCATCCCTGTAAAACATTCGTACAATAGTGTTGCAAAACTAATAGCGTTGTATGAAAGTTTGCGACTATTGCAACGGTCTGAAAAGCGCCGAAGTGAACTACAAGAAAGCAAAGAAAAGAAATTTCTTGACTCACTAGACGATCTTTTTGATATCGCTCATAGTGATGCATTAACAATGATGCATATTGAAAGTGACAAACAATTTCTATTAAATCAAAGACAAAAGGGGAGACCAGGATCACTGATTGGAGTAGATAGAAATTTTACAGAAATGGAACAGCGGAAAACAATTCGACAAGAAGAAGATGAGATACGGAAACAACGATTTGATGCGATGGCGGAAGTAGAAGGTGTGTATATATATATATCTAAATTTGATATACATATATTTATTTCTAATTTTGAATTTGTTTTAACGTATTTCTAGATTCGAGGTAACTCTTTTTTCTTGTATTGCAGAATTAGCACAACTTGAGTCAACTTCATCTAGTGATGAACCAGAATCTTCTGCATTCAAAGGTTCTATTACAGAGCAGCCTGATTTTCTTAATGATCCAGGTCCAAGTAACCCAAAGAAGCCAAGGGGGAAACGGGATTTTATTAATATGAAACTCGTCGCATCATTGGACAACTGCAAAGTGAGTGATCGTAATGCAGTTCGCATCATCATTGCTACTGCCGAATCGTTAGGGCATAAATTAACCGATTTGATCATTAACCGATCTTCAATTCGGCGTATACGCCATCATCTTCGCGCAGAACGCACCGCGAAATTGCGGGAAGTATTTCAAGAAAATGTACCTAAAATTATAACAGTTCATTGGGATGGGAAAATGCTACCATGCTTATCTGGCAAAGGACGGGTAGAGAGATTGCCTGTAGTTGTTACATATTCACAAAAAGAAAAACTCCTGGGGGTTCCTGCAATAGTAGAATCTACTGGTAAAGAACAAGCGTTAGCAGTATTCGAAATGCTAGAAGATTGGCAACTAACAGGTTCGGTACAAGCGATTTGCTGCGATACTACTTCTACAAATATGGGACGATTGAAAGGTGCTTGCGTTATTTTAGAGCAAATGCTCGGGCGGGATTTATTGTACTTTCCGTGTCGTCACCATATGTACGAATTAGTTTTAAAATGTGTATTCGAAGAAAAAATATCGAAATCTTCAGCTCCTGAAATACCGTTATTCAAGAAATTTCAAAAAGCTTGGTCGACCATTAAACAATCCAATTTTCTGTCAGGTATAGAAGATGATTATGTTAGTGGAAAGCTCCAAGACATAGAATTAAAATTGAACTTCTGCTTCAATACTATACAGCAAAAGCAACCAAGAGGTGACTATGTGGAATTCCTCGAATTAATGATTATTTTTCTTGGTGGAACTTGTGCCAAAGGAAATCGTTTTCATATTCCTGGAGCTTTCCACCATGCCAGATGGATGGCTAAAGCCATATATATATTAAAGATATATTTATTCCGCGAAGAATTTGCATTAAGTTCCGAAGAAATGGTAGGAATTCAGGATATAGGGGGAGTTCCCTTAACGCCGGACGGCACCTAATACCGGACATTAGCTATATCTGTGACATTTCAAAGGCTATGGAGCTGTTCTTTCGCGTAAACCGTAGAAAGAATAAAACAAACGACGATCATGTGTTGTCATGGTCCCGTCGCGTGAGTCTTGCTAAAGAAATGGATTGATTGTTTGGTGTGACGGGAATCCGGTGAATCGTATAAAATTTAGATTGTTATATATACCAATTTTCTTGGCTAAAAGACGTGTGAGTTGCGTTATTGTATCGTTTGGTAAGTATTTTTTTAATTACTTTTGTGTTTTGTGTAAACAGTGCACTAGTTTGCACAAAAAAAAAATTTTTTAATCCGTTCACTGTCCCCTGGTTCCGGACAGAACGTTGTCCCCTATTACCGGACAGTACAAATCTGAATCTTGTGTGTTCCTATTTGTGTGTTCACTTCATCGCTCCATAAACTATTGACTGAAGAAAAAGAGAATAAAAAAAGACTTAAAGAACAAAAGAAAAACGTAAAAAATAAGCTTAAGAAGACCGGAACACTAAAACCGAGAGAGACAAACCAGGAGACTATTTGCGTAGTTTGTCTTGAAACGAACGAAGAAGACTGGATTCAGTGTTCAAGCTGTAAAAAATGGGCACACGAGGCTTGTGCTGATATTTCCGAATGTTCGGAGGATTATATTTGTGATCGCTGCAAATTATATTGAGACTGTGATGAGTTGCGTCAGTAATTTTTACTGTGTCCGGTACTAGGTGCCACTTAATGATTTCTCCAAATCGCATATTCAAGTTGAAAAGTAATTTAAGATAACTATAATTATAATATTGAATGTTTTGTTGGATAATTTTGACTTTTCATATTGTTATCTTATAAATAGCGCAGAATAAAAAGATTAAAATATTATTTTTTTCTTCTTATTTAAAAAAAACCTTAAGCGTCCGGCACTAGGGGAACTCCCCCTATGTATATTTTTAACTAGTTTATACATTGAAGCGTGGTTCAGTGCTCCAATTCCAGAAAAAGCTCCGCATCAGGATTTACGATTTGTGCAACAGCTTTATGCATACGAAGCAGTTGACAAAAATATAAGCCAAATAGGATTACGTAAATTTAGTGGCCATTTATGGTATTTGACGCCAGAATGTGCAGCTCTATCTTTTTTTGATGCAGATTTATCTTTCGATGTAAAAAGGCGTATGGTTACAAAGATAGATGAAATCGATACAAAAATTTCTTTAAAAAAAATTGTTATAAAAAATATTGACATAAAAAATTATGTTAATGCCAGCGTGGAAAAATTTATTTCAGGAGAAAGCAAAAATTTTTTTAAAAGATTTAATATATCGACAAATTTTTTGCAACTAGATCCGGAAGCCTGGGAAAACGACGAAGGCTATAAAGCGGGTTTAGAAATTGTACAGAATTTGAAAATTGTGAATGACACTGCGGAGCGAGGCGTAAAACTGATGTCAGACTACAATGAAATATTAACAACAAATGAAGACAACAAACAATACATTTTACAAGTTTTAGAAGAATATCGACGATTGTACCCCGATACAAAGAAATCTAGCTTGATACAAGACAAATACTAACACGTATGCATTATTTTAATTTTATTTATACCTATATCTAAGCTAAATTGTAATAATATTTTGTTGTATATAAATACTTACATAATTATAAGGAATTAATGAATAATACAATTTTAATAAATAAAAAATATTGTATATTGTGACATCCGGATTCTGCACCTGCGTAGAGTAGCTTACACGCTGCGTTATATTCTATCATATAATTGTAAGAGATAAAAAACAAAGATTTCGTCTATATTTTTGGAAGTAATATACAAATATTACTATTATACATGTAAGAAATTGTATTTTTATTAAACAATATTCATTGATACTTCGAAAGTAGCCGAAGACCAAAAAAAATTCAAAACAAATTTTGACTGCTATAGCTAAGGACCATTCTACGGGGCACCGTGTCGATTGCGCGTAGCGACGGCCCTGGCGAGACGCGTCAGGCGAGCAATGGCCGCCACTGCCGCCAAGCGAAAAAACACCGTGAACGCGTTTCCGCTGGATATTTTCTGAAACAATCCGCGTTTCAAACCGTTCCGACATTTTTTGTGAATGGTTTCTTCTTCAGAAATGTCTACAGAATCCGATACTTTTGAGCAAATTCGTGCTAGATAAACAACTTTTCGTAGAAATGCAAAAGTATTGCGTAGAAATTATGCACATCGGCACTTTTTTAAACTTTGACGGCCGATTACAACCGTATAAAACCATCAAATTTAATAGTTGTATACACCGATATATTCAGGAAACTCTCCTCTATCTTTTGAGAGTAAATTGAACTTTCTAGCATTCTTGGTTTTCACGTAATACCTCATTCTTGCCCAAAATCGGGCGCTTTTTACAAAACTCATGTTTTTCAAAAACTGTGGGTGATAGAGCAGTTTTGTTTACGGATTCGTGTTTGGGACGAAAAACTCTACTAGGATCTCGAAGTTCATATTGCAGATCCAAATACGTGTTGGACAGTGTAGTTAAACCCCCAAATCGCCTATTCTGGCTTATACGCTGCGTTGTATACTAATTTTAAAAAATAAAATTCAAAGATTTTGTCAATATTTTTTTAAATAACACATACATATTCTTATTGTACATCTAATAAACTGTACTTTTAGCAAAAAGTATTCACTGATACTTCCAAAATAGACGAACACAATTATGTCCTAAATTGACGAGAAATCACTATTTTTTCAAAACTTCAAGTCAAATGCGGCACGGGTTCCCGTTGTCCAATCACTTTGAAACTTTACACATATCATTTTCTCACCCAACCTCATATTTTAGGAGGGTAAGACCAAAAAAAATCGGAAGTTGAAAAATAAGGACCACCCTAATGTACAATCACCCGGAAATTCTTAAATGCACCATAACTCAATTACAGATATAAAGAAAACACGCTGGCCCGAGGTCCGCGTGCTCTCTATGATCGACCAGACACAAGTCTGAGAAAAAAGTGATGATGATGATGATGATGATGATGATGATGATGATGATGATGATAATTTAATTTATTCCCCACTTTCGTGTTACAATTTAACGATCATATACTTTTCCATTTCATTCCCGTGATTGTGTCAGTGTAAGTCCTGCCGTTTTAATGTATCCTGCTGTGTCTTAACAATTTTTTCTATTTTACAAGTGTTTCCTAATCTATCTTATGTTGCATAATCTTCTTTTATCACATTCCTGTTCTTCCCATCTCTTCCTTCTCCCTATTATCTCCTGTAGAATAGCTAAGTTTTTCCCTTCTCCTCTAACTACCTCTTTCCAATTCCTGCCACTCTTTCCACTTACTTCACATGCTTCAATCACGTGTTTCACTGTTTCTTCCTCTTTCTTACAAAGCCTACATATCCTTTCTTCTTTCAATAGCCAATATTTGCATGCCCTTGTTTCACTACCCTGTATGAATCTTCCTATCCTTTCTAATTCTCCTCTCCTTTTTTCTTTTTCCCCATAAGTATTTCGGCTTATCTCCTGGTTTCCTTGCTACCTCTCTTAATTATCTTAGGAACTTTGACTCTTTTATTTTCATCTCTCTTTCTTGTTCTTGGATGTCTTTACTTATCTGCTCTATTTTGGTTCACACTTCTTCCCCAATAAAAATATAAAAATACAATTAAAATAAAAAATAAAATACAATACAATATAAAAAGAATATAAAAATATAAAATAAAAAAGAAAAAAGCATAAAAATAGAATATAAAAGAATATAATATAAATAAAGAAAAAATAAAAATACTATAAAAATATAAAATAAAACACAATACAATATAAAAAAATATAAAAATAAATGAATATAAATGAAAATAAAAATATAAAAATACAATTAAATAAGAAAATAAAATAAAATAATAAAATAAAAGAAAATACAATTAAGGCTGCCGTCTCAGCGGGCCTTGAATGTGTGCGTACGCTCACACAAGCTAGGAAAAGCGTGTACGTATACGCATGTAGTAAACAATTCGTAAATTACAACTTTCGTCCTGGAATCGGCACGAAGGAAGTGTTTGCGGGTACAGTTGCCTCCAGTAGACATTCGTGCAGACGGGTCTGGTGCGTTTGAACGCCAATAAGCACCGTACGTTGAAATAATAATGAATTTCTGACTCGTGTACTGAGACAGACTCGAGAAATGACAGAATGAAGCTTCAAGGATTCTCCGTCACCGGCGTTGATGGTATATTCGTGCATTGTACCATCAAAACCGGTGGAAGTCCAATCTAGCCGATAAATGTAGGAAAGACATAGTTGCCGAGATGTATCGAGAGTCGAATCGCGCTGTTGCCGCATTTCCCCTATTACTATTTTGTCGTAAGGGAGGCTTGAATGAATCACGGCGAAGTGGCTGGAGAACAGAAATGGGCAAAGATATTATCTGGATAACTCAAATAAAAGATACTACAGTACTGTCTCGTTACGGGCTCGGTTTGGTGTAAACGATGTGGACTTTTCCCTATTCCCACCACTTCTGTCTCACTCTTGTCCGGCGAAGGCGAGAGCGAGCGAGAGACACTGAAAGCGAGCGAGGGCGGTACGAGATACACGACGGGATGATGTTTTGTCTCGCTCCGTCTTTCGGACGCCTGACAACTCCGTCCTTTGCGTTCGCGGCCGTCGCGCAGGCAAAGCTTTCCATCTCGCTCCCCCCTTCGGCCAGAAAGAAGCGAGAAACGAACACTGGGAATTAGGGCTCTGTTCGCGATACGGGCTCAACGCCGCACCGCACAGTGGGACAAAGTGACGAAGTTTGTTTGTTTCATAATCAAAGAACTTTTGATGGAAATGAGATAGAGTGATGATTTTTTTTTTAAATTAAGTTAAAAAATTGCATTAAAGTTGAAAGATTGCAGAATAAGGGAAAATTAATGAAATTATGATACGAACGTTTTTTACCTTTGAAAATCTGTGTTAAACTTTAAATCGTTTTTTTTCAAAATCCTGAGGTAGTTGACAAATTTTGCGAACGGATTTGAAATCAGCGCGACAAAATCTATAGGAAATGATGTACAACATGTCAAGAAAAAATTCATGGTATTGGACAAAACATATTTTTGTTGTAAAATTTCAAGTTTAACACAGATTTTCAATGGTAAAAAACGTTCGTACCATAATTTCATTAATTTTCCCTTATTCTGCAATCTTTCAGCTTTAATTTTAAAAAAAATCATCACTCTATCTCATTTCTATCAAAAGTTCTTTGATTTTGAAACAAACTTCGCCACTTTGCCCCACTGTGCGCCGGTCCCGACCAGCGAGGACTTGGGCTGTTCGGCGGTGGCTTCTGATCCCAGTTCGAGTCTCTGTACTACAATTTTTTCCTATTCGAACGTAACGAATCACTTCTCGATTTGTGTATTTACTACGGAAATCGCGATTCCATTAGCGTTCAGAACGGAGCGGTTTTTCGTCGTTTTCGCAAAGAACGCAAGTGGCTGATTTCAAGTCGTTTTATGGTTATGGCTTATATTTATTGACGGCCACAAATAATTTTTTTAATCGAGGGCCTCTATTCTTGAGGTCCCCCGAAGCTCGAGCCGAGCGACATTGTATCGCTCACCCGTCTAATCTGTTGCCTGGAGTTGCTCGGTGATGTACATTGATTATGCAGAAACAGAATTTCTTTATTTTTCATCGTATCAATATGAAAGTGATTCTGCCGATTAAATTGACAGGAAATAATTTAAATCGGACTAAGTACTTTGAACGAAACCGGCTTTCAATTCTGCAAATAAATTTTATGTGTAATATCATTATTCGTTAATAATGATAGTTCAAATTGTGTCAGGTTATCTTTCCATCTTTCCTTCTTACACTCCCGGACCTCTCTATCTTTCATTATTGCTACATTCAGGGAGGCTCTAACGCTAGACGCAGCTCTCGTGCTGTATTCCTTCAAGACTTCTCGATGAAAAGAGAGAACTCTGTGGCAACAGCGCGGCAGAGACAGAGAGTACAGAACATGTGGCAACTATGCGTAAAAAATTCGTCTACCCAGAGTACAAATTCTTTTTATCGATCGGAGTAATTTCATTAGGGTCCGTTTGTTTACTGGGGACGCTTCGATCGATTCGGACCAAAACAAACTTGAGACGGCAGCCTTAAGGGGGTAGACACGTCACGTGACCTGGCCGATTCGGCAGGTCGGTATTACAGCAGGTTTTTTCTGCACAGAAATGGTAATACCGATAGATCGCCGATTGCCCGGTAAACGCGAGAGGGAGCTGTTTGCTATTTCCGTATTTTATTCTGAATAAGGAAAGAAATTCTCAGCTGTTGCGTTGTACTTATAAAAATTTAAACGGAAGTCGGCTGGTACTGCAAACATAGAAAATTCATTGTACATTTTAATTACTTGAAATGTGCTTATGCCACAATATTCTACGTTAGCAGTAAGGAATTATAAGTGAAAAGGGAAAATAGATGAGGGGATGTCCCCAGAAAATGAAGTTTGTTAGGTTAGACATTTTTTTACTTGCAAAGCACCGAAACAGAACATGAAATACACTTATTACACGTCCTATGCAGAAAGAAGCAGTTATGAACAAACATTATATATAAAATTGTAAGGAATCGATTGACGTCACTGTTGGAAAGATCTGATTAGAAATTGCAAAACATCAGATTCGTCACTGCTTAGCGTGCAACATTGTATAGTCCCGCTGGTTTCGAGCGTCGAAGCCCACGAAACTCAGCGAGACACATGATTGTTGGCGAGCATCGCGTTTGACGATTCTAGCTATAGAATCACCCCGTATAAATGCTAAGAAACGATAGTGTGAAGCGGCGTGCGTTTCAACTGCACATTGACAATATCGTAGATTCTAGGGCCTAGAATATTAGCTCCGTATTACGATGTTCTTCACCAGAGCACTGCATTACTGATGAAAATGATGCCAAACATGGAGCAATTCGGTCTATTTTTAGTGAACGTAGTGTGTGTGTCCTAATCATGTATTCATAAGAAAAAATAGACCGAATTGCTTCGCGTCTCGACTCATTTTCGTGGACATAAACTCACGAATCCATCGGTGGTAACACTCTTATCAAGGTGTAGTGAGAAATATGAACAATTTCATATTCAGTACTGGATGACTCAAGTCGCCGTCGACCGAGGGCCCTAATAAATGTGCATTTATTTAAAGCCGTGTCACTCGTGACACCTACTCGCGAACAGATACATATATGTATGTACGAGAAGAAGTAATGCAATTTCCCGATGACTTGAAGCAACATTTCAATAGGTAAATGCATGAAACTCTGGGATCAGGAATTCCCAACCAAGTGATGCATATGTAAGAACTGGCGAAATTCAACAATAGTTTGTCGTCTAAATTTTACAATTAAAGTATTTATTTGACGCGAATATACATATGTAAAGTTTGTCAGCAAAGTCTTTCTCGATTTGAGTTCTATAGAAGGCTGACTTTCCTTCGCCATGCAAAGTCCTCTCTTGTCCTTCACGCTAGCAATCATGCAACTCGCTGAGTTTCGTGGGTTTCGACGCTCGAATCCAGCGGGGCCATACAATGTTACGCACTAAGCAGTGACAAATCTTCAGTTCTGCATTTCTAATCAGATCTTTGCGAAAGTGACGTGAATCGATTCGTCATGTTTTCTCGATCAAATTGGCCCCAAAAATGATATTATTCGGACCATAATTAAGGAAATTACGTGAAAATTTGTTTGCAGAATTGGAAGCCCGTTTCGTTAAAAATAGTCTGATTTAAATTATTTTCTGTCAATTTAATCGGGAGAATGCCAGGAATCCATTTGTGTCAC